>CP136064.1:24859365-25230887 GCA_032622095.1 Siphonodentalium dalli
TTATGGACAATTTTCGAGAACAGTAGTGATATCGACCGAGTTGACGGCATGGGTGGGGGCCCACACCAAATACCCCCATAGAAATACCCGAACCTCCATCCACCACCCTCGGGGGTTAAACTGGGGTATGGACCAGGTTCGAGAAAGGTAAAGTTTTCAACCAATTTGCGTCTCTCACCAAGACAAATGTGTTAGGGTATGTAAACTTCCATTTTCGTTCTGGTCTTACATCGCCACGATAGGCGCATTTGATGGACTTCCATAGTCGATCCGGGACTGTATAATCAAATAAAATCGACTTAAATATTATAAATCATATTACGAAGCCGATGACAATTCAAAGCCCACTCTATCATCTCAAACTCTATCAAATGCATCCATATATACTTCTTTCTGTCTCTCCCAAGACATATTTGATAAGGTCGGTGGGTGGCCCGCCCCAAATACCGAATATGAACACCGCGATCCTCCCACCCATCACTAGGGGTGACCATGGGGGTATAGATCATTTTCGAGAACCATAGGGATTTCGACCGATTTGATGACATGGGTGGGTGGCCCCTAAATAGCTCATATAAACACCTGACACCCCCACTCATCCATCACCCCGGGCAACCCGAGGGGGGTGAAAATTGGGAATGGACCATTATAGAGAACGGTAAAAATTTCGACCGATTTGGTGGCCGGCCCCAAATACCCCTATAAACACTCCGATCACCCACCCATCACCCAGGGGTGCCATCCCGAGGGGTGATAATGGGGTAAGAACAATTTTCAAGAACGGTAAGGATTTCCACCAATTTGAGGGCATGCATGTGTGGCCCGCCCCAAATACCATATAGAAACAGCCCGACTCCCACCTATTACCCCGGGGTGCCACCCCGACGGTGTGAAAATTGGGTATCGACCATTTTCGAGAACGGTAATGATTTAGGCTAATTTGAAGACATGGGTGGGTGGTTGGATGCCCACCCCAAGTACACCCTTGGACCATTTTAATGGGGTATGGACCATTTTCTAGAACTGTAAGGATTTCGACCGCCCAAAACATCACAAATAAACACCCCGACCGCCACCTATCACCGCGGGGGGTGCCACCCCAACGGGGTGAAATTGGGTATGGACCATTTTAGAGAACGGTAAGGACCACTTAGAAACAGCCGACCCCCATCCAACACCTCCTGGGGGTGCCACCCCGAGGGAGAGAAAATGGGGACCATTTTCGAGAATAGTAGGGATTTCGACCGATTTGACGGCATGGGTGGGATGCCCGCCCGAAATACCTCATAGAAACACCCGACCCCCCCCCCCCCACCCATCACACCCGCCGTGTGTCACCCAAGGTAAGGGTATGGACCATTTTCGAGAAAAGTAAAGATTTTGACCGATTTGACGGCCCAAATACCCTCTAGAAACACCCGAAGGGGTGAAAATGGGGTATGAACCATTTTCAAGAACGGTAAGGATTTCGACCGATTTGACGACATGGTTAGGTGGCCCACCCTAGAAACACACCGACCCTCACCATCACCACCGAGGGTGCCACCCGAGGGGGTGAAAATGGGGAATGGACCATTTCGTTCGAGAACGGTAAAGATTTCGACCTATTTGACGGCATGGGTGCGTGATCCGCCCCAAGTACCCCCTAGAAACACCCCGACCCCACCCATCACCCACGGGGGTGCGTCCCCGAGGGGTGAAAATGGGGTATGGACAATTTTCGAAAACGGTAATTATTTCGACCGATTTGATGGAATGGTTGGGTGGCCCGCCACAAATACCCTTTAGAAGCACTCCGACCCACACCCAACACCCCCGAGGGTGCCAACCTAAGGGGGTGAACATGGGGTTTGGACCATTTTCGAAAAAGGTAAAGATTTCTACCGATTTGACGGCATGGGTGGGGGGGGGGGGGCGCCCCAAGTACCCCAAAGAAACACGCGACCAAACGTCAAAACGCCGCCGATATTAGTCACATATTCTGACTAGCTTCCTGTGATCACAATTGGTGTACATACACGACAATACTGTTATACGGACTGTATCTGCCATACACGAACGTCATATTCAAGGTATATAATTTAGAACAGTCGAGATCAACACAAAGCTATAAAGAGCGTTCATTGTTAACATGTTTATGGTACTGATACAGATCGTTAATTTCAATGATCTGAGAACAACTTTTGTGTAATTGACCCATCGTGAAAATGGGGTATGGATCATTTTCAAGAACGGTAATGATATCGACCGATTTGATGAAATGGTTGGGTGGCCGCCCAAAATACCCTTTAGAAACACTCCGACCCATACCAATCCTCTCCAGGGTGTCAACCCTAGTGGGTGAACATGGGGTATGGACCATTTTCGAGAAAGGCAAGGATTTCGACCGATTTGCCGCCCCAAATACCTCAAAGAAACACCCGACCCCATCACCTCGGGGGTGCCACCCCGAGGGGTGAAAATTGGGTATGGACAATTTTCGAGAACGGTAATGATTTTGTCCGATTTGACGACATGGATGGGTGGCCCGCCCCAAATATCCCCTAGAAACACCTCGACCCAACCACCAGCTCCGGTGGGTGCCACCCGAGGGGTGAAAATGGGTTATGGACCATTTTCATGAACGGTAACGATTACGACCGATTTGACGGAATGGAGTGGCCCACCCCAAATGCCCCTAGAAACACACCGACCCTCGCCCATCACCACCGAGGGTGCCATCTGAGGGGGTAAGCATGGGGAATGGACCATTTCGAGAACGGTAAAGATTTCGACCGATTTGACGGCATGGGTGCGTGACCCGCCCCAAATACCCCCTAGAAACACCCCGACCACACCATCACCCACGGTGGTGCGTCCCCGAGGGTGTGAAAATGGGGTATGGACCATTTACGAGAACGGTGATGATTTCGACCGATTTGACGGAATGGTTTGGTGGCCGCCCAAAATACCCTTTAGAAACACTCCGATCCACACCCATCACATCCGGGAGTGCCATCCCGAGGATGTGAACATGGGGATTGGACCATTTTAGAGAAATGTAAGGATTTCGACTGATTCGACGGCATGGGTGAGGCCCCATTTTAAGAGTTTTGACGAACACGTACGATCATTATTTCGTACACTTTTACAACCCAAAGCGTGTGTTTGGTATGCAGTCCCTTAATACTTCACTTATCGTCTCATTTGCAACAATGCGATAATCATGACATGTTAATATTGTCAATAATTCGACCAGTCACAACGTACGACCCGCGATTCTCGTGATATATTGTGGCAATACAGGTATAAATGCCAGGTCATATGTGGTGAAAATTCAGTTCGTTGTTAGCATGGATGACCAGATAGACGTTATGCTGATGGGGAAGTAATGTTCCTGAATTTGGACCTTACATCAACCACGACGCCATCGATCAAGCCCCTTCAAGTCCGCGAGTTGATTTCAATGCGATTTCGGCTTCACCTCTTTGGGTTTAGGAAATCCGACACAATGTTGGTGAGCTCGCTGATGTGCATCACTTCTGATTTGTTACTACCAAATCGAAACAAAGTCGACATCACGGTAGAAGCGATGTGCATCATGCAAGTTGCTTTTTTGTCAGATATTTGACAAACCGGCAATATTTCGTTGAACAAAATGTTGATAAATAACAGGTTTTGGGAAATTTTATAGTATAGTTGACTGTGGTTAGCATTAATTTTGAGCAATTACTAGATTCTGATAACAAAAGCGGCATTTAAAAAAAAAATTGTTGTTGGAATCTGATGATATGGGGACATCTAATCGGATTGAGTACCTTTAAATGCCGCATTTGTGCGTGTTTTTTAAATTAAAAATAAATGCAAAGAACAAACCTGACAGTGACAGAGACTGCTGAGCTCTTGTGATGTCGGTGGGTGTGCCAAATATTGTTTTAGTTACGGTTCAGGAGCAGAAATCACTACTTACCAGTTGAATCGGGATCCAGGGTAGGTTCAGATTACTCAGACAGAGTACTTTATGTAACTTAGAACTCGGTTATGATTCCATGTAATTTTTAAATCGGTTATGAATTCCATGTAATTTTAAAATGCCCTGCATTACAGACTCTGCGAGAGAGATATATAAAACCCAACCGAAAACCGAATATTATTAAATTGAATGAACTATTCAATTCGGGAAAGGGGAAGAGAACACAAAATCTTTCACTATTCATTAAGAGGGTTATGCCATTTTTTAGGCTCTCCTGAGGCATTCTATAACTACACACGTTAGGACACCACCATGGCAGAGATTATAGTAAATTAAATAATTGTTGAATTTCACTATATATTGTGTACTATCTTGCACATAATAATCAGTCAAAACTCCTCATGCATCGCACACTATATTCTGTATTTTTGGCGACTGGTTTCATAGTGCACTCCTCTTTCTGTAAAGTTTTCTGTCGCAGCCAGCGATGTTTATCCGTTGTAAATAGCGATCTTATTTCGCAGGAAGCTCGTGAATCACGACGACGAGTACAGTGATTGACAATCTAAACAGCATATCGAGGTCGTAGCTCAATACAACTGGATGGTTTACATGATATACATATACAATCTCGAACGGAGTAAAGTGATATATTGCAGAAAATAAATTTCAGGTGTTATTTGAGCTTATTAGAAACCATGAAATCGTAACCGTCATTACGGATAGTAAAATACGAGAACGATTAGAAAGTACACAAAGGTTGGTGACGTAGTACCCTATCCGTATCCGTAATCGTAAACGTGAGTTTTGCGAAAGGTCTCTAATAAATTGGATTTCACCAAGAGACTGTGACCCACACTCAAATATCAATAGTAATTAAAATATTTCACCTAGTAACGGTGACACCTGACCCCACAGTAGGTGAACTTTTATATATAGAATGACTCTTTCATTGCATCTCTACGATTCACACTGCCCAATCGTCTTCTCTCCCACGTTTGGTCGCTAACAAATAGGATTTCACCAAGTGCAGACTGTGACATAACACTCAACTATCAATAGTAAAAAATATTTCACATAGTGTCGGTGAACCCTGACCACACAGTAGGTGAACTTTTATATATAGAATGACTCTTTCATTGCACCTCAATGATTCACTTCAATAACACAAGGGCTGCGCAGGACAGGTAGTTAACCCGTTCTATAGCTATTTGCGCATTAATATTATTAGATCAGTTTTAAATTCATAACCCATAACAGTTGCATAAATGCACATTGTCTGCACGGCACTGCACGCTCTTGTTTATCATTATCTTTATCCAGAAACAAGTCGAATTAACTTGCAGTATATACCCCATAATCATAACATGTTCTCAGAAAGGTATGTGTAGTTATATTCACTTAGCGACTTTCTTCCTCTCTGTATTACTTTGTTTCCCTCTCTATGGATATTAGTTCCGCGAATGACTACTTCTTCGATTTTTATTCAGCTCGAAGTCAGAATTGCTCTAATAAAGTAATGCTTTAAATAATCATGAAAGGGTTAAAGATTTATTCAATGTTCACGCTGCCACTGGCCAAATGCAAAACTTATTCTCAAAATCTCATTTGCCAAGTGATTTCTTCATTCCAAAATAAATACAGAAACTATTTATTTATAAATAAAACCATTCGTGTTACGAAATTCCCATGCCACAGTTTTGTTTTAGCGGTCTTGATAATGTTAACACCTCCAACAACAGGACAGGTAGTTAACCCGTTCTATTTGCGCATTACTATTATTAGATCATCTTATAGTTGTGCACCGCGATGCACAAACTGACATAAATATTTTAATAAACGTCACATATCCTCTGACAGTTTCGGTTCCAACGTTCCAAAACAGATTATAAAACTGCCACCATGTGCAGTGAGTAATGCATACAGTAATGCTCTAAATAATCGACTCCTTAACCACGGCAGAATTATGGGTAATTTTTTCGGGATTTAGTCGGAAATATGGCTTGTTGCCATTCATCGGAAAGCTCTCACTGAGAGCGTTCGGTGAATGGCAACAAGCCATATTTCCGACTAAATCCTGAAAAGTTACCCATAATTTTGATGTGGTTAAGGAGTCGATTGTTTAGAGCATTACTGTTGTTCTGCTTTAAAGTCATTTCTCTGTTGAAATATATATTGTGCTTGTTTGTTGTTGCTTTGGTTTCTTGTTATAGTTTATGGAATTTTGAATCATCTTATTTCTTGTTCCAATGGAGTTTGTAGTAATTTGTATGGGTCAGTTCTTATTAACATAATATAATTTTTTGCCGATTCTATCAAGTATATAATTATATCTTTAGATTCCTTTTTTTTAGCTGTGTAGATTGTCTTATAATTACTTCTTTTTTTTGCCTCATTTGAAATAATCTTTCCTGTTTTTCTTAATTTTATGAGATTTTTCCAGTAGGCCCACTAAATTTAAAGTATTGACATTTCTTAGTATATGCTAATTTGTCCACATTGTAGTTGAACTGAAATTCTTTCTGAATAGCTCGTATATCGGGGATTTCATTCCTCAATTTTGAGCAGTATATTGCGTATTTTACAAATATGAGAATGTACTTACTGTATAAGCTCGTCTTCTCTACAACCAACTGATCTTCCAACTAAAGCAAGTGGAGCGATATTTGTAGATTATATATATATTTTTCGAATATTCAGTCAGTAACCTCACCCCATATAGTTTGTTTATGATTGGGCAATTATAGAATAATAAATGTAGAATTGTTTCTGTTTCGGATTTACAAAAGGAGCATCGATCATCATCTCAATTATTTTTGATTTTTAAAGCAACGGCTTTCATTTCTTCGCTTAGTTTGTAGATTTTATATTCGAGGTGTTATCTTTTTTTCTCTGCTGTGTCATTTTGTTATGCTAGTAAGTTATATTGTCAAATTATTTGATGTTAGTTTTCTGTTTTCCCAAATATCCTTTCACTTT
Source organism: Siphonodentalium dalli (assembly GCA_032622095.1). Lineage (NCBI taxonomy): Eukaryota > Metazoa > Mollusca > Scaphopoda > Gadilida > Siphonodentaliidae > Siphonodentalium > Siphonodentalium dalli. The sequence goes on from CP136064.1 coordinate 24,866,297, forward strand.
GTTATGCACAATCGCGAAGATAACAAAATAAATGAATGTGACATGTTCCGAGTATATATGTTACAGTCAGATTGTGAAACCAGTCATTTCGTGAAATGACTAAAATTTTCAGTCATTTCGCGAAACCACTATGAGGGCCAGTCACTTCATGAAATAACTGAAATTTCCAGTCATTTCATGAAATGACTGAAATTTAGTTATATTCTTTACACAATCTGACTAATTTCAGTCAACTTGTGTAATTTGACTGAAATTTCCAGCCATTTCATGAAATGACTGAAAGTTAGTTATATTCTTTACACAATCTGACTTATATCAGTCAACTTGTGTAATTTCACTTGTATACTGCTATAATTCACAAAATGACTGGGTGAGCAGTTTGATCTTAAGAAAACACTTCTGAATTGTAATCACCTGATCAATATTAAGATAGACAAACTGTTTGATCTTAAGAAAATACTTATGAATTGTAGTCACTCGATTACAATTAAGACATGTAGGTGAACTGTTTGATACTAAGAGAACACAATTGAACTGTGGTCACTTGGTCAGTACATGTATTTAAGACAGATCTTCCAGCTCATTTCCATTGTTGATTCAGTTTATTGCTCAAACTACTATTCCTTGTCTACAATTAAAATGTCAGACAGTATAGAGTTTAGGTTCTGTAGTGATTTGTTTGAGAAGTACAGTAAATGTCCGAAATACCTTATTCCCAAGGATGATTACTTTAAGACAATAGAAGAAATCAAACTATTTCAAAGTATATTTTATGTTTCTATTACATTTATGATTTACTTTTATGAATAAAAATTAAATCAAGTCCTAATTTTATGTTCACAATTGAAGTCCCCGAACCAAAACTAGTATTCAGTCATTTCGTGAAATGTCTGACCACTAATTTCAGTCATTTCGTGAAGTGACTGGCTCTCACAGTGGTTTCGCGAAATGACTGAACATTTTAGTCATTTCAAGAAATGACTGGTTTCACAATCTGACTGTAACATATATATCTCAGTTTATCCACCGCTCACTACGTCTATTGACTACATAAAGCCTGCCTAATAAACGTTACGTTTATTACGTCAATGTAGCTTTATTAGGTCAACGTAGCTTTATTAGGTTAGTACTACTTTTATGGCGTAATTTGATATGCAAATTGCGCAGGTAACTAGGGATGTCAACCGGCCTTAATGACGTCATTGTGATTTCAGAACGTTTTTGTCGTGTATAATTCACTAAAATAATTCGAAAATGATATATATTTTAGCTCTAAAACATCTATAAATCCTCAGAACAAGGTCTGCTTATAATAAATATAAAAATGCCAACGAACTATTTCGCTCTAGGCTGCATTCCGGTTTTCCCACGTCATGAATGCTAATTGGTTTGCTTGACCTAATAAATGTAATGGCGTCATCGAAGTAACGAATGTTAAACTGAGGAAAATGACAGATTTACCTCACAAAAGGCAAGTTTTGTGTGATGGATAAATAAAATATGTAGCTAATGTCGTCGCTTAAATTGTTTATGTCCGTGAGGGGGGTTTGAGCATCTATTGGGCGAGGCTCTATTCTATATATAATTGCCTTATTAGTTCTTTTGGGTTATCGGGTGTGGTGGGTCTGGGTTGGGTGGGGATGGGCTATGGCTAATAATATGGTTTAATGTACTTTTTCCTGAGATCAGTAAGTTTGTTGCACTTCAAAATAACGTGATATTCGACTCCAAGGCCATTGTTACACAATTTACGCTTTCTACCTTGTGAACTTGTCCAACACAGGAGCCTGTCTCGATAGGAAGTCGGTGATTCCTAATACGGAATTTCATCAGGCGTGAAACGACATTATGGTTGGTGTGTGAAATACATTTTCTGTGCCAAAGTCTGGCTTAATTATTCTGTAAAATGCCATCTTATTTGAATTCGCTATTCTTGCTGTCCATTCCCATTAGTAGAGTCGCTTATGTACTATCGTGGGAATTTTTTTAACAAATGTAGAGACTATTCTAATTTGATAGGGTATCACTTAATTTGTCGGAAAAAGTTTGTTAGACTTCATGGGTCCGCGACTGGAGAGAATTATGACGTCACAAAGATGACGTCATTGTCAGTTCAGATTAGATGTAGGGTTGTCATGAGAACTGACGAATTCTGCGCATATTTCTTAATTGTTATACATTTGTTTTCAGTTAGGGCAATTCATCAATAGTAATTCTCAAAGAACAATACCCAAATTTACGGGAAAATGTTATTCCAGTCAAAGATGGCTGCCAAAATGGCACCTGAAAATCAACAATTTTGCGATTTTCAAAAATATCATGTAATAGTCCTTCCGTTTGTTAGCGACGGCGAATTGTGACAATTATGTGTTTACTTATTGCTTCCGTAATGTAGTGCACCAATTTTATTGTACAAAACATGTTCGATCTGTCAAAATTCCACTTTAGACAACCGAATTATAGCTTCCTGACAAAAATCAATTCCGATATTGTAGCAATAGATATAAAGAAATGAGTGGAATTCAGTGATGGGAAAGAAATATTCGTGCCACATACGGAGTTATTGTCACAATTCAACAGAACTGTTCAATTTCACCCAAGATGGCTACCAAAATGGCAGTCAAAATACAAAATTCAGTGTTCGTTACACCACCAAATATCGCCCTGGCATTCCGTTATGCGGAATTAGGTTAATCGGCTACTTTTAGGTAAATGCGCATAGCTTTAATTTCTTATTCAAATTAGCGATGTTCTATACGGCATACGTGTCATTTCTTTAAATTTCCTGAAATTTAGTGAGGAGGGTGTTGAATAGAAAATCCAACTCACTATGTGAAATTAGAAAGTATCTTAGACCGACATCTTAGCTTGGGGGACAAGTGTTACCATCCCAATGTCTAGCCTTATGTGTTATACATGTACTCTAAGCCAGAGTATTAATTGAGAAATATTGGTGGTTACCTTATCAAATGGTAATTGATGATGCAGATAAGCGTTGGTGCCAGTTCTTGTCGTGACATATCAGTAGAAAATGCATAAATATAGATTATCATATAAGGTAGCAATACACAATTGTTTATTATGATAGCTATGAAGTGGGATTGTACTTCTCAGCTTTACAATGAATCTTGGCAAGCAAGAAACAACACATCCTTGTTTATAAAACACAAACAATAGTATAATTAATTATATGGCTGTCATTTGGCTTGCTTGTCTTACTGTTTGTTGCGCTGTAACCTTTAATTAAATTTGCACGGTAACACAATTTGAACCTCGTTTAATTTATTTAGCAGGTTTCAATCGCATTGATAACAACGGCAGCTTAAAATATATCCGTATAAGGGGTAGCGTCCCGTATCAAGCTTAAAGCGATATATTGTGATTGTGAATATCAGGTTCTGAAATCTGAATGATGGTATTCAACAAAGTAGTCCAACCACTTTCATAGCATATGTGGAGTTTTGAGACGTTACTATAAGTTATTGACCTCCGATAACATATTTATTCAGTTGAAATGAACATTATCATACACCAGACTAGATCCCCGAAAACAGGCGAAATGGTGTGTTCTTGGCTTTCCTCGTGTTGAGTTAATTGGTGATAGCTACACAAAGTGATTCGCCAAATATAGGAAAGCTGCATTGGCATGAACACAGTAGGCTGGTATGGACCAGTGATAGTACACAGCCAAATAATATCCCATATTGATTTATATGATTTAGGCATGTGAAGAGTTAATGAGACAATGCATTTCATTTTACATCAGTTCAATAGGAAAGTGATTCTTGGCAATGGTTATTATCGCATTGCCGGTCGCACTTGATTGGTGATTATTTTGAAGTTTATCGAAATCAACAGGGAATGCGCAACTGCTCCGCATATCCAACCATTCAGCTTAGATGATGAAAGAATGTGAATGGTAGACGCAATAGATACGATCCAAAATTGGACAGGCGATACTTATTATAATACTATAATTCCTGTATCTTGACGAACTGTATGACCACACATTGGAAAACGGGTAAGGCGGTGGGAAACGAGTGAGGCGTCCTTTGGTAGTGACGGGTCTTCTGGTGTCATGTCATCAGTTTTATTTATTATGTCCAATATACTCTGGAATCCAGGTTCTGAATACTGAATAACATTGTGGGCAACGCAGTCCACTAACTTCTTACAGCATAATGTGAAGTACTAGTTGGAGTTAATAACAGCTCGTGACGTGCCATGTTGATTCTGGGTTAGAACGTTATCATGAAACAAATGAAATGCGGAAATGAAGGAAGTTGAATTAGCACGCGTAACTACGGAGGTGGTCATGGTTTACTATAATAATAATGGTACCTTTCAGATCATATTATATAGGCCGATTCATATATATCCTAATGCCCCAAACTGTTCCAATTATATTCGACTAGGAGTTATCAGATCAGTCTGGCTATATCCCACAAATTGTATATACCATGCCGCATTCATGCATCGTGATAATCTACCCCAACCAAGTGGCATATATAGAGTAACTTCAGCAGAACACGGTCATGATGATGCTATTGTACGAAGAGCTCCATACATGTTCACGTGATAAGCAATCCAGTTTGGTACGATAGACCTTAGTTTAAACAGTATTTATTCCATGAATTATACAGCAACAATATATATATGTTTAATCATAGACCGGATTCGACATCAACTGTGCATGCTTATGTGAGTCATTTCCGGGAATTATTTTATATTCACCCCACCTAACGACAGCGTCTATATACACATTAGCGGTACTTGTATATGAGACAAATTAATTATATACACACATGTAGTTATACAAAAATATGCTAATATCGCTGTAATACAAATAAAATTCTTGCTTAAGTTCTAGTTCAAATTTGTAAAGATCCCATCTTGGTCGACATATTAATGTATATGCGGAAATGTACCGGCACTTAGTGTGAACTGATGACAAGAAGTTTAAAAATGAGGCAATCATCAACATTTCTTCCTACACATATTTGCCAGAATGATGGAAGGGGGTGTCTGATTGTCGATTGTCCATTCCAATCACCAAGGGTATCCATACAAGGATTGATTTTACGAAGACTTTTCATGAATATTATGTCAGAAAACGTCCGTGTTACCACGACAGACTATCCAACGTCGTTCATTTACCAAACATATACCGGCGGTATACATGTACCATGGTGAAATGGAAAAGAATAACGTATAGCTATAATATCCGGGAGATCTCCTGCTTCAAAAGCCAGCCACTGTTAGCTCTATACAGTAATCAATCTGATGGAGTCCGTCGCTAGACCTTTTAGTACACGAGTAGATATACTCAATCGTTATCGATATGCAAGAACGTATGGCGATCACATGCATCAGTTGAGCGTTGGTAGCTGACAGCGTCTGAAGTTGGCAAATTCACTATTCTCTCCACATACCATGTTGGTCTCTATTAAAATATTGATATAATAGCAGAATCCAATTTGGCACAAATCCATGTACTTCGCGTGCTTGCACATATATTACGGTTTTATGTAGTGAACGGTATGTTCCCACCGAAAGCCCATGTATGGTGATAATATCCATATGTGTCATTCTTACATGCTGGGATATATTGCGGAAATATATGTATTTTAATGTCAAATGTCGACATTTCCGCCACATTGGCGGCCATCTCGATTACAATAATATATTAAGAACTGCGGATTATCTAAATCGGAGCACATTCATTCATACATTCTTCATATATCTAACACCGAGATATCGTTCTCCTGTGGTGGACATGTTATTTGACGTATATAATGTTTGGCGAATTTTCACGATGCTTGTTGGAACAATAATTGTCACATGAACTCGCATTTTTAGTCAATGTGGTAAGACAACTAATAGGAATGTGTCATAACATGTCGATTATTTATTTGGAAGAAGCCAATTAGTCTGCTACATTCACCTTCTATATCGTCGGTGAAATTCGAAATTGTCGTAAAAGCGACTTTTTCCCAATTTGGCGGGAACTTTTTTTATTGCAGAATCAGAATCTGTATCTTCGGTTACATTGTATAGAATCTTATCCACAGTGATCAACCTATCGGATACACACTTTTAAGCCACGTGGACAATATTCATAAATCTGATTGGACGAATATCATACTTCAGAAATGTCGTATAAATTATACGACATTTCTGAAGCAAACTGTACTAGTAAAGTTTGCTTCAGAAATGTCGTATAATTTATATCACTGTTGGATAGAAGCATGAAACTTTCATGGATGGTTGGGTATGTGGTCCTTATCAACCAGTTAGCTGGTTCCAGGTTTCTGGTGATCCCTTGACCTTCAAATTGACCTTGACATTTCGAAAATTTGAGATTTAGGGGCATTTATTTTGTATCGAATATACTGGTTATATTAAATGATATATATACATTGGAGATTGTTGAAGCGATGCCATGGATGTCCGCCTTTATATTCACATTCAATTTGTCCATGATAATCCAAAATGGCCGCCATAATGGACGCCAAAATATAAAAAAAATTACGTTTTTTCACTAATATCTTTCAAATCAGTACCTGCTTTTTGGAACTGTTTGCGAATTGCAACTCTATTTTGTATTGGTCATGTTAACTGAACATTGGAACAATGAAATATGCCATTCATGGGCTCCCTGCCAAAACCGATCCCTTAAAAATTCGATTTTAAAGAAAGTGGTATAAAAATGTACAAACAATCCCATTGGGATTCTAGTCATTTTCCGTCAAGAAATGGGAAGAACTGAGCAATCTAAGTTTCAAATTCCATTTCTTATGAATACTCCAACTCAATTGTACCCAAATTGTCAATTTGGCTCAAAATGGCAGCCATAATATGGAAAAAAGTAAATATTGCCCCAGCGAGTCAAGCAACCACATACCAGTTTTTGTTGATGACAAATTACTACTCTGTCTTATAGATATTGAGTACTACCAATATTTTTAAACACTGAAATTACCAGAAATATTGGATTTTTCTATCACAAACTTGACATCAAAATCGGAAAAAAAATTACCTTTCAGGTTAAGACAATTTTTTCAAGTAAAATGGTATCGAAGGGGTTTATTGCCATGATCTGTCTTAAATGGGTCACACTTATCTGTTGTTGGACAAAATTACTCAAGATGGCTTGCAAAATGGCAACCAAATTTGTTAAAAAAATATTTTTCACAAAACGATGTAGTATGGAATTTTGCCAAAAACTTCTTTTGGGATTCTGATCATGTTTTTTGTACGGAAAAGGACAGCACTTGAAACTGAACTGAAAGGGGCATTATTATGAGGCTACGACAATACAATTGTGGCTAATTGGCATCGAAATGACTAATGTCAGGAAAACAGTTTACCCAATTGTGCATATAAACCACCATCAGGATGTATAACTCTCTAACATTACCTATATATCGATTAATATGTCCCTGATTTAAAGTGTAAACTGATACCCACCCAAATTTACACATGTACAAACAACCCATGAGCATGAACTCGCTCCATATATACATAAACACAACATAAATGACCATGTAGCCACTCGTTTTCACACACGCACTTCATCCATGACCGTACATCTATATTTAGGTATAACCGTACACCACACACTTGACTAAAATGTATATAGTCACAAGTCACCATGCAGATATACTTCTACGCTTCACCCACGACCGTATAATCACTCTATATATAGCTCTACACCCCGTTCATAATCATACATTCACTTCATGTATACATACATGTATTCGCCTCACCATTGGCCATATAATGACTCCATGTGTATATATTTGCCACACCCATGGCCATGTAGTCACTCAAGCTTTATATATACACCACACCCATAACAATAGAATCACTCCAAGTACACATATACGCATCACCAATGGCCATGCAGACGTTCTATATATACCAATACCCCGCTCACACGACCATTCATACACCCATGCTTGCATATACACCTCACTCATGACAATTCAGCCACTCGCTGTATACTCATAACAACATTCGTGGTCATATAGTCAATCATTGTTTACCAATTCACATCACCATTGGCCATTCCATATACACATATTGGCCACACGAATGGTCATATATCCACTAAAGATATACATATGCACCCCACCCATGCCTATAATGTCACTCCCGGTATACATATACACATCACCAGTGGCCATGCAGCTTTCAAGACATGCCAATACCCAGCACATCACCTCACCATTGGCCATACAGTCACTCCCTGTATACACATGACCATATAGCCACTCAAGGTATAAATATACGTCCCACATATGACCATAGAGTCACTCCATTTGTGCATATACACCTCACTAATTGCCATATAATCCTTCAAGACATACCTGTACAATTTACACCACCTCACCATTGGCCATATGGTATCTCCCTCATACATATTTGCCACATACATGGAATATAGCCACTTAAGATATACATATACACCCACACATGGCCATAAGAGGTATTCTATGTATACATATACACCTCAGCATTGAATAGATACACCAATAAACACGTGGTCATTTGTATACTCCAGTATTGCATATACACCTCACACATGACAATTCAGCCATTCGCGGTATATTCATACATCCGATCCATGATCATACAGCGACTCCCTGTATACATATATATCCCCTAGTCGCCTAATGACAATACACCAACAGTAAAGATGCACACACATACCATATACACTTAAGATCACAATGCCACTTTATATATACCAACACGCTCGCCAATGACCATCCATCTATGCATGTATGCATATACATTTCAACAATCATGACCATACAACCGTTTCATGTACACCTGTCCTATAATTATTATACCCATAAGCATACAACCACTCCTTATCTATCCATACAGTCCATCCATCCATCCATTTTCATACAACCAATACATGTATGTATACACACCCACCCATGACAATTAAGCTATCAAATTTACACCTGTACATTCCACACATGATCATAAGATCACTCCAAAGATACATAAACAACACACGGATGGAATGTAGCTACTCCTGTTATACCCATACATCACTTCAGTGACTATACAGCCACTCCACGTATACCTATTCACATCATGCATTAGTACTCCTTGTTTATCTGCATATCATCATAAATACCACACACATGACCATATAGACACTCCACCATTCGTGATTAGATTTCATGTATACCTATTTACATCATCTGTGACCACAAAGTCACTCCCTGACCTGCCCTGACTACCATTTTTACAAACATCATGTATTAAGTTGATCAATATTAATAACTTTCGACGCTAATTTGTTGACGCTAATTTGTGAGAGTAGCAACGTCAATTGCAGTCCATGAGCCAGGCTCCCCAAAAATGGAAAGTGGTACCAATTTGGTGGGCAAATTCTACCAAATGTTTTCTGAAATCTCATAGTCTGAAGTTTATGTCAGTGCTGGGGCACACTGGGGCAGTGTAGCTTAGTGTGGAAAATGTTTGTTTCCATGGCAACGGAGTGTGTTTTTTCCGGTATAAAACATATGCCTATAATGGTCTCTATCAAGAATGTTTAATGCAGTAACTCTATCTTGGCATTAATATGGGGTGCTATCCTTGGTGGGCTTTAATTTGACACTGGAGATTTCACCAATATATGTCAAGGTCAAATACAAAGGTCAAGGTCATTGACTAAAATATTAGCTTTTTTCATATCGGGTCATACATTTTCTACCCAATAAGTTTATATATCAGTTTTGAATACGTTATCTTTACTCGGAAATAATCTAGAGCATATAGGCTACACGGAGAACTGTGTTATGGTTGCAACTGACAAGCCAGTCATGAGATAACGACCTCTAAACTTTGTGGCCATTTTCAAAATTGGTCGAAATCAGTTATTTCCCAAGATATCGTGCTTTTGTGTATATTATAGAGTTATTTACTTATCTGGGGTCCGTTAGGGGTTGAATTATGAATTTATTGACTAAAGCCCGAAACTTATACAAATATATACTTAGTTATAGGGAAAACGTTTTGGAGGGCGTGCCCAGGTGGGGGTGGTGTCAAATGTCATTATAAACCCAAGTTTCCGTGACAACGACACCATATATTTGAAGAAAAATACAAAATATGCCGCTTTTGAGAATCAACGAACCTTGTTTTTTTTGTATGGCACATTTTTAGTCACATTTTAATCGGCATTTTAAGTACTACCTTGTTGTGGTAATTGTGACATTACATAAACGACGATGCATTACCATCAAGACCAAAATAACTGCAATTTTGTAACTTTAGTAACTAAATCATGAAACTTCACATATGTGTTCCGTGGTTATAATGGACACCTTTTGGGGGATGCCCAGTGAGATGTTTGACAAACTGTCGAGATAAAATCTGGTTTCCATGGCAACGGCATCAAATATTATTATTGAAAATCCAACTGCTGGAAACCTGAGCCTAATTGCGTATGAAGAAATGATGTGAACTCATATTGCCATTAAGGATCCATCAATGAACTGGGCTATATGCCCTATATGGTCAAGGTCAATTGCTACAGTCAATGTCATTGGAAAAGGGTAACATTTGGTCTAGTTTTTATAATTGGGCTCTTATTCCACTACCTATAGTGGGTTAGTCATGAAAGCAATCCCCATCATCATGCATAACTTTGTGGTAATACATGATTCATGATACATTACCCTTGAGATACAATCACAACAAAATAAACACGATTTGTGACATCAACTAAAGCACGATACTGCACTTATCTGTTTCTTGGTTATAGTGGAAACTTTTTAGAGGGGGCCGTTCCTAGCTGAGGGGTCATATATCCAGATTTAATCCACAGTCGCCATATTTTCTATTGTTCTCCCTTGCACAATATCCAGCCGATTGCCCACTGGTAACAATAGCTGTGGATTATTTAAACAATAAGTGTGCATTATTTTAACAATAACTGTGGAATATTAAAATATTCCCCAGGTATTGTCATAACAATCGCAAGTCATTGTTTGCTGTGTTCTCCACTTGCTGACACACCGGAATGTAAAATTGGTGTGACCAATCAATCAATCAAATAAGAAACTGAACAGTCTTAGGTGATTATAATGATCATAGGGATACTAAGAAAGACGGTGGATGGAATTTGTTTAATGTAATAACAACAATTTTACATCAATGTTAGACAATTCGGACTAGAAAAATATATATCACCCCTGGTCAAGTGGTCCAGCAATATACTGAATTATGATCTAGTTATGTGTTAATTTATTGTACTATTAATATGTGTATTATAAATAAAATTATCCTATCCTATCCTATCTGATATGATGCGGTTGGGTCCTGCTGAATTGCTCTGATGATGGTAGGGCAAACTGATGCTGTTAACAAATAGTACCGTGAGTTCCACAACGAATTAAAACAATGTACAAGCTAAAATTGAAGTCTGCTCTTGTGTGAGTTTGGACAATATGCATAGCAAATGCATTGCTCAACGCCACATATGCTAAGTCAGTGTCGTAATTTGGTTGCGAACAAACAATATATTTATTAGATTTATTATTTAAGTTACCAGTGTGATTATGGGAATAAGTGGTTTGAAGGTCTAAATTATGCTCGCGTTTGTTATATTCGTATAAGGCCTCTGTATGCCGCACATAGCCTAGTTCAAGAGATTGAATTGAGAAAGTTCGGTTCCCCAACTTCTTTGGCATTGAACAATAAAGAGCGTTCCTTGTTAATACATTCCTGGTGTGGTATGAATAAAGAGCGTTTTTCTCTCACTTGTGTGCGAACTATTTAAAACAGCTGAAAAATATATGTTATATTAACATTTATTTTCAGAGCACACAAAGCCGGTATATCACTGGGGCTCTCCTCGCCTTTGTCGATTATGCAGAAGCTTGGAAGCTTCAAGTCAATACAAAAAAAAATAATAATAATGATTTTCACGAAGAAATGGTCGAAAAATCTCCCCACATTCAAGTATGGAGGCTGTAGCCTAGAAATAGTTAAAGAATTCACTTATTTGGGGGGGGGGGGGGTAAATTATTTTATAATCGTCGATTCCGCCAGAACATAAAGAAAACAGTTACAAACCGGAATGTGAAATTGTTAATTTCGGAATTAGACAATTCGGACTAGCAAAAATATATTCCACCCCGGTCAAGTGGTCCTGCTAATCTGCTATGATGCGGTTGGGTCCTACTGAATTTGCATTGTATTTGAGACTTGTTATAATAATGAAAAACTTACGAAGGTGGAGCCTTCTTATAACACGGAATCACTCGCACGATATAATTTTCTGGTAAATGCTAAATATTTAAATGTTGATAATCCAAATCAGTTCGTAATGTCGGGTACACCACACTATAACTTAAGTGGATTAGTTACGTTGATTACATGGATTTTAATAAAATGTTAAGAATTTGATGTCAAAATGCTGAAATTGAAGATCGTTTTATACGGGTAACGACTACTATATATTTATAGTAAATAAACCTCATTCGATAACTTACGTTGGTCAAGAACTCCTTGTAAATCCAACTTCGAATTCATGGAAATAAATCAGATAAACAGTACAATACGAAAACGACTCATCGAAAGATTTTTTTATTCCAATATTAACGGAAAACATCAGTTTGATCATCGGCTGGATTGTCATTTACCTCCGGGTGCTTGTGATGTTTATTTCGCTTATAAAATGAACGCCATGCTGATAACATATAACTATGTAATATCCATTTAGATAACGTCGACACAGAAAGTTTAGAAAATTACTTCATTCCCTGTTCGAATGCGGAGTTTGTTCACGTCACGTTTTACTGACAAAATTCACTCTTCTCACATTCAATTTACAAATGCGCCCGAGAACGACGTGTTAATTAATTAGATTAAAGCGTGTGGTAAGCTAATCGGCGACAAAGGCAATATCATGTTTGGGGCTACCTATAACTGATATCCCGATAACCATTCATCATAACTGGATTGTCAACGCGGCTCAGTGCATACCAACTCAATGCGACAATTTTGATTTGTGACAATGCAGCGAGGACGAGCAGTATCAGGCCAAGCAAAATAAATGTTTGTTGTAACTGGAAGGTGTCCATGCACATATGCAATGGTGTCAATTAGACTTCTGCCCATGTGTTATCTGAGATATAACATAATATGAGTCAAAAATATTGTGTTCATATTGGTTTATAAATGCACAGCTAAGTAGGATATATAGCAGGATTGGCCATATTTCATGGGGCGGGGGGGGGGGGGGGGGGTGGCGATTGACACATTTTTAATGACAATTTTAATTCCAAATCTCCAGATCACTATTTAAAGTGGCAACTGAATTTGCGTACAAATCTTTATTTGTCTGACAGATTCGGAAATTGTTTAATGGTCATGTTCACATTTTTTGTTAAAACTTTTATTGACTTTTAGTTGAATATATCATACATTGTAATGTCATTGACAAATTTCAAAGTAATACTATAGGTAAAATTAAATTTCGTCTTGTTATTCTTTAAATACTGAGGATTAAGCCAGATATTCCCCTCGCTGTCGGGCATTCGTCCAAATATCCACCTCGGCTTCGCCTCGGTGAATTATTTCTCCGAATGCCCGACAGCTCGGGGAATATCCTATACACAATATAGTTCCCATGTCAATGACACTAGCGAGTTTGCGATATCCGTCCGACGGGTACCGGTGAATCGGTGAAATTCGTCACGTTCACTTGCGTCCTTTCAATGCAGTGCATACAGCGGTGGGGATTTGGAACGGTAGATGTATCCCATTGACCGGTAATCTTTCACTAAAGTTTTCTCACTCAAAAGTACATTAAAGGCACGTGCGGCCTTAATTGTCGAAAATATTCATATTTGTTCCAAACACCGTAAACAGAAAAACAGTAAAACGCATACAGTTTCGTTCGTATATACCATGACCATCGCGTAAACAGCATGTTATCATAAAGACCTACTATATTTTACCTAAGCAAGAGCCTGATTGTGTTACAGAAGATAACACAATGCTACTGGCTAATCACACACAAATGGCATAAACGCTCTTTATTAGTTCCATATCAGGTATTCACCAACAAAGAACGCTCTTTATGTTTACCATCATAATATAAACAAACACCAGAAAAGTTACTTTTTACGCTTTTGTTTACATAACAATGGTCAAACATATGACCATAACATACTGTTTATGCGATATTTATTATTTGTATACGGACAAAGTCTATCTACATTTTGATGTTCTTTCTGTTTGTGGCGGTTTTTGACGGGTGGAGATATTTTCACAGGATACCCATCGCCAAGGCCAACCGTGTCTTTAATTCTATGAAATAGAAGTCAGCCATGCATTAATCTATTCATTGCAAGATTTCATGGGCAAATCTCATTGATAAATCTGTCATTTACGCCATGTTTTATGTTAAAAGTATGGAGGCGGCTTCTTGCACTTAGATAACTACGGAACGCCAATTTGTTCACTAACAACTATCTTCACTCCAGTAAAGACATGTCATGATTAAAATTACTCAAACCTTTAATTCAATGGTCCCCATGTCATCAGATTCCAACACAAATAATGCTAACCACAGTCAACTATAGTATACATTTGCCCAAAACCTGTTATTTATCAACATTTATTTAAATAAAAAAAAAAACACTTGATTTTAGAGTTATACATCTTCATCCGCAATTTGGTCCTAGACCGTCTTCTCGTCGACTGTTTACTGGGCGTCTAAAAATTATCGGTGGTGAAAAATAATAGATTTCAAAAATCGATATCTGATCACTCTTAGCTTTGATGTGTGGGTTCCTCTACTCGAATAAAATATTTGTTACGCCCCAAAGCCGCCCCCTCTTTATTTATATTTATATTAACATAACATTTAGGCCTGTGATTGAAGGATACAATATAATGACACGGCTGGTTTTTATCTAGTATCTGTATATTTTCGAATATGTGTCTGTCTGCATGTCCACTATTTTTTAGAAAATAATGAGGCCATCTATAGCTATATGACTAATAGAGATAATATTTACCAGAAATGTAACGGTGTGGTTTATAGAACTAGTAAAGGTGTCTCTATCTTTATGGCGCGGATGGGGTTCGGGGCTCTTTACAAAAAATATTAAAAGAAGTATTTGACGTCGGTTGCCACAAACATGTAAATACACATCGTGACACAGTGAAAGAATGCAAGTGTATCAGGCATTTATAAGACATAATATGTTTTACATTTGCACTATATATGTATCGATAATTGGTCTCATTCATGGTCCACTTATCAATACCTGCTATTGTGCCCATGCATGTAGTTGCATTGAATTCAACAAAATACACGTGAACGGGTACGGGTAAATCGATGAACATCGTCGTGGTTACTTGGGTACTTTCAATGCAGCTCATAAAGCAATAGCGATTTAGAACGGGCAGATGTGTCCCATTGACAGGTAACCTTTCACTACGATTTCTCACTCAAAGGTTCATGAATTACACGTAATTCCAGTCAGCTATGCGTTAACCTATCTATTGCAAGATTTCATGGGCACACATCATGCATTGATAAAGTTGTCATTTTAAACCAGGTTCTATGTTCAAATTCTCGAGGCGGCTTCTAGCACTTTTTTCACTACATTAATGAGAGGTTGTGGTTGATAGAGTGAGTAGATGGTGCTATAGACGCAGTCTCGACCCATTGTAGGGACGTGTCTATAGATTGTATCCGCGTTAGGAGGGGCGTTCACATTCTAACTACACCCCATTTTCACCCCCTCCCCATCCCGTTGTGCTTTGATTTTCCCAACTGGTCCCCCACATCCGCCTGAATGGTAGCAAATTATAAATGAATCTTTTTGTCACTAGCCGGGATGGGTATAATCCATTAGACCGACCAGTACAAGAAAATGTGTAGATCTGAGCCTGAACATGGTTCGTCCCGGTGTGAGAAATATTTGAAATCTGAACATGACATTTTCTAAATCCTAGCATCCAGACTGGCATCAAACGTTCCATTTGTTGGACATTTTGATACCTGACACCCCCCAAAAGTTTGAAAATTTTCAACAGTTTCTGATAGCCATTTCAGTCCAAATGTTTTACCAAAAATAGGAAAATATGCAAATGTTGGTCTAAAAACTACAAATTCTCCACTAATAAATTGATGGAATATTAAACTACGGGAACAATTTCAACCTATTGTTGGTGTGAAATTTCCAACAAATGTTTTGTCAAGAATATCATATTTCCAACTGTTGAACATTTGACAAAAGTTTGGGGGGGGGGGGCTGAGACACTATTATAGGAAACAAGGTCACAAGTCTTTGTAATTCATCCTATGTCACAAATATACCTGAAATATTCAATTCAGAACAACTAAAGTTGAATGAAATACTGTAATACATTCTTATATGAGCATGTTTATACTTTCGGGTAGTTGCCTAGCAACCGTTGCTAAGCAGGGCCAAATCTCGATGCGGTCTATTCTGAAAATGATCAGTAAGGTCCAAGGAACATATGTGGATGTTTCATGCTTTTATCAATATTTGTGCAATTCTTACATTTCCATGCACCAAGCGCCTGGACTACACAGAAGCATGATATATTGGGAAATAACCGATTTTCACCCATTTTGGAAAATGGTCACCAAGTTTAAAGACATATTTCTCATGACTGAGTCACTGACATGTCTTTTTCGACAATAACGAATTTCTCCATGTAGCATATACGCTACAGATTATTTAGGAGCAAAGATAACGTATTCAAAACTGATATATAAAATCAGTGGGTAGAAAATATAAGACCCGATATGAAAAAAGCTAATATTTTGGTGAATGACCTTGACCTTTGTGTGTGACCTTGACCTCTAGAGGTGAAATCTCCGCGTCAAAATAAAGCCCACCAAGGGTGCCACCCCATATTAGTGTAAGGATAGAGTTACTGCATTAAACTTTCTAGTAGTAGACCATTATAAGTATATTTTGAAAACTGGCCAAAATCACCCTTCGTTGCCATGGAAACACAAATTTTGCACACTAAGCTACACTGCCACAGTGCTCCCAGCACTCAGATGAATTTCAGATTATAAGCTTTGAGAAAAATGTTGATAGAATTTTCCCACCAAAATGGTACCATTCTCGGTCCTGGCTCATGGACTATTGGTCCCGCTCAGCCCATTTCCCTTAAGAAACATGGCCAGAATCTCAAAAGACGTTTTTCAGGCAAACTTCCATACTGCATCCTTTAAAAAGAATTTGTCATGCCTCATAATGTACTGGGAGGACAACCATAATACAACCTAGAGTTTTCACTTGATTAAGTAACATGTTTAATAACCCAGCAGATCACTACCTTGCTACCTTTTCGGAACAGCAGAGAATAATGTTTGGGATATATATGAACAATTAACTTGTTAGGTGCATAAGAAATGTTAGTATTCAATCTAAATAACACATAATAGTCAAACTTTGTCATCATCCACAACTTGTATGTGGTTGCATGGCACGCAGCATGGGCAATATTTACCATTTTTCACATTTTTGCCGCCATTTTGAGCCAAAGTGACAATCTTGGAACCAATGAACTGGAATATGCATAATATATGGAATGTTTCACTAAAATTGCACAGTTGTGCCCATTTCTTGATGAAATATAACTAGAAATCACAATGGTGTCAAATCGAATTTTTGAGAGATCAGTAGGGTTTCTGACTTCATGAATGGCATATTTCATTTCTCCAATGGTCAGTTAACATGAATAGCACAACATAAAGTGAGAATTCTCAATCAGTACCAAATAGCATAAACTGATCTTAAAGATATTAGAGACAAAATTTTCCACTTCCTACTGCCATTTTGGCAGCCATTTTTCAGCCATTCTGAGCCAATGTGACAATTTTTGTACTAATGATTTGGAATATGTATCAAAAATGGAATGCTTCACTAAAATTTCACAGTTCTGCCCAGTTCTTGGTGAAATAATACTAGAAATCTCAATGGTAATTTTTGGTAAAATTTTATACCACTTTCTGTAAAATCGAATATTTGAGGGATCAGAAAGGTTTATGATCCCATGAATGGCATATTTCATTGCACCAATGGTCAGTTAACTTGAAAATACAACATAAAGTCACAATTTTCAACCAGTACGAAAATCATAAACTGATCTTAAAGACATTAGAGAAAACAAATAAAATTTTCCACTTCCGGCTGTCATTTTGGGTGCCATTTTTTCAGCCACTTTAAGCCAAAGTGACAATTTTTGTACTAATGAGTTGGAATATGCATAAGAAATGGAATGTTTTACTAAAATTTCACATTTCTGCCCAGATCTTGATGAAATATGACTAGACATCCCAATGGTGATTTTTGGTAACATTTGAAACCGCTTTCTGTAAAATCGAATTTTTGAGGGCTCGGAAGGGTTTCTGAATGGCATATTTCATTGCTCCAATGGACAGTTAACATGAATAATCCAACATAAAGTCACAATTATCAACCAGTACCAAACAGCATAAACTGATCTTAAAGATATTAGAGAAAAAAATTAAATTTTCCACTTCCATCTGCCATTTTGACGGCCATCTTGGACGGTGAGATTCAATTTTAGCCTATTATAGTGGCATTTTGTCTTATCTTCACACAAATGTATACATTTGTATATATATGACAACTTGACAAGACTGCCTCACTATAATTTGCATCAAACTGATTTAGTGAACCGTCTGAAAAACGGCGGCCATGTTGGGCGCCATCTTGAATTTAACGGGTTTCACTTAACCGAAAGCTGGAACCAGCTGGATTATGATCAGGGATATAGTGCACAAAATAAATATGTGCGAAGTTTTGTGCTTCTATCCGGAAGTGAACGATTCTTCTATTATTGTAAGTTAAAGGTACTCAATCCGTAAAGAGGGTCCCCATCTCAACAGATTCCAACAACAACAATCCGATCAGATGGTCCTATATTACTATTTCTTTGGCTTTGGGGGTAAAACATATTTGATTCGAGTCGAGGAACCCATCAAACAAAGCTCAGAGTTATTAGATATTGATTTTTGAAATTTGTTATTAACTCGAGATGAGTACTAATAACTGCCGTAATCTGCTCTGGATGTGTACTCCAAATCTATTCAAACAGACAAGAATGGATAACTCTAAAATCAAGTGGTAATTTTAACGCAATTTTGACTGAGTTCTGGGCCAGATAGTATTCCCGATAATGAAAAATAATAGATTTCTAAAATCGATATCTAACAAATCTGAGCTTTGATGGGTGACTTCCTCGACTCGAATCAACTATTTTTGACCCCCGAACCATTGCAATAGTAATTGAGAGGAGATTTATCGGATTGAGTACCTTTAAGCGACTCCACTAAAACAGTGAACAACTCAATCAAATTATTAAATTTGACCGAGAGCAGTAAAATATACGAATTTCAACTGTCGCCAAGTCCCTGCTTTTGGGGCACTTCGGGGGAATTATCTAGGGGTCTTAGTAAATACCAATACACTGACACCCCTCCCCCCATTCTGAACTCCTCGACCTGTGACCTCTGGGGGCCAAGGTGAAACGGTGACTGAATTTGACGAGGTTTGCCGAATGCCCCTCCCCCGAATAGGTCTATAACCATACAGACTCCATTGAAGTTTGCCGATCCGGCGAATTAGATGTTAACATATCTGTATTCCAGACAATAAGAGATAGTAATAACTAAATAAACATTAAAAATTATAATTAAGCTAATGATGGAAGTTCTTCAAATGGTCTTATAAACTGATATTATTGCAACAGTTTACATAAATTGAGTTCTATTTTGTCGTAAAAATAAACAAAATGTCGTAAAAGTTTGCCGCGAGAAAACAGTTAGTTCAAAAATGTCTTAAAACTTAAAATCGCTAATATCCTCTCCAAACAGCAGTGGCAAATTACAATGCAATACGCACAGACCGTACCAGTTCTCTCTCAAGCTTCCAGTTCAGCGCCCGATTCCAAATAACAAAATTAAGGAAAGATATTAAGTTTTTTGTCTCTCCTGTAAAACATGGAATTTGCCAAAAAAATTATTTTTACGACATTTTTGAATTTCACCGACGATATAATATAATCGCAATAGGCTGAAATAGGGTAAAATTTGCGTATTATCGTATTTTGGCCGCCATCTTGGAAGCCATCTTTGATTAAGTTGACAGTTTATGGATCCAGTTAGATGTAAATACCTTATGTAATGATCCTAATATGATTACGTCAGTACGTATGGACAACCCAAAACACGTCCATCCATCTATAAAATGATAAATGAATGTTTCATGGGAGTGCCTGGCGTGTATTTCTGGCCAACTTGGGATATATGATCACGTCAGTACGTATGGACGGCGACATGTCTCTATTCCGAAGGTTCGCTATTCCCAAGGTTCATTATACCGAAGGATCGCTATTCCGAAGGTTCTCTATTCCTCGCTATTCAGAAGGTTTTTGTTATTTTGAAATTTCATTCGATATTCTAAAGTATTGAGAGGGTTCTTTATCATAAGACTCTTTTTATGAAGGATATATCTTAAAGGTACTCAATCCGATCAGACGCTCCTAAATTACTATTTCTTTCGGTGGTAAAACAATATTAGATTCGAGTCGAGGAACCCACCCATCAAAGCTCATGTTATTAGATATCAATGTTTGCTATTTCTATTGTTTATGGGCCTGATCTTGTCAGAATAAAAGGTCAAACGTGCGGTCTTGCAGATATGGATAACTGTTAAATCGTGGTAATAATAACCACTTGATTTTAGAGTTGTCCATCTTTTCTGGATAAATAAGCCCATAATAGCAAATCTTCTGAATAAAGAACCTTTGGGATAGCGACTCTTCGGAATATGGAACCTTCGGAATAATGAACCCGATCCTATATGAAGAGCCCACGACACGTCCATCAATAAATGTATACATTTCTCTAATTTCCAGACTGATATTCATGGCGCCAGTCAAGAGATATTAGCCATATAACACATGTTACTATATTTGTTCAAAATGCTATCATCAGGTGAAGGTTGAATCTAGCCCAGTGACCAATTTTCAAGGCAAAATTATTTTCTTTAATTTTTGCGAGTTTCAGCGAGTTACATGGATGGGACACAATGACTCAATGAGACACAATTTCTGGCCGGTGGTAGGATCCAACTTCAGTAGATGATAGGCACTTCAAAAAGGATTGACATAATTTGCCAAATGACTTTTGTTTTGGGGCTGGAGTGGATAAATACCCAGAACGACACGATGTGTAAATGGGTTTGTCGATACGACAGCGCCTCGAGTCCTATCCTTCCGCGACAGCACGAGTGCCGTATCGACAAACCCATCTACACATCGTGTCGTTCTGTGTTTATTACACGCGTCGCGTCCTATAATCCGTGCATTAAAAATACAGGATTAGAAGGTTTATTTAGGCTCATACAGGGCGCGTTTGTCATGGGTGATGATTCTTTTATTTAAATAGTTCCAGTTTCATGGTTGAGGCGAACGTCATGTACGTCATTTTACGTCAACGAGATGCATATGGAACGTACGTTCCATACGGATTTGTAAATATGGAACAGCAATAACACTGTAGTTCTAGGAACAAGCGTGTAATAAATAATTTATATCAAACAAACTGATGTCATTGTGCAATACCGGTAGTTGTATGTTCGGGGCGTTTCATATACGGTTACTACTCATTAATCAGATGTGCATACCATATGCATGTTTACGGAATTCACCTTAAAAGACTATCGAACCACAAAAAGTGCAAGATCATGTCATGAATCTCTACACTAGATATGACCGTACTATAGACCATATACACCAATTGCACTGTGTAAATTTATGAAAAATTAATAAACATGCAGGGAATATATTCTTTTTATTGTTAATACTTGTTCCTCAATAATCTAATTCACAGTAGGGGTGGTCCCAGCTCGAGATTGCATGCTTGTTTGTGACGTTTGTGAGCTTATATCATACCCTCATATGTCTAATCATTGTGATGGTCAATAATAGTGATAGCGGAGACCTAGAGTGAAATTAATAATAGTGATGGAAATTTAATTTTATTTAATTCTATTTCAATTTAATTCTATATATGTCTCTATGCCAAATAACTTAATGATCGTTGAGAATTGTATCTAAAATTAATAATCATGCGGCACATGCTGAAACTATTGTTAGGCATCTGATAGTATATAAACATTTAAATAATTGCCCGGGAGGAATTACATTAGTGTAAGGGACGCAAAGCAAAATCAACCACAAAGTCACTTAAATCTTGCAATTTCAAAGCTGGATCTTCACATTCTATGACACACATTATAATAATAAAAGGTATTTCATAATTTATTAACTGTACTGCTTTTTCATTGTTACAAACTTCCGTATCGCAACAGCAAAAACTGTGTACTGGTGGAATATATCATTCTCCAATCTCGACGGGCATAGATATATACATAGAGATTCATAGCATGGTTTAAGAAAATCATACCAGATTAAACATTTATATGATCATCTGCGATTGTCTCATGCGTCATGTACATGTATAACTAGAAGGTCATGACAGTTCGACCAAGTTGGCCTGGGATTATTATGTTTAGCATACAGATTATTCCAATCTCAATGTGTCAAGTCGACAATAGCAAGTACGCAGGGCTATATTTAATAATTTTTCCAGAAATAACCATTATGCAATGTAAATGTGTATTCGCTACTCGCTAGCCATGCTGACCGAGCTCATGCTTAATGATTAAGGTTTAAATCGAAAACACAGTGTTAAAATCATGAATTATTTAATATATGAGAAGGCTAAAACAAATCACCCGACACCGTGCATTATGATTATTATATTTAACTTGATCTGTCCATTACATGAAACAAAATTCATACTAATAGATGGAAAGTTGGCCCGGAAGCATATCCTCTCACCCGCCACTGCAGTGTGCCGAGACCAAATGGGATTGGGAGATGTTCTTCTTTTCCTTCACTCACCAAGACAATTGACTCACTTTGTCAGTCACCAATTCACTGGGCTTCACATGTTTGTTACATCTGTGTGTCGACTGCTCTGTAGATGGCTAGAATTGTATTTTGATTTTGACGTTACTCACAGTGAGTGGGTGAGGCTGCGCCTGAAGTGGTTGAAAACCATATTTACTAATCTGTATTAAATCACTAAATTGACTAAAGTATACAATCCTAATAGTATTACTATTATACTAGGTGAGTAGGTAGTAGGTCAACATAATCGCTTTCACAGATTACTGCCTCCACAAGTTCCAGCTACGCACTACGGCTACGTTCAACGGTTCATGACTGAACTATACTGTCTATAGTGTACCGGTATAGTATTAGTATAGTGAGGCCCCCACCTCCACCCCCTGGAATACGGAATACCACTTAACAAAGAGGGTGGAATACGGAATACCAGTTAACAGCCATGTGGAATTTTCCGGATAAATTTTGTATTGCCGTACGAACGCCGGTCATCCCGCAGTGTCCACGTCTAAAATGATCTAAAAAGACGATGGTCGACGATCTGTATGTCAAACCGTGAATTTATTGTGACAAAAATCGCATTTATATTATTATTATGATCATTTTTTTGAAGGTGTCGAAGGTCGGCGTACGAATACCGGTATTTTTGGAATACCGAATACCTCCTAACAGAGGGGCCGGAATACGGCGTACCTCATAACAGGGCATGGAATACGGCGTACGAAAGGGGGGTGGGGCATATATAGTACTAGTGGTAAATGAGTAAATCAGTCAGCTCTAAAATGTCCATTTTCTGACCAATTAGCCGCTTGCAACTCTAACGAGTCCAGGCGAAAACAGACTTAAAATTCAAGTCAAATCGCCGTGACCAGTCTGCACAGACGAGTCAGCGTCCACAGTCCACTCCAGTGACCTTCATTTTCATATTTTTTCAGTCACAGATATTCGTCATTGAGTTTCTTTCCGACTGACTGATTTTCACTGTTAAACTTCAAGTCTGGAGGATCCACAAGCAATTAAGATACTTCCATGGTGTAATTTTGAATTTTTGATTGTGAAATATACTCAACAATCACCAACAGATTACTTCACACTCAATGTGTCGACCCTAGAAAGCGCTGCCTAACAGGCAGGTCAAGCTGATCTAGTTTGCATATAATATGCAAATTATAAAATAATTAATACGTACATCACTGACTCAAAGTGCAAAACTTGGAAGTGATACGATCAACTGCTCTCGTAAAATTAGCAGCACAATGGAATCACTAAAATTCCGTGCTTAGAAATGCTAATTAAAGTGGCATATAATACGCTGAGATATAAAATTATCACACACTGGGTACTACCACAGTAATGGCACTACCGGCCTCAACAAATTAGGCCAATCACATTTAAAATAGGCATATATTATGCCAATATATTTAATACGCGTTTCCTGATGAGATTCCGCGTTATCGCTAGTATACTATAGTGAAAAAGTGAATCGAGACATATGCTCAATTTAAAATATGACCATCCGGGCAATGTAGGAACATGGGGCACAGACCACTAATCTGTTGGTGATTGTTGAGTATATTTCACAATCACAAATTCAAAACAAAGACACACTCAATGTGTCAGCCCTAGTAAAGCGCTGTTGTAAAGACAGGTCAAGCCATTCTAGGTTGCATATAATATGCAAATACATAACAATTTCTGCATCTAAAATGCAACAAATAGGCATAAACTATGCTGGTTTAAACTATGACTGTCACATTACTAACTCATTTGACTCAAAGTGCAAAACTTGGGTGTGATACGACCGACTGCTCTAATGAAATAAGCAGCACGATGGAATCTATAAATTTCGAGCTCAGAATACTCATTAAAGTGGCATATCATATGCCGAATTATAAAATTTGCACATATCGTGCATGCCCAAAAATATTGGGTGCTGCAGGCCTAGAAAAATCAGGCCAACTACATTTAAAATAGGCATACTATGCCGATCTAAATTATTACGCGTTTCCTGATGAGATTCCGCGTTATCGTTAGTATACTATAGTGAAAAAGTGAATCGAAACATATGCTCAATTTAAAATATGACCATCCGGGCAATGTAGGAACATGGGGCACATACCACTAATCTGTTGGTGATTGTTGAGTATATTTCACAATCAAAAATTCAAAACAATTATGTAGACTTCGAATCAGCTGTCATTCATTAGAAATAGAAAAAGGCCAACACAAACGCCCACCGACGCCAGCCAATGATCGGATATTCAAGATGTGCAATACAAACTCGGTGGAAGACGAGAAGCAATTTGTTCTCCATTGTATCAAATACGACAAATTGAGTTAGAACCCTACCTTATTCACACAGCTTCCCAATCTGACCGTACAATGTTTACGCGACTGAGAATAAGTAATCATTCTCTTGCTATTGAAAAGGGTAGACATACGCAACCGAAAAAGGCACCTTTACCATTACGGCTGTGTGTGTTCTGTGAAGACAAAATCGTGGAAGACGAAAGACACTTCTCCATTATTCCACCCAGCGTAGTGAATTACTAAAACTAATGGAGGGAAGTTTTATTAATTTTCGACTGATGAGTAGATGGGACCAACTGAAGCATATATTAGATAATGACCTTACACAACATTGTGCGAAAGTTTGCAACATAGTCAGGAGGTTTTTCGAGAGCAGATTGAACAATACCTAAATATTATTATATAATGCATATTAAGTTACATGACAGTGAATCAGAGTGATGTTATTATTATACAGTTTATGTTTGTTCATGTACCACATTAATATTATATCTATGTCTGGCAACCTGTCCCAACCCAGGGACGTATTTTGCTTAATAAATTCTATTCTATTCTATTCTGTACAAAGGATGCCAACTTTTACGAAACAATTGCCGTTAAGACTATACCCGACTGCTTGCGTGTGCTTGCTGCCTGCCAGAAAAGCAAGTCTTGTTGACATTAAAATGTTTGAGGGTGAAAAGGAGCTTGGCTTAGTGAACATAAGATCAACATCTATACGCATGCGATATACACTTTCCTTATCTAAATGTGTTCAAACTCTAATATGGTACATAGACCATACGGCTCATACGGCTGTGATGTAGGGGAATTCAGTGTTGTTACTTTTTGCCGCTATTTTCTATGCTCAAATGTTGTTTGTATATATACTAAATAATGTTTGTAAATACCACTCTCACCTTTATGTGTACAAAACGCTCCAATTCGTTTATACAACACATACAATGTATTGATGTATGATCTCCGTTAATGGAGGTTAATAAAGATATATATATATATATATATATATATATATATACCATCGACATATATAATATATATATATATATATATATATATAGCTATATATATATATATATATATATATATAGCTATATATATATATATATATATATATATATACCCTGTTATTTATAATTTTTTTGTTCAACGAAATTCTGCCAGTTTGTCAAGTATCTGACACAAAAAGCCACTTGTAAAGACAATTTGGTCTTCTCGACTCGAATCGTATATGTTTTTACCCCGGAGCCTGAGAAATCTTAATTAGCGAGCGTTAATTCGGATTGAGTACCTTTAACCGACTGTTGTGTTCAGCCACCCATTATCACGGCATACAAATAAACGACAGTGCGAGAAATACTGTATAATTATAGTTATGTGTCGGCTGTGTTGTGTTACGCTGGAACAGCATTAATTTTGTCAATAATATTAGTCAGAATGGCATTAACACAATTGATCCTTTCATATTATAACCTGAGATCAGTGCTTATAGTTGTGGTATGCTGTTCCAAGATAGCGACTGTTGTTTGCACGCAATATGGGGGGGGGGAGTCACACTGGCAAGAGTTTTTTAAAAACTGTTTTAACTGCCATTTTATGAATGTTTAGAACGTTCTCAAATTTGCCTATATATGATATACTTCCCAGTCCTGCAATCTACTTTCTATTCCACCGGTCAATTCAATTTGTTTAATCTTATCGACCAATAATACATAGATATTAAGATAACATTTATTACATTTATGAACATGACTTACATCATAAATTTTCAAATGATACATTATAATATATGAACAGTATTTACAATATAAATAATATACTTGCCTGTTATATGTCATTGCCATTAATCTGATCCGTTTGGTTTAATTCATTAGGGCTTACCATTCAGGTGTAATGCCATACCACGAGAGATATATTTATTCCTCCAAATATGGGCACCATTATTGTACAATACATGTATATACATATACTAAAGTTAACTTGTGACATATATACACAATATAATTTAATTTAAGAAGGCTCATTTGAAGTCGATAGTGCGATCTAGTTTCTTATGTGATAATTAAAATATCAGGAGGTCGAATAACTTTCATGAAAGACAGACACAAAACGGAAGCTAATAAAGCCCGGCGTTCCAATGCAGAAACATCTGCTCAACACATTGAGCAACCTTCAAGCATCGGGGCGTTCGTATTACGTAATGTATCATCTGGTGGGAATTTCTGGCCTATACAGACAGCACAGAATTCCATGCTTCTTTGATGATGAATAATGACTGGCAGAAATCCACTGCATTTGACCACCATATGTGTTAATATCAGTGTCAAGTCGAATAGATCAGCATATCCACCCGGATAGCCGCCTAGTTTTATACTGTTTAATAAATAGAGCATGGCTTGGAGTGAAATACGCCGATATAGTGCATAGTGAGGTTGTGTAGTTCACGACGCGAAGCGGAGTGAACTACACAACCGCACTATGCACTATATCGGCGTATTTCACAAGTCATGCTCTAATTATTATATTGTATCGAACAAATGCAGAAATTAAAGGCAAACCAGTGGGCAAACACCATTTTTTTTTAAAGAAAAAAAAAATAATATGTAAAAAAAAAAAAAAAAAAATTTAAATTCCTCTTTGTTCAGGTTTGTTTGTTTGGTTTTTTTTAATTAATTCTTTGTAATTTTTTTTTTTTTCAATGTTTGTTTTCCTGTTTTTTTAAAAACTTTGGCTGCCTGTTTGTTGTTTTTTAAAATTATTTTTATTTGTTGTAAATGTTTATTTATTGTTTGTTTATTTTTCATGTTTGTTTTCCTGTTTTAAAAAAAAAAGTTTTTTTTAAATTCCCCTTTGTTCAGGTTTGTTTGTTTTTTTAAATTAATTTTTTTGTTGTAATTTTTTCTGTTTGTTGTTTTTTTATTGTAAATTTGGTCATTTATTAGTATAAGTCGCTCTTGTACACGGAACTATCAGAATAATTGAGCCGCGAAATTATTGATTATTTTCGAACCGAGCGGTCACGTGACTCTGATTGGAAGCAAAGAATTTACTGCTACAAATAAAGTGTACCCAACTCCGGAAACATGAACGTATGATTGGTGTTATTGTGCCATGAAAATCTGCAGTAGCATGTTTTTTCAATGCTTAGTATACAGTATAGGGGTATTATTTATTTACAAGAGACAGCTAAAATAAGCTGTAATCGGCAAATTGTATTCTCGGTTCATTTTATTAGTTGCAGAATTATTTATATTTGTCAAAATCGCCTTTAACAGAAGGAACACAAAATATATATACAGTTCCGCTCGATGCCAAACATAATCAGCGCGTAGATAGTATATTGTCGTCAAGACGTACGATGTTGCACGTAAACAAGAGACTGCTCGTGTTACAGAAGTTATGCTTCTGTTTATATAACACAGTGCAATTATATTGGTTAACACACACAAATGATATAAACGCTCTTTATTATTTCCATATCAGGAAAACCTTAACAAATAACGCTCATTGTGTTTACCATATCCGGACATAAACAAAAGCCAGGAAACGTAACATTTTTGCTTTCGTTTACACAACAAAAGGGGAAAATGACAATAACGTACTGTTTATGCCATATTTCTGATTGACATAAGAACAAAGGCTCTATATTTTACTAATCCTTCTGTTTATGGCGGTTTTTGACGGATGTGATTATTTTAACAGCATACCCACCACCAACGCCGCCCGTATATTTAACTTATGTAAAGAAATCATACCTATATAGTATATCGAAAATTTGTAATTATATGTTGGATTATGACTATATATGGGCATATCTTGCCTGAAATAAACACAATACAATAGCAGTAATGTTTTTTTCCCATTTACATACACACACAATATACATCTGTTCAATTATATATGACCTGTTAAATGAACAGCGATTTCGTTCTATATTGTTAAATGGCTACGATATACGCTTTAACCTCTACTTATCCACGCATCTATGTACATGTACATTGATTTGCAATGGTGTCGATATACCAAAACCATTGCTAGACACCAAATAATTCTGATCAAATTGGTCGACATAAACTCAAATGTTTTGTATCTCGTAATTTGCTGTACAATTCAGTTTGATAATGTTTCGAAAATTCAACCATTTCGTGCTTTATATGCAAACTACTTGGCTTCAAATTGAATAGGTGCGAAAAGTGTTGTTCCACATGTAAGTCATATTGTAGCTTGAAAGAAATCGAAGACGGTGCACCGTATTACCACTTATGGTTGCACACCAGGTTGCAGTGACCAATGTCGTCAAAATTGAATTATCTCCGAACGCGACCAAATTTACATGGCATGGTCACATGTCACCCCGATAACGATGCCATGAAAATTTTGTAAGCGAATTACTCGCCCCTGAATGTTCAAAAAATATATATTTGCTCTCCATAATGGAGGAAAGTTGCTAATGGAGTAGCAGAAGCGCGCGCGAGGGTGAGACCAGCCCAGAGGAGGCGGTGCACGTCATATTTAGCAAAAAGAAATAGGAGTCAAATTGTTGAGCAAACAGTTAAGTCAACAATATTTTCAGTGTAGATACTGTTGCCACGTCCCCGCAACGGTGTAAGGTACACGATGCTGGTTGATCGCATCCATGGCAGGGGGCGACGTACTCTATTTGTCATTAGTCATAACCAATGATTTATTGCAATGCATACATAAGCAGATGTTGAGTATATCGATGGATTATATGCGTGATTGATCACCATAATTACGAATTTTATGTTTTCAGTACGCTTTCATAGTGTTGAACATGAAATCTTGTTTGTCGGTGCCATGAATGTACATTTATATGTGGTGCGCTAATCATTGTTAATGCTAAGTGCTTTTAAAGATGCATTATCCGTTTAAGTGCTTTTTAAGATGCATTATCCGATTGAAGAAATATTGTTGTTGTAACTTGGTGATATGGTGACCGTCTGATAAATTAAAATAACTGGGGTAAATTATGTATGTATCACATTGTGTCACGCATACATTTGGCGATTTACTACGAAACCCAAACAGGAGGGAATATCTACCTTGAGCAGTGAGATCGCCTGCCGGCGCGTGTTAGCCCCATCCATAACTAATATAATCCGATGGCGCGCCTTAGGGGCGGCGGCAGATATCTCAAATTGTCTCAGCCCATAGTGTGCGCTATATATCTGCCCTGGCGGTTAATAGGAATTATGATTCCCTTCTATATGGCTGTGTTTGTATACACCGTCGGGGTGGTACGCCATGGATGGCGGCAAACACTCTGGGTTTAAAATTAATAGGTCAGTATATTGCTATGCAATTTTATAGTCCCTATGTATAGTTTGCTGATATTAACATCCACATATGTACATGTACGTACACAGTCACAACTGATCCCGTCTATCTCAAATCGTAAATGTATTATTTTAAAAAATAATTATTGGCATCGCGTATGATCGATACCTGCAGAATATATCCCACTAGGACATTGGTATCCATATTATTCATGCTGTTGTCGTCATACAAACGAAAACAACCACAAGCATACGTGATTAGTTCCGCATATTTGTATTGAAGTGCTCTAAATTGATGACAAAGTACGACACATACTCTTCGTTAAAATATGCAATTGAAAATGGCGAATCAAGAAGATGATCTTGGATTCATCGATGTGGCTGGAAAATATTTTAATTCGGCCGTTTCCGAAAATAAAAATACTGACAGACATACGGATTACGGCATTGTTCAATGGGTGGAGATGAGGATAATGAGACTATTCTAAAGGAACGGCATATAAATAATATAATTGTGAAATTGCCTCGTAATATTGTGGGATAAGTGGGATTATCTTTTATTTTATATATCTAAATGAACAGTAACTCCTGCATGCAAACTACTTATGTCCGCGCTGCGTGACATTCGCATAAATTTGGAGACAGCATGGCGTTTATTAAAATAATTCATATGCCGCCTATATGGAGGAAGCTTTTATTTTATGTAATCTTGTGATATATTTCTATAATACCATATGGGCGCACAAAACCTAAATTAAACAGTAAAATATAATATAGACACATAAACAAATTCAAATGTTAATGTCGATGCGTACGTGCACATGTACCTCAGTGAGATATCCCGAATTTAAGTAGTCTTGTTGATTTGCTACGATGCTGGTGGGTATACCACGGAGTTGAAATATGCTGATATGGTAACCTGATTATGTTAAGAAAATGTACCGTTATTCTTTCGGAATATACATGTTGCAGTGTCTGGAAATATATGGAACTATTTGAGAAAAATATCTAGTGTCTGCACGAACCATTCATTATCATATATATTTTCTAGGCTTCTCGTGTTTTTGCATGCAAAACGATAGTAATAGTCATTTTGATTATGGCCGATTCACAACTATCAAAAGTAAAATAGTTTACAATATACAATGTATATGTCTTTTAATACTGTATAACCATACTAGCAGCTTACTTGAGTCAATTCTCACATATATATATATATATATATATAGCTATATATATATATATGTGTGTGTGTGTGTGTGTTAACGGCCGTGAACATGACACCTTTAGAACACAATAACGGTACAATTTCTTAACACCAATATTTGTCACTACCAGCACAATGGCAAGTCAGCAGGACCAACCAGCATCAGATCAAATTAGCAGGATAACTTAACCGGGATGGAAAGTGTTTGCCTTGCAATGACTGGACCTTGAAATCAGCTCTATCTCACCTATGACATACATGCACTGTGTCACACTTATAGTAAGGTGGTCACTTTCACCGCTGTGGCCTGCTCCCACAACGAATGATACACACGGAGTTACCATAGCTCACATCCCTGTCGACGCGCCCGTGACCTGACGGGTGTCACCTAGTTGTCTCGATGTCCGTTTCGATATAGATTGGTGTGGGTGTGTATAGATGATGATCGCCGCTCTTCATTGCCATACATATTCATTTAACACTGGTTCGCCCTGGTTATTTGGTCATGTGGTTTTAGCAGCATCAGTTCGCCATATCAGCAGCATGACAGTTCACCTGATCCCACCAGCATCATAGCAAATTAGCAAGACCATTTAACCAATGTGTGGTTAATATATCACACCATCGTTGACTGACTGTTAGCATATTTTAATCAGTTGTGTACACTCGGGCGATTTATATTGGTCCACCGGGAGGTGTCAATTACCATGGCTAATGACCATGAAGTGATAATTTCGTCTGACGCGTGTCTGTTCCCGGGTGTCCCATCGCAGCCGGCATTTCATTAATAAAATTTGTGCATCTATTTACAATGCATAATATATCTATTTACATGAATTCTATTCAACTATGGACGTGTGGTATGCATACATGTACATCAGTATAATAAGGTTCATTGTGTTCTCCTGCACTTAGCTGTGAAAGACTGAAACCAAAGTTTCAGACAAACTAGGACAATCCGGTGTGTGTGTAATTTAGAAATCAGTTTCCACTCACGGGAAGTATATTAGTTATAAACGCTCTTTATCGACATACAACTTATAATATTCGATATTTGCCTCCGACAACTAAACAAAATGCAATGTTTAGAAGATAACAGTCCACTGGCATGTATGCTGGAATTTGGGAATGAGGATAGACTACCATTGTCCATGGGTCATGTGCTTCCTTTGACCACCCAACTCGGCCTACGATAGTACAGCAAAGTGATTTATAATGATGCCCCTTGGGTATACGACTATATGTTGTACCACGAGGCATGATTGTGTTATATTGAGTAAACTCATAGGAATTTTTTCGAGAACAGACAAACACCTATCTGGACTAAGAGCCAGTCTGTTAGTTTTGATGGAAGGTGAATAACCCTATACACTTGTATTTGGTACAATTAACCTCACCACCATAAAGACAGCAATTACAAACGCACAATACGTCATCCCGTATATATGTTATCTTTGTCATCTACGTTGTATTTGTTAAAATGTTAATGGGAGAGGGGTGGGTGTAAGTTGTTAAAATTTGTGCCCCTATCCCTCTTGTAATATTATATTACAATAAAATATGTTTAAATAAAAGACACGATATAAGACTTATTTTTATGCATTTTAGTTAAATAAAGTGGGAGTTTTGGGGTAAATATGAGAATCTCTATCAATTAGTGGAAAATCTTCGGCGTGACGTCATCGCATGCGCTAATATTAAACGTGTGTCTTACCAATAATTATGAAGCTGATTTTGTGAGTTAATTATGTGATAAATATAGTTACGATGTACATGTAGGTTGTATACAATGCTATGTATTGGCATCAAGCTAATACTATTCCGAAATTTGCCTTGCAAACTCAACATCATGCAATGTTAAAATAACACACAACAGTCGGGAACATATGATTCAATATACCATACTGTATTATATTGATGCCCTAGGTAAGGTAGACATATATTTTGCATTGTGTTGTGTCGAGGAAAGCCCGTAAAAAATTATTAAAAAAATAGGCGTCCTATATGAACATATATTTCACCATTAACTTGCGATGAACGCTCTTTATTGGAATAATGCATAGCCCGTTCATACCACGTCCTCAACAGAACAACGAGTTAGGACCGAAATAAGAACAGGCTCACGCATACAGCGATGCGTTCAAACGCACTGCGCTCACGTCGCATACCGTTCCGATACGCGCGCCGAGGATGGCTCCTTATTATTCCACAGCGCCGTTCCCGGCTCGTTTACGGGCCGTATCTGGCGCGCCTAGTAATCTTCGCTACGATATTTCGTAGCGAGGAAGTCTATTGTTTTTCTATTGAGGCAGTTTTCCGTTTAATTGGAAATACTCAGAAACTAATTGCAGTCGGAACGCGAAATTTTCAGGGAATGTAGGCATTTAAGGGACACTCAAAATGGTTATGTCGCGATTTCGGCAAAACATTTAATGGCGGAGAAAAAAGAAAAAAAACGATTATTTTTGTTATTATTATTATACTTAACCATTTTGCAACTCCTTATTCTCTGAAAGTATGAGGAGTAGCAAACTAAAATTTGGTACGTATGTTGGGGTCAATGAGTTCTAACTAATCGTCGTATAATGAATATTGTCCGCGTTTCCCCTGCGGAGTTATCTCCCTTTATCTGAAAAAAATGTCATTTTATTATCTCGGAAGTAATAAGGAGCAGAGAATCGAAAATTGGACCAAATGCACACCTCGATATGCCCTACTGCCCACGGGTATCAAAACTTGGGTCCGCGCTTTCCCTGAGGAGTTACCGCCCATAAGTAGGCAAACCTCAAATTCGTTGTACTCAGCTGTTCATTCGTATCATTGTAGATAACTGAATTCGGTTTTCGCAGTCCTCTTGGTAGTTGTGAGATGAGTGCGAAAACGAAAACTGGACAGGGTCGGTCTTATATTTTTACATTGGGGTGGGGGAAAAAATATTCGAATTTTTTTTTTAAACGAAAATAGTTAATTAAGGTATGCACATTCTATAATTGAAGTTGATCATACAGCAAAACGAAATTTTGAAATCCGATTAGAAACACCAGAGTTATTGGTCCTGGAAATTCGCATTTTTGGGCTGATCTGCTAACGACCGCAACTCCTCTGAAAGTGTCAGACATTGAAAGACGTATCACACGCTGGAGTGACCGGAATAAAGAGCGCAAGTGGTGCGCCAAAATCTGCCAGGTTCGGTTCAGTATTGTGGGTCTGGGGAGGGGTGGTCCCAGGTACCAATTATTTTTGGTCTCAGAATCAGATGAACCTTGGAATATAGCATCTACCATACAAGCTGATTACGAAACTGAAAACAGATCGTTAATCCGTTGGAAATTGTCCGAGATTTGGTCCGTCAAAGTTTCAAATTCGGCACATATGTTTGTCAATTTCGAAAATGTTATTCGTCTCTGAATCAGATGAAATATATAGTATACCATATCTGAGAGCAGCAGATCACAAAACTGAAAACAGTTTTAAAATCCATTGGAAAATAACGAAATTACGGGCCCTCAAAGTTCGCATTTTGAGCCGGGATTGACGATGTGCTAATCCCGTCACCCAGTTTCGAGGCAGGGGTGGGGACACTCCCGTACACTTCACATGAAATACACAAGCCAGGATAACATATAGTGACATAACTTAACATTTTGTGTTCCTAAACTGCGATTCTTTCATCTCAATATTTTCTCTATTATTATACTTCCATGGTGTAACCAAGGAAGTATATTGTTTTTCTAGTGAGGCAGTTTTCCGTTTAATTGGAAATACTCAGAAACTAATGGCAGTAGGAACGCGAAATTTTCAGGGAATGTAGGCATTTAAGGGACACTTAAAATGGTAATATCGCGATTTCGGCAAAACATTTAATGGCGGAGAAAAAAGAAAAAAACGATTATTTTTGTTATTATTATTATACTTAACCATTTTGCAACTCCTTATTCTCTGAAAGTATGAGGAGTAGCAAATTAAAATTTGGTACGTATGTTGGGGTCAATGAGTTCTAACTAATCGTCGTATAATGAATATTGTCCGCGTTTCCCCTGCGGAGTTATCTCCCTTTATCTGAAAAAATGTCATTTTATTATCTCGGAAGTTATAAGGAGCAGAGCATCGAAAATTGGACCAAATGCACACCTCCATATGCCCTACTGCCCACGGGTATCAAAACTTGTGTCCGCGCTTTCCCTGAGGAGTTACCGCCCATAAGTAGGCAAACCTCAAATTCGTTGTACTCAGCTGTTCATTCGTATCATTGTAGATAACTGAATTCGGTTTTCGCAGTCCTCTTGGTAGTTGTGAGATGAGTGCGAAAACGAAAACTGGACAGGGTCGGTCTTATATTTTTACATTGGGGTGGGGGCAAAAATATTCGATTTTTTTTTTAAACGAAAATAGTCAATTAATGTATGCACATTCTATAATTGAAGTTGATCATACAGCAAAACGAAATTTTGAAATCCGATTAGAAACACCAGAGTTATTGGTCCTGGAAATTCGCATTTTTGGGCTGATCTGCTAACGACCGCAACTCCTCTGAAAGTGTCAGACATTGAAAGCCGTATCACACGCTGGAGTGACCGGAATAAAGAGCGCAAGTGGTGCGCCAAAATCTGCCAGGTTCGGTTCAGTATTGTGGGTCTGGGGAGGGGGTGGTCCCAGGTACCAATTATTTTTGGTCTCAGAATCAGATGAACCTTGGATTATAGCATCTACCATACAAGCTGATTACGAAACTGAAAACAGATCGTTAATCCGTTGGAAATTGTCCGAGATTTGGTCCGTCAAAGTTTCAAATTCGGCACATATGTTTGTCAATTTCGAAAATGTTATACGTCTCTGAATCAGATGAAATATATAGTATACCATATCTGAGAGCAGCAGATCACAAAACTGAAAACTGTTTTAAAATCCATTGGAAAATAACGAAATTACGGGCCCTCAAAGTTCGCATTTTGAGCCGGGATTGACGATGTGCTAATCCCGTCACCCAGTTTCGAGGCAGGGGTGGGGTCACTCCCGTACACTTCACATGAAATACACAAGCCAGGATAACATATAGTGACATAACTTAACATTTTGTGTTCCTAAACTGCGATTCTTTCATCTCAATATTTTCTCTATTATTATACTTCCATGGTGTAACCAAGGAAGTATATACAGAACTTCCAACTTCGGGGTCTCGACGGAATCTGAAAGAACTCGAAAAATAAGTGTGACAAACTGCAAACCGTTTTGGCGGCAACTTATTTTTTCCGGTCGTTCCGGGGGTCCGAAAGTCCGGAACGAGGGTGGAAGTTCCTAGTCGTTCCGGAACGAACAATGGCAGACTGAAAAAAAAAAACCGTTGATAGAGAGCATCAAACTCGACCTAACTAACGTTTCGAAAAAAAAACTTCCTGAAATTGTTTTCTCCCGAGTAAAATTTGCATTGTCACTCGAAATTCGCCGTTTTTCCATCCGTTCTGGGTCGTTCCGGCCCGTTCCGGGTTCAATATCCAGGCAACGAGACACTTTATTCGGAAAAATGCAACGTTATCGACGGAAGGGGTTCGTTATGAGTATCAACAATGAATTCCAACGCAAAATTGGCAGGGATGCGGCCGTGACAGGGGTTTGAAGAACACGGAGAATAAGTAGGCGACGTTATGTCGTCGCCGATTCCAAGCTGTGTGGCAAAAAAATTATTTTCCGGCAAACCAAAAACATCAAAAATGATTTTATTTTTCTTTGAAACGGTTAAGCTAATTGACACGCATGGTAGCACAGACACGATATTTGTCATGGGATCCCAATATAAGGGATGCATTATAAATATTCGAGCTGAAATCAAGCACAAAATTGACAGGGATGCGGCCGTGAGAGGGGGTTGAAGAAAACGGAGAATAAGTAGACGACGATATATCGTCGCCTGGCAAGAAATTTATTTTCCGGCAAACCAAAAACATCCAAAATAAATTTTTTTTCTTTAAATCGGTTAAGCTAATTGACACGCATGGTAGCACAGACAGGATATTTTCATGGGATCCCAAGAGAGCTCACAACGGGATTTATGTCTCGTAAAAATGCAATTTACATGTTATAACTCAATAATTAAAAACTCCCCTAGTCGCCATTTTAATATGTTTAGCACCTTATACTTCATTTCCGTCGGTTCCATTTGTCACAGGAGTATTTTCGGTAGGTATGACGAACGGGGCGAATCATCTGACCTGCGTAGGGGAGGGGTTGAAAGATAGGGAGAAAGGTAGACGAAATTCCATTCTAGGTCGTTCCAGACCGTTCCAGGCTCGGTATCCATACTAATTGAGGCGCGTTTACCTGACTGGTGCTATGCTATCAATATAAGGGATGCACTAGAAATATTCGAGCTGAAATGAAGCACAAAATTGACAGGGATGCGGCCGTGAGAGCGGGTTGAAGAAAACGGAGAAAAAGTAAACGACGATATGTCGTCGCGTGGCAAGAAATTGATTTTCCGGCAAACCAAAAACATCCAAAATGATTTTTTTTTCTTTAAATCGGTTAAGCTAATTGACACGCATGGTAGCACAGACACGATATTTGTCATGGGATCCCAAGAGAGCTCAAAATGGGATTTATGTCTCGCAAAAAGGCAATTTACATGTTATAACTCAATAATAAAAAACACTCCTAGTCGCCACTTTAATATGTTTAGCACCATATACTTTATCTCCGTCGGTTCCATTTGTCACAGGAGTATTTTCGGTAGGTATGACGAACGGGGCGAATCATCTGACCTGCGTAGGGGAGGGGTTAAAAGATAGGGAGAAAAGTAGACGAAATTCCATTCTAGGTCGTTCCAGACCGTTCCAGGCTCGGTGTCCATACAAATTGAGGCGCGTTTACCTGAATGGTGCTATGCTATCAACATAAGGGATGCATTAGAATTATTCGAGCTGAAATCAAGCACAAAATTGACAGGGATGCGGCCGTGAGAGGGGGTTGAAGAAAACGGAGAATAAGTAGACGACGATATGTCGTCGCGTGGCAAGAAATTGATTTTCCGGTAAACCAAAAACACAAAAATGAATTTTTTTGTTTTTTAAACGGTTAAGCTAATTGACACGCATGGTAGCACAGACACGATATTTGTCATGGGATCCCAAGAGAGCTCAAAATGGGATTTATGTCTCGTAAAAAGGCAATTTACATGTTATAACTCAATAATAAAAAACACTCCTAGTCGCCATTCTAATATGTTTAGCACCATATACTTCATTTCCGTCGGTTCCATTTGTCACAGGAGTATTTTCGGTAGGTATGACGAACGGGGCGAATCATCTGACCTGCGTAGGGGAGGGGTTAAAAGATAGGGAGAAAAGTAGACGAAATTCCATTCTAGGTCGTTCCAGACCGTTCCAGGCTCGGTGTCCATACAAATTGAGGCGCGTTTACCTGAATGGTGCTATGCTATCAACATAAGGGATGCATTAGAAATATTCGAGCTGAAATCAAGCACAAAATTGACAGGGATGCGGCCGTGAGAGGGGGTTGAAGAAAACGGAGAATAAGTAGACGACGATATATCGTCGCCTGGCAAGAAATTGATTTTCCGGCAAACCAAAAACATCCAAAATGAATTTTTTTTCTTTAAATCGGTTAAGCTAATTGACACGCATGGTAGCACAGACAGGATATTTGCCATGGGATCACAAGAGAGCTCACAACGGGATTTATGTCTCGTAAAAAGGCAATTTACATGTTATAACTCAATAATTAAAAACTCCCCTAGTCGCCATTTTAATATGTTTAGCACCTTATACTTCATTTCCGTCGGTTCCATTTGTCACAGGAGTATTTTCGGTAGGTATGACGAACGGGGCGAATCATCTGACCTGCGTAGGGGAGGGATTGAAAGATAGGGAGAAAGGTAGACGAAATTCCATTCTAGGTCGTTCCAGACCGTTCCAGGCTCGGTATCCATACAAATTGAGGCGCGTTTACCTGACTGGTGCTATGCTATCAATATAAGGGATGCACTAGAAATATTCGAGCTGAAATGAAGCACAAAATTTACAGTGATGCGGCCGTGAGAGGGGGTTGAAGAAAACGGAGAAAAAGTAGACGACGATATGTCGTCGCCTGGCAAGAAATTGATTTTCCGGCAAACCAAAAACATCCAAAATGATTTTTTTTCTTTAAATCGGTTAAGCTAATTGACACGCATGGTAGCACAGACAGGATATTTGTCATGGGATCCCAAGAGAGCTCACAACGGGATTTATGTCTCGTACAAAGGCAATTTACATGTTATAACTCAATAATAAAAAACACCCCTAGTCGCCATTTTAATATGTTTAGCACCTTACACTTCATTTCCGTCGGTTCCATTTGTCACAGGAGTATTTTCGGTAGGTATGACGAACGTGGCGAATCATCTGACCTGCGTATGGGAGGGGTTGAAAGATAGGGAGAAAAGTAGACGAAATTCCATTCTAGGTCGTTCCAGACCGTTCCAGGCTCGGTATCCATACAAATTGAGGCGCGTTTACCTGACTGGTGCTATGCTATCAATATAAGGGATGCACTAGAAATATTCGAGCTGAAATCAAGCACAAAATCGACAGGGATGCGGCCGTGAGAGGGGATTGAAGAAAACGGAGAATAAGTAGACGACGATATATCGTCGCCTGGCAAGAAATTGATTTTCCGGCAAACCAAAAACATCCAAAATGATTTTTTTTTCTTTAAATCGGTTAAGCTAATTGACACGCATGGTAGCACAGACAGGATATTTGCCATGGGATCCCAAGAGAGCTCACAACGGGATTTATGTCTCGTAAAAAGGCAATTTACATGTTATAACTCAATAATAAAAAACACCCCTAGTCGCCATTCTAATATGTTTAGCACCATATACTTCATTTCCGTCGATTCCATTTGTCACAGGAGTATTTTCGGTAGGTATGACGAACGGGGCGAATCATCTGACCTGCGTAGGGGAGGGGTTAAAAGATAGGGAGAAAAGTAGACGAAATTCCATTCTAGGTCGTTCCAGACCGTTCCAGGCTCGGTGTCCATACAAATTGAGGCGCGTTTACCTGAATGGTGCTATGCTATCAATATAAGGGATGCATTATAAATATTCGAGCTGAAATCAAGCACAAAATTGACAGGGATGCGGCCGTGAGAGGGGGTTGAAGAAAACGGAGAATAAGTAGACGACGATATATCGTCGCCTGGCAAGAAATTTATTTTCCGGCAAACCAAAAACATCCAAAATAATTTTTTTTTCTTTAAATCGGTTAAGCTAATTGACACGCATGGTAGCACAGACAGGATATTTTCATGGGATCCCAAGAGAGCTCACAACGGGATTTATGTCTCGTAAAAATGCAATTTACATGTTATAACTCAATAATTAAAAACTCCCCTAGTCGCCATTTTAATATGTTTAGCACCTTATACTTCATTTCCGTCGGTTCCATTTGTCACAGGAGTATTTTCGGTAGGTATGACGAACGGGGCGAATCATCTGACCTGCGTAGGGGAGGGGTTGAAAGATAGGGAGAAAGGTAGACGAAATTCCATTCTAGGTCGTTCCAGACCGTTCCAGGCTCGGTATCCATACTAATTGAGGCGCGTTTACCTGACTGGTGCTATGCTATCAATATAAGGGATGCACTAGAAATATTCGAGCTGAAATGAAGCACAAAATTGACAGGGATGCGGCCGTGAGAGCGGGTTGAAGAAAACGGAGAAAAAGTAAACGACGATATGTCGTCGCGTGGCAAGAAATTGATTTTCCGGCAAACCAAAAACATCCAAAATGATTTTTTTTTCTTTAAATCGGTTAAGCTAATTGACACGCATGGTAGCACAGACAGGATATTTGTCATGGGATCCCAAGAGAGCTCACAACGGGATTTATGTCTCGTACAAAGTCAATTTACATGTTATAACTCAATAATAAAAAATACCCCTAGTCGCCATTTTAATATGTTTAGCACCTTATACTTCATTTCCGTCGGTTCCATTTGTCGCAGGAGTATTTTCGGTAGGTATGACGAACGGGGCGAATCATCTGACCTGCGTAGGGGAGGGGTTGAAAGATAGGGAGAAAAGTAGACGAAATTCCATTCTAGGTCGTTCCAGACCGTTCCAGGCTCGGTATCCATACAAATTGAGGCGCGTTTACCTGACTGGTGCTATGCTATCAATATAAGGGATGCACTAGAAATATTCGAGCTGAAATCAAGCACAAAATCGACAGGGATGCGGCCGTGAGAGGGGGTTGAAGAAAACGGAGAATAAGTAGACGACGATATGTCGTCGCGTGGCAGGAAATTGATTTTCCGGCAAACCAAAAACATCCAAAATAATTTTTTTTTCTTTAAATCGGTTAAGCTAATTGACACGCATGGTAGCACAGACAGGATAATTGTCATGGGATCCCAAGAGAGCTCACAGCGGGATTTATGTCTCGTAAAAAGTCAACTTACATGTTATAACTCAATAATAAAATACACCCCTAGTCGCCATTTTAATATGTTTAGCACCATATTCTTCATTTCCGTCGGTTCCATTTGTCACAGGAGTATTTTCGGTAGGTATGACGAACGGGGCGAATCATCTGATATGCGTTGGGGAGGGGTTGATACCCCCGGGGTGATGGGTGGTATCGGGGTGTTCATATGGGGGTATT
Organism: Siphonodentalium dalli; assembly: GCA_032622095.1. Lineage (NCBI taxonomy): Eukaryota > Metazoa > Mollusca > Scaphopoda > Gadilida > Siphonodentaliidae > Siphonodentalium > Siphonodentalium dalli. The sequence continues at coordinate 24,908,808 of CP136064.1, forward strand.
TGGGGAAAGCCGAAATCCTTACCGTTCTCAAAAATGGTCCATACTCCATGTTCACCCCTTGGGTGGAACCCCCTCGGGTTGATGCGTCGGGGGTCGGCGTGTTTCTAGGGGTATTTGGGGAGGGCCACCCTCACATGCCATGAAATCGGTCTTAATTCTTACCGTGGCACCCCTGGTGTGATATGTGGGGTCGGGGTGTTTCTATGTGATATTTGGGGTGGACCCCCCCCCCCCCTGTGAAGTCGAATCGGTAGAAAACCTTACTCTTTTCGAAAATGGCCCATACCCTATTTTCCCATCTCGGGGTGGCACCCCAGCGGATGTGTGGCGTCGGGGTGTTACTAGTGATATTTCGGGTGGGCCACCCACACATGTAATCAAATCGGTCGAAATTCTAACTATTCTCGAAAATGGTCCATACCCCATGTTCACCCACGGGTGTCACCCTCTGGTGTTGTTGTATTTGGGTCGTGGTGTCGGAGGTGATGGGTGTGGGTCGGAGTGTTCTAAAGGGTATTTCGGTCGAAATCATTACCGTTCTCGAAAATGGTCCTTACCCAATTTTCACCCCCTCGGGTGATAGGGGGGATCGGGATGTTTCGTTGCGGTATTTGGGACGGGGCCTCACCCATGCCGTCGAATCAGTCGAAATCCTTACATTTCTCTAAAATGGTCCAATCCCCATGTTCACATCCTCGGGATGGCACTCCCGGATGTGATGGGTGTGGATCGGAGTGTTTCTAAAGGGTATTTTGGGCGGCCACCAAACCATTCCGTCAAATCGGTCGAAATCATCACCGTTCTCGTAAATGGTCCATACCCCATTTTCACACCCTCGGGGACGCACCACCGTGGGTGATGGTGTGGTCGGGGTGTTTCTAGGGGGTATTTGGGGCGGGTCACGCACCCATGCCGTCAAATCGGTCGAAATCTTTACCGTTCTCGAAATGGTCCATTCCCCATGCTTACCCCCTCAGATGGAACCCTCGGTGGTGATGGGCGAGGGTCGGTGTGTTTCTAGGGGCATTTGGGGTGGGCCACTCCATTCCGTCAAATCGGTCGTAATCGTTACCGTTCATGAAAATGGTCCATAACCCATTTTCACCCCTCGGGTGGCACCCACCGGAGCTGGTGGTTGGGTCGAGGTGTTTCTAGGGGATATTTGGGGCGGGCCACCCATCCATGTCGTCAAATCGGACAAAATCATTACCGTTCTCGAAAATTGTCCATACCCAATTTTCACCCCTCGGGGTGGCACCCCCGATGTGATGGGGTCGGGTGTTTCTTTGAGGTATTTGGGGCGGCAAATCGGTCGAAATCCTTGCCTTTCTCGAAAATGGTCCATACCCCATGTTCACCCACTAGGGTTGACACCCTGGAGAGGATTGGTGTGGGTCGGAGTGTTTCTAAAGGGTATTTTGGGCGGCCACCCAACCATTTCATCAAATCGGTCGATATCATTACCGTTCTCGAAAATGGTCCATACCCCATTTTCACGATGGGTCAATTACACAAAAGTTGTTCTCAGATCATTGAAATTAACGATCTGTATCAGTACCATAAACATGTTAACAATGAACGCTCTTTATAGCTTTGTGTTGATCTCGACTGTTCTAAATTATATACCTTGAATATGGCAGATAAAGTCCGTATAACAGTATTGTCGTGTATGTACACCAATTGTGATCACAGGAAGCTAGTCAGAATATGTGACTAATATCGGCGGCGTTTTGACGTTTGATCGCGTGTTTCTTTGGGGTACTTGGGGCGCCCCCCCCCCCCCCACCCATTCCGTCAAATCGGTAGAAATATTTACCTTTTTCGAAAATGGTCCAAACCCCATGTTCACCCCCTTAGGTTGGCACCCTCGGAGGTGTTGGGTGTGGGTCGGAGTGCTTCTAAAGGGTATTTGTGGCGGACCACCCAACCATTCCATCAAATCGGTCGAAATAATTACCGTTTTCGAAAATTGTCCATACCCCATTTTCACCCCTCGGGGACGCACCCCCGTGGGTGATGGGTGGGGTCGGGGTGTTTCTAGGGGGTACTTGGGGCGGATCACGCACCCATGCCGTCAAATAGGTCGAAATCTTTACCGTTCTCGAACGAAATGGTCCATTCCCCATTTTCACTCCCTCGGGTGGCACCCTCGGTGGTGATGGTGAGGGTCGGTGTGTTTCTAGGGTGGGCCACCTAACCATGTCGTCAAATCGGTCGAAATCCTTACCGTTCTTGAAAATGGTTCATACCCCATTTTCACCCCTTCGGGTGTTTCTAGAGGGTATTTGGGCCGTCAAATCGGTCAAAATCTTTACTTTTCTCGAAAATGGTCCATACCCTTACCTTGGGTGACACACGGCGGGTGTGATGGGTGGGGGGGGGGGGGGGGGGGGGGGTCGGGTGTTTCTATGAGGTATTTCGGGCGGGCATCCCACCCATGCCGTCAAATCGGTCGAAATCCCTACTATTCTCGAAAATGGTCCACATTTTCTCTCCCTCGGGGTGGCACCCCCAGGAGGTGTTGGATGGGGGTCGGCTGTTTCTAAGTGGTTCTTACCGTTCTCTAAAATGGTCCATACCCAATTTCACCCCGTTGGGGTGGCACCCCCCGGGGTGATAGGTGGCGGTCGGGGTGTTTGTGATGTTTTGGGCGGTCGAAATCCTTACAGTTCTAGAAAATGGTCCATACCCCATTAAAATGGTCCAAGGGTGTACTTGGGGTGGGCATCCAACCACCCACCCATGTCTTCAAATTAGCCTAAATCATTACCGTTCTCGAAAATGGTCGATACCCAATTTTGACACCGTCGGGGTGGCACCCCGGGGTAATAGGTGGGAGTCGGGCTGTTTCTATATGGTATTTGGGGCGGGCCACACATGCATGCCCTCAAATTGGTGGAAATCCTTACCGTTCTTGAAAATTGTTCTTACCCCATTATCACCCCTCGGGATGGCACCCCTGGGTGATGGGTGGGTGATCGGAGTGTTTATAGGGGTATTTGGGGCCGGCCACCAAATCGGTCGAAATTCTTACCGTTCTCTATAATGGTCCATTCCCAATTTTCACCCCCTCGGGTTGCCCGGGGTGATGGATGAGTGGGGGTGTCAGGTGTTTATATGAGCTATTTAGGGGCCACCCACCCATGTCATCAAATCGGTCGAAATCCCTATGGTTCTCGAAAATGATCTATACCCCCATGGTCACCCCTAGTGATGGGTGGGAGGATCGCGGTGTTCATATTCGGTATTTGGGGCGGGCCACCCACCGACCTTATCAAATATGTCTTGGGAGAGACAGAAAGAAGTATATATGGATACATTTGATAGAGTTTGAGATGATAGAGTGGGCTTTGAATTGTCATCGGCTTCGTAATATGATTTATAATATTTAAGTCGATTTTAGTTTGATTATACAGTCCCGGATCGACTATGGAAGTCCATCAAATGCGCATATCGTGGCGATGTAAGGCCAGAACGAAAATGGAAGTTTACATACCCTAACACATTTGTCTTGGTGAGAGACGCAAATTGGTTGAAAGCTTTACCTTTCTCGAACCTGGTCCATACCCCAGTTTAACCCCCGAGGGTGGTGGATGGAGGTTCGGGTATTTCTATGGGGGTATTTGGTGTGGGCCCCCCACCCGTGCCGTCAACTCGGTCGATATCACTACTGTTCTCGAAAATGGTCCATAACCCATTGTTACCCCATCGGGGTGGCAACCCTGTGGGTGATGGTGGGGGTTGGGGTGTTTCTAGGTGGTGTTTGGGGCCGGCTACTAACCCATGCAGTCAAATCGGTCGATACCACCAATGTTCTCGAAGATGGTCCATACCCCATTTCCACCCCCTCTGGGTGATCGGTGGGGGTCGGGTTGTTTCTGTGGGCTATTTGGGGTGGGCCACCCACCATGGCGTCAAATCGATCAAATTCTTGCCTTTCTCGAAAATGGTGCTTACTCGATTTTAACCCCCTGGGGGTGATGGGTGGAGATCGGGGTGTTTCTATGGAGTATTTTGGAGGGCCACCCACCTATGCCGTCAAATCGGTTGATATCCTGACCTTTCTCGAAACTTGTCCATACCCAAGTTTAACCCCATCGGGTGGTACACCCCGTGTGTGAGGGATGGGGGTTAGGGTGTTAGTCGGATATCAAATTTGTCAGAAATGGATTCATTGACAGTCCCAGAAAGACTATGGAAGTCAAATGTTAGTTTTAAGATGCGTGGGGCTGTTGGTGGGATTTGATGCCTTGGGTCTAGCTACATGACCAATGTTGTTCTCAGATCTTTGCAATTAACGCTCTGTATCCATACCATAAACAAGTTAACAGTTAACGCTCTTTATTAATTCGTGTTGAGCTCGACTTTTCTAAATTCGATATCTTGAATTTGCAGTTCGTGTATGGTAGATACAGTCCTTATAACAGTATTTCGTGTATTTATAGCAGTTTTGATCACATGAAGATAGTCAGAATACGTGACTAATATATAGGTGGCGTTTTGACCATACACTTATGACACTTTTATCCAACTGAAATGTGACATGTTCATCGGTGTGACGTTCATACAATATCACCGACAACTTTATATACACGGTTTCAACTGAATTTGTCCATCGATTTTGGGAAACGTGAGCATGAGACATTATAATTAATGCTATTCCGCGGCTTAATTAGCAAATTATATACTAAGGGATTAGTTAATGTATTTGATTTAGTGTGACGCTGATCCCCAGGGCATAGTGGCACGCGCATCGTCATGGGGCAAGCCATCAACACCCTCTGATTTCACTAAATCGTACAATTAAGGAACTTTTACATCGGAAGTCGTTCTATATCGCCGGTATTGTGATGGTTCTTGCCTGATATGTTACGGCAAGGGTGGGGTCGGGGTGTTTCTCTGGAGTATTTGGGAGGGCCATGCACCCATGCCGTTAAATCGGTTGCACCCCCGTGGGTAATGGTGTGGGTTGGGGAGTTTCTATGTGGTATTTGGGGCGGGCCACCCACCCATGCAGTCAAATCGGTCGAAACCCCTACGGTTCTCGAAGATGATCCTTATTCCATTTTCACTCACTTGGGGTAGCACCCCGTGGGTGAAGGGTGGGGTCGGGGTGTTTATCTGGAGTATTTGGGAGGGCCATGCACCCATGCCGTTAAATCGGTTGAAACCCTTAGCTTTCTCGAAACTGGTCCATACCCCATGTTTACCCCCCTCGGGTGGCACCCCGGGGTGATGGATGGGTGGGGTGTCGGGGTGTTTATTTGGGGCCACCCACCCATCCAGTCAAATCGGTCGAAACCACTACGGTTCTTGAAAATGGTCTATACCCAATGTTCACCCCCCTCGGGGTAGCACCCCCGTGGGTGAAAGGTGAAAGGTGGGGGATCGTGGTGTTTCTATGGGGTATTTCTGGCGGGCCACCCACCAGCCTTATCAAATTTGTCTTGGGGAGAGACAGAAAGAAGTATATATGCATTCATTTGATAGCGTTTAAGATGATAGAGTGGGTTTTGAATTTTCCTCGGTTTAGGGGCACCATTATGAACCATTTGTTTGACCATATTTGGTCTTATTCCAAAAACATTGGGCGACGGTCATCATAATGTTTTAGTGGTCAGATGTGAATTGGCCGAAGGGCCCTATTGTAACATTTTGACATAAATTTGTCTTTCGAAAACATATCCTATACTAACACTTCGAATGACTTCCTGTGTTTGTTGGTCCATCCCACAAAAATTCAACTTCGTAATAATAATGACTTATAATATGTAAGTCGATTTGAGTTTGATTATACAGTCCCGGATCGACTATGGAAGTTCAACAAATGCGCCAATCGTGGCGATGAAAGGCCAGAACGAAAATGGAAGTTGCCATACCTTAACATATTTGTCTTGGTGAGAGACGCAAATCGGTTGAAATCCTTACCTTTCTCGAAACTGGTCCATACCCCAGTTTAACCCACTCGGTGGCACACCTCGAGGGTGATGGATGGGGGTTCGGGTGTTTCTATGGGGTATTTGGGGTGGGCCACCCACACATACCGTCAAATGGGTCTAAATCACTACTGTTCTCGAAAATGGTCCATACCCCATTGTTACCCCATCGGTGTGGCACCCCCGTGGGTGATGGGTGGGGGTTGGGGTTTTTCTATGTGGTGTTTGGGGCGGGCTACCAACCAATGCAGCCCAATCGGTCGAAACCCCTACGGTTCTCGAAGATGTCCATACCCCATTTTCACCCCCCTCCGGGTAGCACTCCCGTGGGTGACGTGCGGGGTCGGGGTCTTTATATGGGCTATTTGGGGCGGGCCACCCACCCATGCCATTAAATCGATCGAATTCCTTACCTTTCTCGAAAATGGTCCTTACTCCATTTTAACCCCCTCGGGGTGGCACCCCTGGGGGTGATGGGTTGGGGTCGGGTGTTTCCATGAGTATTTGGGAGGGCCACCCACCCATGCCGTCAAATCGGTTGAAATCCTTACCTTTCTCGTAACTGGTCCATACCCCAGTTTAACCCCATCGGTTGGCACACCCCGAGGGTGATGGATGGGGGTTCGGGTGTTCCTATGGGGTATTTGGGGTGGGGCCACCCACCCATGCCGTCAAACGGTCGCAATCCCTACGGTTCTCGAAAATGGTCCTTACGTTGTGGTACCCCCGGGGTGATAGGTTGTGTCCGGGTGTTTCTAGTAGGTTTTTGGGGCTGGCCACACACCCATGCCACCAAATCGGTCGAAATCCTTACCGTTCTAAAAATGGTCCATACCGTTGTTACCCCCCCCCCTCCGGGTGGCACACCGGGTGTGATGGTGGGGGATCCATGAGTTTCTAGTGTATTTTTGGCCGTCAAATCGGTCGAAATCCTCACCGTTCTCGAAAAAAGGACCATACTCTATTTTCACCTCATCGGTGTGGCACCCCCGGGGTGATGGGTGGGGTCGGTGTTTTAGGTGGTATTTGAGGCGGGCCACCCACACATGACGTAAAATCTGTCAAAATTCATACCCTTCGCGAAAATTGTCCATACCATATGTTCACCTTTCGGTGGCACCCCATGGAGGTGATTGGTGGGGGGGGGGGGGGTCAGTGTGTTTCTATGGAGTACTTGGGCGGTCACTCGCCCATACCGTCAAATGGGTGGAAATTCTCACCGTTCTCGAAAATTGTCCATACCCCATTCACCCCTTCGGGGTGGCACCCCCCAGGGGTGATAGATGGGTTCGGTGAATGTATAGGTGGTATTTGGGGCGGGCCACCCACCCATGCCATCAAATCGGTCGAAATCCTTATCTAATATTGTCCATACCCCATTTACACCCATACGGAGTGTCACCCCCGGTGTGATCGGTCGGGTTCGGGGTGTTTCTAGATGGAATTTGGGGCGGGCCACCCATCCGTGTCGTCCAATCGGTGGTATTTGGGGCGGGCTACCAACATTTTACCCCATCGAAGTGGCACCCCCGAGTGATGGTGGGGGTATGGTGTGTCTATGGGTATTTGGGGCGGGCCAACCACCCAAGCCGTGATATCGGTCGAAATCCACACCGGTCTTGAAAATGGTCCGTACCCCATTTTCACCACCTGCGGTCAAATCGGTTGAAATTCTTACCCTTCTCGAAAGTTATCTAAACCACATGTTCACCCCCTGGGTGGCACCCCGGGTGATGGGTGGGGTCGGGTGTTTTGGGCGAGTATTTTGGGCGAGCCACCCACCCATGCCGTCAAATCGGTCTAAATTCTTACCCTTCTCGAAAATTATCCATACCCCATGTTCATCCCTGGGGTGGCATCCCCCAGGAGGTAATTGGTGGGGTATCGACGTGTTTCTTTGGGTTACTTGGGCGGACCACTCACCCATGGCGTCCAATCTGTGGAAATTCTTACCGTTCTCGAGTAAGGTCCATACCCCATTTTCACCCCTTCGGGTGGCACCACCCAGGGGTGATGTCGGGTTCGGGTATTTATATGAGGTATTTGTGGCGGGCCAGCCACCCACGCCGTCAAATCGGTCGAAATCCTTACCATTCTCGAATATTGTCCATACCCCATGTTCACCCCTGCGGAGTGGCACCACCGGTGTGATAAGTGGGAGTCGGGTATTTCTAGGTGGTATTTGGGCTGGCCACCCACCCATGCCGTCAAATCCATACGGCATTTTCACTCCCTATGGTGGCACCCCCACCGGAGTGATGGGTGGGTGTGGGGTTTTTCTAGTGGGTATTTAGGGCGGGCCACCACCCTGTGGTGATGGCTTGGGAATCGGGTGTTCATAGGGGTTATTTGGGGCAAGCCACCGACCCATGCCATCAAATCGGTCGAAATCCTTACCGTTCTCAAAAATGGTTCATACCCCATGTTCACCCCTTGGGGTGGCAGCCACTGGGGTTGATGCCTCGGGGGTCGGCGTGTTTCTAGGGGTTATTTGTGGTGGGCCATCACACATGCCATCAAATCGGGCGAAATCCTTTCCGTTCTCGAAAATGGTCCTTACCCCATGTTCACCTCCTCGGTGGCAACCCGGGTGATGGGTGGGTGATCCGGGAGTTTCTATGGTATTTTGGGTAGATCACCCACCCATTCCGTCAAATCGGTCGAAATCCTTACCGTTCTCGAAAATGATCCATACCCCATTTTCACCTCCTCGGGGTGGCACCCCCGCAGGTGATTGGTATGGGATCGGTGTGTTTCTATGGTGTACTTGAGGTGGGCCACTCACCGTGCCGTCAAATCAGTGGAAATTATTACTCTCCCCGAAAAAATGTCCATACCCCATGTTCACCCCATGGGGTGGCACCCCATGAGGTGATTGGTGGTTCGTGTTGTTTCTATGGGGTACTTGGGGCGGGCCACTCACCCACGCCGTCAAATCGGTGCTAATTCTTACCGTTCTCGAAAATAGTCCATACCCCATTTTCACCCCTCGGGGTGGCACCATTGAGCTGATGGTTGGAGGCCGGGTGTTTCTGATGGGTATTTGGGGCGGGCCACATACCCATGCCGTCAAATCGGTAAAAATCCTTACCGTTCTCGAAAATGATCCATACCCCATTTTCACACCCTCTGGTGCCACCCCGGGGAAATGGGTGGGGTCGGGGTGTTTCTAGGGGATAATTGGAGCGGGCCACCACCCAGGCCGTCAAATCGGTAGAAATCCTTACCTTACACCATTTTACAACCTTCGGGGTGGCAGCCGCGGGGTGATGGATGGGGCATTGTGCTGTTTCTAGGGAGTATTTGGGGCAGATCGCTCGAAATCCTTACCATTCTCCAAAATTGTCCATACCCCATTTAACACCCACGGGTGGCACCCCGGGGCCTTGTACTATGGACCATAATAATTGTAATCACAAGGTTAATGGAGGTACACAGGAGGCGGGCAAGTGCAATATACCACTGTATTGTAATAGTGTATATTATACCCGTGTGCATGTGGGCTCATTGCCGATGGGTGATTGGGTTTGATCAGAATGGCATTCACACTGCGGCAATCAAGCGGTTGTCTCGTGGCAAACAACCTAAAGTCTGTATTGGAGTATTGACCAATTATGACATTCGTGCAGGGATGTTGTTAGAGGGTCTCCTTTGTGGGTACACAACTTGGAGTTTAAACCTGCACCTGAGACCTTCTAGCCACGTCTCTTGTACATATTATCAATAGAATACTGCAGCGATTCTGAATGACAAACCAACTAGAAATTAAATACATCGTACGACTTGAATTGTTGGAACAGACGATAACCATTGATGAAATATAACACAATGCACGAACGGTTGCGGTGTACTCACTGGGCGATTATTTAAAGGATACCGATTACCACTAATCAAATTGAACACGGCTCACCCATGCACTAGCGATAACATCTCAATGAGTGTCTCCGAGGACTCATTTTTGTCATTGGTCAATCAAGTCACAACTTGAAAAAGTGAAAAACTTATTATTTTATTGGTCACCAATTATTTTATTGGTCAACATGCATGTGAAAGCGGAATTACAAGAAGTCGCCTATACACTGTTAGAATAAGAGTGGAGGTCTATGGTAATCGACACCTTTTGTGTGCCCCACTGAAGCGTGTGATTACAATAATTGTGTTATATAGTATAGGGCCCGGGTTGATGGGTGGGTGGTCGGGATGTTTTATGTGGTATTTGGGGTGGGCCACCAACCCATTCCGTCAAATCGGTCTAAATTCCTACCCTCTGGGTGGCACCCCCGGGGTGATGGGCGGGGGGTCGGGTGTTTCTGGGAGGTATATGGGCGGGACACACACCCATGTCGTCAAATCGGTTGAAAACCTTACCGTTCTCGAAAATGGTCCAAACACCATTTGTACCCACTCGGGGTGATGGGTGGGGGTGTTTCAAATTGGTGTTTAAATTGTGAATTTAGGGTGGGGCACCCACACACACGCGGTCAAATCGGTTGAAATTCTTACCATTCTCGAAAGTTGTCTATACCACATGTTCACCCCCCCCCCCCCCTGGGTCGCACACCCAATGTGATTGGTGGGGGTCGGGTGTTTCTATTGGGTATTTGGGGCGGGCCACCCACCCATGCCGTCAAATCGGTAAAAATATTTACCGTTCTCGAGAATGGTCCATACACTATTTTCACACCTACGGGGTGTCACTCCCGGGGTGGTGTGGCTGGGGTGTTTCTATGGGGTATTTGGGGCGGGCCATCCACCCATACCGTCACGAAATTTGTCCATAACCTATTTTCACCTCTTCGGGGTGCCAACCCCAGAGGTTGATGGGATGGGTCTGGTGTTTCTAGGGGGTATTTGGGGCGGGCCACCCACAAATGCCGTCAAATCGGTCGAAATTCTTACCGTTCTGGAAAGTGGTCGATACTGTTCTCGAAAATGGTCCATACCCCATTTTCACCTCTTCGTTGTTGATGGGCGGGGGTCTGGTGTCTATAGGGGGTATTTGGGACGAGCGACCACCCATGCCGTCAAATCGGTCGAAATACTTACCGTTCTCGAAAATGGTTCATCCCCCATTTTCACCCCTTCTGTTGTCACCACCCGGGGGTGATGAGTGGGGAGTCTGGTGTTTCTAGTAGGTATTTGGGCGGGCCACCCACCCAGCTTGCAATCAAATCGGTCGAAATCCCAACTGTTCTTGAAAATGGTTTATACCCCATTTCACCCCTTCGGGGTGGCACCCCGGTGGTGATAGGTTGGGCTCGGTGTGTTTGTGTCAGGCCACCGAACCGTTCCGTCAAATTGGTCGAAATCTGTACCGTTCTCGAAAATGGTCGATGCTGTTCTCGAAAATGGTCCATATCCCATTTTCACCTCTTCGGGGTGGCAATCACCGGGTTTGCTGTGTGGGGGTCTGTCGTCTCTATGGGTGTTTGGGACGAGCCACCCACCCATGCCGTCAAATCGGTCGAAATCCTTACCGTTCTTGGAAATAGTTTATACCCCATTTCACCCCTTCGCGTGGTAACACCCGGGGTGATTGGGTAGAGATTTGGAGTGTTTCTGAGAGATATATGGGACGGGCCACCCACCCATGCCGTCAAATCGGTCCAAATCCTTACTGTTCTCGAAAATGGTCCATACCCCGAAGTGATTGGAAGGGAGTCGGTTGTTTCTAGGGAGTATTTGGGGTGGGCCACCCACCGTGCCGTCAAATCGGTTTAAATCCAATACTGTTCTCGAAAATGGTCCATACCCAATTGTTACCCAATCGGGGTGGCACCCCCGTGGGTAATGGGTGGGGATGGGAGTTTCTGTGTGGTATGTGGGGCGGGCTACCCACCCATGCAGTCAAATCGGTCGAAACCCCTACCCTACGGTTCTCGAAGATGGTACATACCCCATTTTCACCCCCTCGGGATAGCACGGGGTATGATGTTCGTGTATGCCAAACACAGTTCTGAAATGTGACATTTCTATCGGTGTGACGTTATGAGAATAATACCGACAACTCAATGTACACGGTTTCAACTGAATTATTCCATCGACTTTTGGGAAACCTGAGCATGAGAGATTACAATTAATGCTATGCCGCGGCTTAATTGGCAAATGATACACTAAGGGATTAGTTAATGTATTTGATTTAGTGTAACGCGGATCCCCAGGGCATAGTGGCACGCGCATCGTCGTGGGGCCATCCATCAGCATCCTTTGATTTCACTAAATCGTACAAGGGGACCAGAAATGGCATGGGTGCGATATTTGAACCCCCCCCTGGTGTTTGAGTTGATCGGGTGTGTTTTGATGTGTCTTCGGCTTAGAAACAACCTATAACATACCAATTGCTTGACCCTATTTGGCATTTATCGTAGAACGTTGGTCCGCGGCCACCATTATGTTGTTGACGAAATATGTAACGAAAGAAGAGCCCTATTCTAACATTTTGACAAAATCTGTCATGGGGCAGATAATTGGTACGCTGGGCCAATTGCACCCATTTGGTTGTCGGCCATTTGGGTAGGTCGGATTTTGGGTTTGTTTCAAGAAAAAGCGTCCTGTGCTTTATATACATAGAAATAAATTTGAAATAACAATTTTAAAAGGAGTGAGTGGTATTTGATCGGGTGTCTAACTACAAGACAAAAATCATTAAAATTACCTATCTGTATCCATACCATAAATGTGTTAGCAACGAACGCTTTTTACTGCTTCGTGCTGATCTCGACTTTTCTATATTCTATATCTAGAATAAGTCGTTTGTTTATGGCATATATAGTCATCATAATAGTATTTCGTGTATTTATACCTATATTTATTTCACGGGAAAATAGCCAGAAGGAACAAAAGTCAGTTTCGTTGTGTTTCTGCCACTTGCAATGAATATGTGTATTTTATCAGTGTGTTCTTCAATAACTTTTTAGTGGTTAATGGACATATTGCAGGAAACTTCCCCTGATTATACAGACCCGGAACGACTGTAGGAGTTACTAAATGAGCCAATGATGGCGATGTGAAGTCAGAACGAACGTGCATGGAAGCTCCCGTACCTTATCATATCTCTATGAAATAAGCGCATATAAACCTGATTGGCTTCGGTTTGATGTGATCGGGTGGGATAAGTGGCACGATGGGCCAATTACACGCATGTGGTTGTTGGTTATTTATTCGAGTCGGATTTTGGAGTTGTTTCGAGAGAAAAAATGTCACGCGTGCTTACTCTAGAAATTTCAGCTTTAATTGTTAAATGTGAAATGACCGAAGAGCCCTATTCTAACATATTCACATAAATCAGTCAAATGGCATACAAATGGCATAGAAACGCTCTTTATTGCTTCTAAATTCGATATCGCGAATAAGTCTTTTGTACATGACATAATAGTTTCCCCAAATTATACCTATTTGGATGACGGAAAGCGGGTCAGAATCTGTGATTAAAATAGGTGGCGTTTGACCAAAGACTGTGACGTTCTGACCAAATTGAAATTTGGCCTTTCGTCTGTTCACGTTATGACACAATCAGCTTATTATAATTTTTCCATCGACCCTGGGAGACCAAAGTATGAGCCATTAGAAGCGACGTCATGCAGCGCCTTAACCGTCAAATCATTATTGTCTATTCAGGACTAATTAATGTAACTGATTTAGTTTCAAGCTGCTCCACAGGGCATACTGGCAGCTGCCTCGCCATTGATACCCCAGTAGTGGCATATATTAATCTCGTCCCAGAACGATTGAAGGATGAATATATAAATAAGTATATTATCAGTGCAGACGATCCACACAGTAAACGAAGGCCATACAAACAATTCAAAACCATTTTTCGACTCGAACCATATCTAATACATACAATTTCTATCAAAGACCGTGAACAATTATGTAGACTTCGAATCAGCTGTCATTCATTAGAAATAGAAAAAGGCCAACACAAACGTCCACCGACGCCAGCCAATGATCGGATATTCAAGATGTGCAATACTAACTCAGTGGAAGACGAGAAGCATTTTGTTCTCCATTGTATCAAATACGACAAATTGAGAAAAAGGCCTATATGAATCACTAAATTTCTAAGGGCCAGTAGTATCTCACAATGCATATACATAATGCGAAACGACCAACCAAATACAAGTAATGTGATCAGTCGAGCTTTCAAAGAATTCTTTGAAATGAGAAAAGAAGCCCGAAGTTGATGAATAAATTAATTTCTATTCCACACGATATCATAGGCCTGCATACAGTTTATTTGCATGCTTATATTATTGAGCTCTACTAAGTCATTGTATAACTGTAGTATGAATATGTGGAAAGTTTATTATATGAACTATGTATGTGTAAATTATATGTCTTATTATTATGTAATGCATACGGCTCACATGAGTGTTTTATGCTAATAAATATCATATCATAATTCCTCGCTGCATTGAAGCAATATTCTGAGGAAGAACGTGGATTGAACCCGATTTATTACCTCCACCCAATTTAAAGGTGCTCAATCCGATGCGATGATCCCCATATCATCCGATTCCAACAACAACATTTTTTGAAAAGCCAGATCGATGTTCAATAACAACTCGAATTGCGGTGCCTGCAGATCAACGTATCACAAAGAAATTGAACATGTATTATTTACATGTAATGTGCCAGCCATGCATCAATTGAGATACAGTTTCTGGTCAATCACCATTGATTTCTTTGGGGTAGAATGTTTTATGTTTCTCGATTCACTCTCGCAAAACCATCTATGTGACTTCCTAATCGGCGGCACAGCCTTCGTTCCTCCACTCGTTGTCATCAATGCTTGGGGAGATATTCTCACATTCGCCGCGAAATTCATGTACAAAGGATGCCAACTTTTACGAAACAATGCCCGTTAAGACTATACCCGATTGCTTGCGTGTGCTTGCTGCCTTCCAGAAAAGCAAGTCTTGTTGACATTAAAATGTTTGAGGGTGAAAAGGAGCATGGCTTAGTGAACATAAGATCAACATCTATACGCATGCGATATACACTTTCCTTATCTATATGTGATCAAACTCTAATATGGTACATAGACCATACGGCTCATACTGCTGTAATGTACTGGAATTCAGTGTTGTTACTTTTTGCCGCCATTTTCTATGCTCAAATGTTGTTTGTATATATACTAAATAATGTTTGTAAATACCACTCTCACCTTTATGTGTACAAAACGCTCCAATTCGTTTATACAACACATACAATGTATTGATGTATGATCTCCGTTAATGGAGTTTAATAAAGCTATATATATATATATATATATATATACCATCGACATATTTGCGAGCGTTAATTCGGATTGAGTACCTTTAACCGACTGTTGTGTTCAGCCACCCATTATCACGGCATACAAATAAACGACAATGCGAGAAATACTGTATAATTATAGTTATGGGTCGGCTGTGTTGTGTTACGCTGGCACAGCATTAATTTTGTCAATAATATTAGTCAGTATGGCATTAACACAATTGATCCTCTCATATTATAACCTGAGATCAGTGCTTATAGTTGTGGTATGCTGTTCCAAGATAGCGACTGTTGTTTGCACGCAATTTTATTATTACTATCTACAGTATACTAAAGTATACGAATATCACAATATCAATGATAACATCGCATCTCTGTATATTATATGGAATGCCACCATATATCGATATCTAATTTATTATATGCCATTATAGACATTGACGTATAATTATAATTTGTAGATATATGACCTCTGTGATTGCAATCGCCATGCAATTTATTATATATACATGTGTATATGGGATAGTATTGACGTTATATATACACGTATATATAGTACAATAATTGCTTCTAATTTCACACGATGCATTCGTGTCTGTTCTGATAACACATACGTAACGCCTTATTATTCTTAATGTTTTTTGATTATGTAATTGTATATACGTTGTACACTACGTCTCCCGTGTGTGGAGGAATAAACAATCTCTCTCTCTTTCATATTATAACCTGAGATCAGTGCTTATAGTTGTGGTATGCTGTTCCAAGATAGCGACTGTTGTTTGCACGCAATATGGGGGGTGGGGGGGGGGGGTGGGAGTCACACTGGCAAGAGTTTTTTTTAAACTGATTTAACTGCCATTTTATGAATGTTTAGAACGTTCTCAAATTTGCCTATATATGATATACTTCCCAGTCCTGCAATCTACTTTCTATTCCACCGGTCAATTCAATTTGTTTAATCTTATCGACCAATAATACATAGATATTAAGATAACATATATTACATTTATGAACATGCATGACTTACATCATAAATTTTCAAATGATACATTATAATATATGAACAGTATTTACAATATAAATAATATACTTGCCTGTTATATGTCATTGCCATTAATCTGATCCGTTTGGTTTAATTAATTAGGGCTTACCATTCAGGTGTAATGCCATACCACGAGAGAGATATTTATTCCTCCAAATATGGGGACCATTATTGTACAATACATGTATATACATATACAAAAGTTAACTTGTGACATATATACACAATATAATTTAATTTGAGAAGGCTCATTTGAAGTCGATAGTGCGATCTAGTTTCTTATGTGATAATTAAAATATCAGGAGGTCGGATAACTTTCATGAAAGACAGACACAAAACGGAAGCTAATAAAGCCCCGCGTTCCAATGCAGAACATCTGCTCAACACATTGAGCAACCTTCAAGCATCGGGGCGTTCGTATTACGTAATGTATCATCTGGTGGGAATTTCTGGCCTATACAGACAGCACGGAATTCCATGCTTCTTTGATGATGAATAATGACTGGCAGAAATCCACTGCATTTGACCACCATGTGTGTTAATATCAGTGTCAAGTCGAATAGATCAGCATATCCTCCCGGATAGCCGCCTAGTTTTATACTGTTGCTCAATATTTCATGTGTATTATAAGTGTTGGTCGATGTAGCTTGGAATACATTTAACACTGTAAGCAGACGAGTGGACTTGCTAGTAGGAACACCAGAGGCTAAAGGCACGGGCGGCGTTTGTTGCAGAAATATTTATATTTGTCCAAATCGGCATTAACAGAAGGAACACACAAATATATACAGTTCCGCTCGATGCCAAACATAATCAGCGCGTAGATAGTATATTGTCGTCAAGACGTACGATGTTGTACGTAAACAAGAGACTGCTCGTGTTACAGAAGTTGTGCTTAAGTTTATATAACACAGTGCAATTATATTGGTTAACACACGCAAATGATATAAACGCTCTTTATTATTTCCATATCAGGAAAACCTTAACAAATAACGCTCTTTGTGTTTACCATATCCGGACATAAAAAAAAACCAGGAAACGTAACGTTTTTGCTTTCGTTTACACAACAAAAGGGGAAAATGACAATAACATACTGTTTATGCCATATTTCTGATTGACATAAGAACAAAGGCTCTATATTTTTACTAATCCTTCTGTTTATGGCGGTTTTTGACGGATGTGATTATTTTAACAGCATACCCACCACCAACGCCGCCCGTATCTTTAACTTATGATAAGAAATCATACCTATATAGTATATCGAAAATTCGTAATTATATGTTGGATTATGACTATATATGGGCATATCTTGCCTGAAATAAACACAATACAATAGCAGTAATGTTTTTTTTCCCATTTACATACACACACAATATACATCTATTCAATTATATATGACCTGTCAAATGAACAGCGATTTCGTTCTATATTGTTAAATGGCTACGATATACGCTTTAACCTCTACTTATCCACGCATCTATGTACATGTACATTGATTTGCAATGGTGTCGATATACCAAAACCATTGCTAGACACCAAATAATTCTGATCAAATTGGTCGACATAAACTCAAATGTTTTGTATCTCGTAATTTGCTGTACATTTCAGTTTGATAAGGTTTCGAAAATTCAACCATTTCGTGCTTTATATGCAAACTACTTGGCTTCAAATTGAATAGGTGCGAAAAGTGTTGTTCCACATGTAAGTCATATTGTAGCTTGAAAGAAATCGAAGATGGTGCACCGTATTACCACTTATGGTTGCACACCAGGTTGCACACCAGGTTGCAGTGAATTATCTCCGAACGCGACCAAATTTACATGGCATGGTCACATGTCACCCCGATAACGATGCCATGAAAATTTTGTAAGCGAATTACTCGCCCCTGAATGTTCAATAAATATATATTTGCTCTCCATAATGGAGGAAAGTTGCTAATGGAGTAGCCGAAGCGCGCGCGAGGGTGAGATCAGACCAGAGGAGGCGGTACACGTCATATTTAGCAAAGAGTAATAGGAGTCAAATTGTTGAGCAAACAGTTAAGTCAACAATATTTTCAGTGTATATACTGTTGCCACGTCCCTGCAACGGTGTAAGGTACACGATGCTGGTTGAGTGCATCCATGACAGGGGGCGACGCACTCTATTTGTCATTGGTCATAACCAATGATTTCATGCAATGCATACATAAGCAGATGTTGAGTATATCGATGGATTATATGCGTGATTTATCACCATAATTACGAATTGTATGTTTTCAGTACGCTTTCATAGTGTTGAACATGAAATCTTGTTTGTCGGTGCCATGAATGTACATTTATATGTGGTGCGCTAATCATTGTTAATGTTAAGTGCTTTTAAAGATGCATTATCCGATTAAGAGCTTTTTAAGATGCATTATCCGATTGAAGAAATATTGTCGTTGTAACTTGGTGATATGGTGACCGTCTGATAAATTAAAATAACTGGGGTAAATATGTATGTATCACATTGTGTCACGCATACATTTGGCGATTTACTACAAAAGCCAAACAGGAGGGAATATCTATCTTGAGCAGTGAGATCGCCTGCCGGCGCGTGTTAGCCCATCCATAACTAATATAATCCGATGGCGCGCCTTAGGGGCGGCGGCAGATATCTCAAATTGTCTCAGCCCATAGTGTGCGCTATATATCTGCCCTGGCGGTTAATAGGAATTATGATTCCCTTCTATATGGCTGTGTTTGTATACACCGTCGGGTGGTACGCCATGGATGGCGGCAAACACTCTGGGTTTAAAATTAATAGGTCAGTATATTGCTATGCAATGTTATAGTCCCTATATATAGTTTGCTGATATTAACATCCACATATGTACATGTACGTACACAGTCACAACTGATCCCGTCTATCTCAAATCGTAAATGTATTATTTTTTTAAATAATTATTGGCATCGCGTATGATCGATACCTGCAGAATATATCCCACTAGGACATTGGTATCCATATTATTCATGCTGTTGTCGTCATACAAACAAAACAACCACAATCATGCGTGATTAGTTCCACAGATTTGTATTGAAGTGCTCTAAATTGATGACAAAGTACGACACATACTCTTCGTTAAAATATGCAGTCGAAAATGGCGAATCAAGAAGGATGATCTTGGATTCATCGATGTGGCTGGAAGATATTTTAATTCGGCCGTTTCCGAAAATAAAAATACTGACAGACATAGGGATTACGACATGGTTCAATGGGTGGAGATGAGGATAATGAGAGTATTCTAAAGGAACGGCATATAAATAATATAATTGTGAAATTGCCTCGTAATATTGTGGGATAAGTGGAATTAACTTTTATTTTATATATCTAAAGGAACAGTAACTCCTGCATGCAAACTACGTATGTCCGCGCTGCGTGACATTCGCATAAATTTGGAGACAGCATGGCGTTTATTAAAATAATTCATATGCCGCCTATATGGAGGAAGCTTTTATTTTATGTAATCTTGTGATATATTTCTATAATATTTCTACAAAACCTAAATTAAACAGTAAAATATAATATAGACACATAAACAAACTCAAATGTTAATGTCGATGCGTACGTGCACATGTACGTCAGTGAGATATCCCGAATTTAAGTAGTCTTGTTGATTTGCTACGATGCTGGTGGGTATACCACGGAGTTGAAATATGCTGATATGGTAAACTGATTCTGTTAAGAAAATGTACCGTTATTCTTTCGGAACATACATGTTGCAGTGTCTGGATATATATACAACTAGAAGGTGACCCGACTTCGTCCGGGCTATTAAAAAACCAAATTTCAAGTCGATTGCTCCACCCGTTTCCTAGATCTGGTCTGCGCATGCGCGAAGCTGGTGTCGCACGTGCTCGGCGACCCGATAAAATTCGTATCCGGGGCAAGATACATTCACATACCAAATTTAAAGTCAATATCTCAACCCGTTTCCGAGATCTCGTCTGCGCATGCGCGAAGCTGGCGTCGCACGTGCTCGGCGACCCGATAAAATTCGTATCCGGGGCAAGATACATTCACATACCAAATTTCAAGTCGATAGCTACACCCGTTTCCGAGATATATAGCCCAATGTCATTTGCGGATACCTCGGCCGGTGATGAGTTAACGCGACACAGTCAAATGCATCGGCAGGGTGAGAGTTAACGTAATCTAACTTTATGACCTCTGACGACGTCATAGAATTTACGCATTGATTTTATCCCGATAAAAGCATCGTACCACTTGTACCTAATAATTGAGGCAGATAACTAAAACGGATACATACATATTATATATCGTTGGAAAGATGAAGCCACACAGATTCTAACCGTGCAAATTATATGACTGGCAATTTATTATTCGCGCTATATCGTATCGATTTGTGAGCACCGAACTGAAATATATTAGCGCAAAAACGGCGTAAAAATAGATTTGACCTCCGCACGTGAAAAGTTGACCTCGCACGGACAAATAAATATGCCTATGTTCGTCTCCGGCCGAAAATACCCTAAAATACCAAATTTCATCGAAATTGGCTTAGTCGTTTTGGAGTCCATCGATTTCAAACACACACACAAACAAACACACACACAAACAAACACATACACACACAGATCTTTCAAAATATATAATAGACTAGAAGGTGACCCGACTTCGTCCGGGCTATTAAAAAACCAAATTTCAAGTCGATTGCTCCACCCGTTTCCTAGATCTGGTCTGCGCATGCGCGAAGCTGGAGTCGCACGTGCTCGGCGACCCGATAAAATTCGTATCCGGGGCAAGATACATTCACATACCAAATTTAAAGTCAATATCTCAACCCGTTTCCGAGATCTCGTCTGCGCATGCGCGAAGCTGGCGTCGCACGTGCTCGGCGACCCGATAAAATTCGTATCCGGGGCAAGATACATTCACATACCAAATTTCAAGTCGATAGCTACACCCGTTTCCGAGATATATAGCCCAATGTCATTTGCGGATACCTCGGCCGGTGATGAGTTAACGCGACACAGTCAAATGCATCGGCAGGGTGAGAGTTAACGTAATCTAACTTTATGACCTCTGACGACGTCATAGAATTTACGCATTGATTTTATCCCGATAAAAGCATCGTACCACTTGTACCTAATAATTGAGGCAGATAACTAAAACGGATACATACATATTATATATCGTTGGAAAGATGAAGCCACACAGATTCTAACCGTGCAAATTATATGACTGGCAATTTATTATTCGCGCTATATCGTATCGATTTGTGAGCACCGAACTGAAATATATTAGCGCAAAAACGGCGTAAAAATAGATTTGACCTCCGCACGTGAAAAGTTGACCTCGCACGGACAAATAAATATGCCTATGTTCGTCTCCGGCCGAAAATACCCTAAAATACCAAATTTCATCGAAATTGGCTTAGTCGTTTTGGAGTCCATCGATTTCAAACACACACACAAACAAACACACACACAAACAAACACATACACACACAGATCTTTCAAAATATATAATAGACTAGAAGGTGACCCGACTTCGTCCGGGCTATTAAAAAACCAAATTTCAAGTCGATTGCTCCACCCGTTTCCTAGATCTGGTCTGCGCATGCGCGAAGCTGGTGTCGCACGTGCTCGGCGACCCGATAAAATTCGTATCCGGGGCAAGATACATTCACATACCAAATTTAAAGTCAATATCTCAACCCGTTTCCGAGATCTCGTCTGCGCATGCGCGAAGCTGGCGTCGCACGTGCTCGGCGACCCGATAAAATTCGTATCCGGGGCAAGATACATTCACATACCAAATTTCAAGTCGATAGCTACACCCGTTTCCGAGATATATAGCCCAATGTCATTTGCGGATACCTCGGCCGGTGATGAGTTAACGCGACACAGTCAAATGCATCGGCAGGGTGAGAGTTAACGTAATCTAACTTTATGACCTCTGACGACGTCATAGAATTTACGCATTGATTTTATCCCGATAAAAGCATCGTACCACTTGTACCTAATAATTGAGGCAGATAACTAAAACGGATACATACATATTATATATCGTTGGAAAGATGAAGCCACACAGATTCTAACCGTGCAAATTATATGACTGGCAATTTATTATTCGCGCTATATCGTATCGATTTGTGAGCACCGAACTGAAATATATTAGCGCAAAAACGGCGTAAAAATAGATTTGACCTCCGCACGTGAAAAGTTGACCTCGCACGGACAAATAAATATGCCTATGTTCGTCTCCGGCCGAAAATACCCTAAAATACCAAATTTCATCGAAATTGGCTTAGTCGTTTTGGAGTCCATCGATTTCAAACACACACACAAACAAACACACACACAAACAAACACATACACACACAGATCTTTCAAAATATATAATAGACTAGAAGGTGACCCGACTTCGTCCGGGCTATTCAAAAACCAAATTTCAAGTCGATTGCTCCACCCGTTTCCTAGATCTGGTCTGCGCATGCGCGAAGCTGGTGTCGCACGTGCTCGGCGACCCGATAAAATTCGTATCCGGGGCAAGATACATTCACATACCAAATATCAAGTCGATAGCTACACCCGTTTGCGAGATATATAGCCCAATGTCATTTGCGGATACCTCGGCCGGTGATGAGTTAACGCGACACAGTCAAATGCATCGGCAGGGTGAGAGTTAACGTAATCTAACTTTATGACCTCTGACGACGTCATAGAAATTACGCATTGATTTTATCCCGATAAAAGCATCGTACCACTTGTACCTAATAATTGAGGCAGATAACTAAAACGGATACATACATATTATATATCGTTGGAAAGATGAAGCCACACAGATTCTAACCGTGCAAATTATATGACTGGCAATTTATTATTCGCGCTATATCGAATCGATTTGTGAGCACCGAACTGAAATATATTAGCGCAAAAACGGCGTAAAAATAGATTTGACCTCCGCACGTGAAAAGTTGACCTCGCACGGACAAATAAATATGCCTATGTTCGTCTCCGGCCGAAAATACCCTAAAATACCCAATTTCATCGAAATTGGCTTAGTCGTTTTTGAGTCCATCGATTTCAAACACACACACAAACAAACACATACACACACACACAGATCTTTCAAAATATATAATAGACTAGAAGGTGACCCGACTTCGTCCGGGCTATTCAAAAACCAAATTTCAAGTCGATTGCTCCACCCGTTTCCTAGATCTGGTCTGCGCATGCGCGAAGCTGGTGTCGCACGTGCTCGGCGACCCGATAAAATTCGTATCCGGAGCAAGATACATTCACATACCAAATATCAAGTCGATAGCTACACCCGTTTGCGAGATATATAGCCCAATGTCATTTGCGGATACCTCGGCCGGTGATGAGTTAACGCGACACAGTCAAATGCATCGGCAGGGTGAGAGTTAACGTAATCTAACTTTATGACCTCTGACGACGTCATGGAAGTTACGCATTGATTTTATCCTGATAAAAGCATCGTACCACTTGTACCTAATAATTGAGGCAGATAACTAAAACGGATACATACATATTATATATCGTTGGAAAGATGAAGCCACACAGATTCTAACCGTGCAAATTATATGACTGGCAATTTATTATTCGCGAAGGTGACCCGACTTCGTCCGGGCTATTCAAAAACCAAATTTCAAGTCGATTGCTCCACCCGTTTCCTAGATCTGGTCTGCGCATGCGCGAAGCTGGTGTCGCGCGTGCTCGGCGACCCGATAAAATTCGTATCCGGGGCAAGATACATTCACATACCAAATTTCAAGTCGATAGCTACACCCGTTTCCGAGATATATAGCCCAATGTCATTTGCGGATACCTCGGCCGGTGATGAGTTAACGCGACACAGTCAAATGCATCGGCAGGGTGAGAGTTAACGTAATCTAACTTTATGACCTCTGACGACGTCATAGAAATTACGCATTGATTTTATCCCGATAAAAGCATCGGACCACTTGTACCTAATAATTGAGGCAGATAACTAAAACGGATACATACATATTATATATCGTTGGAAAGAGGACACGCCACAGATTCTAACCGTGCAAATTATATGACTGGCAATTTATTATTCGCGCTATATCGAATCGATTTGTGAGCACCGAACTGAAATATATTAGCGCAAAAACGGCGTAAAAACAGATTTGACCTCCGCACGTGAAAAGTTGACCTCGCACGGACAAATAAATATGCCTATGTTCGTCTCCGGCCGAAAATACCCTAAAATACCAAATTTCATCGAAATTGGCTTAGTCGTTTTGGAGTCCATCGATTTCAAACACACACACAAACAAACAAACACACACACAAACAAACAGATCTTTCAAAATATATAATAGACTAGCCGATGAGCCCGACGTTGTCCGGGCTATTCAAAATCCAAATTTCAAGTCGATAGCTCTACCCAGCGCGACGTTGTCCGGGCTATTCAAAAACCAAATTTCAAGTCGATAGCTCTACCCGTTTCCGAGATCTGGTCTGCGCATGCGCGATGCTATCGTCGCACAGACTCGGCGACCCGATAAAATTCGTATCCGGGACAAGAAACATTCAGATACCAAATTTCAAGTCGATAGCTCCACCCGTTTCCGAGATCTCGTCTGCGCATGCGCGAAGCTGGCGTCGCACGGGCTCGGCGACCCGATACAATACTATCCGGGGCAAGATACATTCACATAGCAAATTTCAAGTCGATAGCTCCACCCGTTTCCGAGATCTCGTCTGCGCATGCGCTGCACGGGCGTCACACGGGCTCGTCAATACGACAACGACGACCGCCTGGTCAAACTACACATACGTACCAAGTTTCGTCCCGATCGGTCGAGAATCGTAGATTTGTATAAATGACAGACAGACAGACAGACAGACAGACAGAGGTCTTCAAAATATATATGAGATAACGGAACAATTTCTTAACACCAATATTTGTCACTACCAGCACAATGGCAAGTCAGCAGGACCCACCAGCATCAGATCAAATTAGCAGGATAACTTAACCGGGATGGAAAGTGTTTGCCTTGCAATGACTGAACCTTGAAATCAGCTCTATCTCACCTATGACATACATGCACTGTGTCACACTTATAGTAAGGTGGTCACTTTCACCGCTGTGGCCTGCTCCCACAACTATTGACACACACGGAGTTACCATAGCTCACATCCCTGTCGACGCGCCCGTGACCTGACGGGTGTCACCTTGTTGTCTCGATGTCCGTTTCGATATAGATTGGTGTGGGTGTGTATAGATGATGATCGCCGCTCTTCATTGCTATAAATATTCATTTAACACTGGTTCGCCCTGGTTATTTGGTCATGTGGTCTTAGCAGCATCAGTTCGCCATATCAGCAGCATGACAGTTCACCTGATCCCACCAGCATCATAGCAAATTAGCAAGACCATTTAACCAGTGTGTGGTTATTATATCGCACCATCGTTGACTGACTGTTAGCATATTTTAATCTGTTGTGTACACTCGGGCGATTTATATTGGTCCACCGGGAGGTGTCAATTACATTGGCTAATGACCATGAAGTGATAATTTCGTCTGACGCGTGTCTGTTCCCGGGTGTCCCATCGCAGCCGGCATTTCATTAACAAAATTTGTGCATCTATTTACAATGCATAATATATATATTTACATGAATTATATTCAACTATGGGCGTATGGTATATATACATGTACATCAGTATAATAATGTTCATAGTGTTCTCCTGCATTTAACTGTGAAAGACTGAAACCAAAGTTTCAGACAAACTAGGACAATCCGGTGTGTGTGTAATTTAGAAATCAGTTTCCACTCACGGGAAGTATATTAGTTATAAACGCTCTTTATCGACATACAACTTATAATATTTCGATATTTGCCTCCCACAACTCAACAAAATGCAATGTTAAGAAGATAACAGTCCACTGGCATGTATGCTGGAATATGGGAATGAGGACAGACTACCATTGTTCATGGGTCATGTGCTTCCTTTGACCACCCAACTCGGCCTACAATAGTACAGCAAAGTGATTTATAATGATGCCCCTTGGGTATACGACTATCTGGTTGTACCACGAGGCATGATTGTGTTATATTGAGTAAACTCATAGGAATTTGTTCGAGAACAGACAAACACCTATCCGGACTAAGAGCCAGTCTGTTAGTTTTGATGGAAGGTGAATAACTCTATACACTTGTATTTGGTACAATTAACCTCACCACCATAAAGACAGCAATTAGAAACACACAAAACGTCATCCCGTATATATGTTATCTTCGTCATCTACGTTGTATTTGTTAAAATGTTAATGGGAGAGGGGTGGGTGTAAGTTGTTAAAATTTGTGCCCCTATCCCTCTTGTAATATTATATTACAATAAAATATGTTTAAAAAAAAGACACGATATAAGACTTATATATGTATTTGGGGTGGTGAGGTCAATTGTGCGAAATTCCCCTGACTATATATCTCCTAGTTTTTTTTATTGTTATGCATTTTAGTTAAATAAAGTGGGAGTTTTGGGGTAAATATGAGAATCTCTATCAATTAGTGGAAAATCTTCGGCGTGACGTCATCGCATGCGCTAATATTAAACGTGTGTCTTACCAATAATTATGAAGCTGATTTTGTGAGTTAATTATGTGATAAATATAGTTACGATGTACATGTAGGTTGTATACAATGCTATGTATTGGCATCAAGCTAATACTATTCCGAAATTTGCCTTGCCAACACAACATCATGGTAGACGACGATATGTCGTCGCGTGGCAAGAAATTGATTTTCCGGCAAACCAAAAACATCCAAAATGATTTTTTTTTCTTTAAATCGGTTAAGCTAATTGACACGCATGGTAGCACAGACAGGATATTTGTCATTGGATCCCAAGAGAGCTCACAACGGGATTTATGTCTCGTAAACAGGCAATTTACATGTTATAACTCAATAATAAAAAACACCCCTAGTCGCCATTTTAATATGTTTAGCACCTTATACTTCATTTCCGTCGGTTCCATTTGTCACAGGAGTATTTTCGGTAGGTATGACGAACGGGGCGAATCATCTGACCTGCGTAGGGGAGGGGTTGAAAGATGGGGAGAAAAGTAGACGAAATTCCATTCTAGGTCGTTCCAGACCGTTCCAGGCTCGGTATCCATACAAATTGAGGCGCGTTTACCTGACTGGTGCTATGCTATCAATATAAGGGATGCACTAGAAATATTCGAGCTGAAATCAAGCACAAAATTGACAGGGATGCGGCCGTGAGAGGGGGTTGAAGAAAACGGAGAATAAGTAGACGACGATATGTCGTCGCGTGGCAAGAAATTGATTTTCCGGCAAACCAAAAACATCCAAATTTTTTTTTTCTTTAAATCTGTTAAGCTAATTGACACGCATGGTAGCACAGACAGGATAATTGTCATGGGATCCCAAGAGAGCTCAAAACGGGATTTATGTCTCGTAAAAAGGCAACTTACATGTTATAACTCAATAATAAAAAACACCCCTAGTCGCCATTTTAATATGTTTAGCACCATATTCTTCATTTCCGTCGGTTCCATTTGTCACAGGAGTATTTTCGGTAGGTATGACGAACGGGGCGAATCATCTGACCTGCGTAGGGGAGGGGTTGAAAGATGGGGAGAAAAGTAGACGAAATTCCATTCTAGGTCGTTCCAGACCGTTCCAGGCTCGGTATCCATACAACTTGAGGCGCGTTTACCTGACTGGTGCTATGCTATCAATATAAGGGATGCACTAGAAATATTCGAGTTGAAATCAAGCACAAAATTGACAGGGATGCGGCCGTGTGACGGGGTTGAAGAAAACGGAGAATAAGTAGACGACGATATGTCGTCGCGTGGCAAGAAATTGATTTTCCGGCAAACCAAAAACATCCAAAATGATTTTTTTTTTCTTTAAATCAGTTAAGCTAATTGACACGCTTAGTAGCACAGACAGGATATTTGTCATGGGATCCCAAGAGAGCTCGCAACGGGATTTCTGTCTCGTAAAAAGGCAATTTACATGTTATAACTCAATAATAAAAAACACCCCTAGTTGACATTTTAATATGTTTAGCACCATATACTTCATTTCCGTCGGTCCATTTGTCAAAGAAGTATTTTCTGTAGGTATGGCGAACGGAGGGAATCACCTGACATGCGTTGGGGAGGGGTTAAAAGATAGGGAGAAAAGTAGACGAAATTATATTCTAGGTCGTTCCATACCATTCCAGGCTCGGTATCCATAAACCTTAGGCGCGTTAACCTGACTGGTGCTATACTATCAATAAAATGGACGCATTAAGGATATTCGAGCTGAAATCAAACACGAAATTGACAGGGATACGACCGTGAGAGGTGGTTGAAAGAAAACGGAGAATAAGTAGACGACGATATGTCGTCGCGTGGCAGGAAATTGATTTTCCGGCAAACCAAAAACATCCAAAATGAATTTTTTTTCTTTAAATCAGTTAAGCTAATTGACACGCTTGGTAGCAGAGACACGATATTTGTCATGGGATCCCAAGAGAGCTCGCAACGGGATTTATGTCTCGTACAAAGGCAATTTACATGTTATAACTCGATAATAAAAAACACCTCTAGTTGACATTTTAAAATGTTTAGCACCATAACCTGACTGGTGCTATGCTATCAATAGAGGGGATGCATTAGGAATATTCGAGCTGAAATGAAACACGACATTGACAGGGATGCGGTCGTGAGAGGGGGTTGAAGAAACCGGAGAATAAGTAGACGACGATATGCCGCCGCCGATTCCAAGTCATGTTGCAAGAAATTGACTTTCCGCCAAACCAAAAGCATCCAAAATCGGTCGAAATTTTTACCCTTCTCGAAAATTGTCCATACCCCATGTTCACCCCGCCCCGATAAAAATTGTTGGGGGTCGGGTGTTTCTAGGGGTATTTGGGGCGGGCCATCCACCATTAGCGTCAAATCTGTGGAAATCCTTACCATTCTCGAAAATGATAAATCCCCCATTATCGCCCCTTCGTTGTGGCACCCTCGGGGTTAAGGGTGGTATTTGAGGCGGGCCACCCACCCATGCCGAAAAATCGGTCGAAATCGTGACCGTTCTCGAAAATGGTCCATTCCCCGTTTACACTCACTCGCTGTGCCATCACCGGAGGTAATTGGCGGCGGTCGGATGTTTTCATGTGGTATTTTGAGCGGGCCACCAACCCATACTGTCAAATCGGTCGAAATCATTACCGTTCTCGAAAATGGTATATACCCCATTTTAATACCCTCGGGTGGCACCCTCAGGGGTGGCGGTGGGATCGGGGTGTTTCTAGGTGGTATTTAGGGCGGCCCACCCACGAAATCCTTATGGTTCTCGAAAATGTTCCATACCCACCTCCCCCACTTGCAATTGGTGGCACCCCGAGGGTGATGGGTAGGGTTCGGGGTGTTTCCAGTGGTATTTAGGGCCGGTCACCTACCCATGCCGTTAAATCGGTCGAAATTCTTACCTTTCACGAAAAATGTTTCTTACCCCATTTTCACCCCTCGTGGTGGCACCCCGTTGTGATAGGTGGGGTCCTGGTGTTTCTATGAGGTTTTTGGGGCTGGCCATCCACCAATGCCATCAAATCGGTCGAAATCCTTACCGTTCTAAAAATGGCCCATACCCCGTTTTTACCCCCCTCGGGGTGGCACACCGGGGTGATGGTGGGGGATCCGGGAGTTTCTATGGTATTTTGGGCGGATCAACCACCCATGCCGTCAAATCGGTCGAAAACCTTACCGTTTTCGAAAATGGTCCTTACCACATTTTCAACCCCCCTCGGCTGGCACCCAGGGGGTGATGGGTGGGGGTCCTGGAGTTTCTAGGGTATATTAGGCGAATCACCCACCCGTGCCGTCAAATCGGTCGAAATCTTCACCGTTCTCTAAAATGGTCCATACCCCATTTTCACCTCGTCGGGGTGGCATCCCCGGGATGATGGGTGGGGGTCGGGTGTTTTTAGGGGGTATTTGGGCGGGCCACCCACCCACGACGTCAAATCGGTCAAAATTCCTACTTTCTAGAAAATTGTCCATACCATATGTTCACCCTTCGGGTGGCACCACATGGAGGTGATTGGTGGGGTCAGGGTGTTTCTAGTGGGTACTTGGGGCGGGCCACTCGCCAATGCCGTCAAATGGGTGGAAGTTCTCACCGTTCTCGAAAATGGTCCAAACCCCATTCGGTTCGGTGTATTCCTAGGTGGTATTTGGGGCGGGCCACTCACTCATGCCATCAAATCGGTCGAAATCCTAATCGTTTTCGAAAGTTGTTCATACCCCATTTTCACCCCTACGGAGTGACACCCCCGGTGTGATCGGTCGGGTTCTGTGTGGTTCTGGGTGTTTCTAGATGGTATTTGGGGCGGGCCATCCATCCGTGTCGTCCAATCCGTGGTATTTGGGGCGAGCTACCCACATTGTCACCCATCGAAGTGGCACCCCCCCCCTCGAGTGATGGTGGGGGTATGGTGTGTCTAGCGGTATTTGTGGCGGGCCACACACCCATGCAAGGCGTGATATCGGTCGAAATCCACACCGTTCTTGCAAATGGTCCGTACCCCATTTCCTACTCCAAGGGTTACCACCCCGGGGTGATGGGTAGGGATCGGGGTGTTTCTAGGGGTATTTGGGGCTGGCCAACCACTCATGCCGTCAAATTGGTCGAAATCCTTTCCGTTCTCGAAAATGGTTCATAGCCCATTCTCACCCCTCGAGGTGGCAACCCGGGGATGATGGATGGGTGATTCGGGAGTTTATATGGTATTTTGGACGTATCACCCACCCATGCCGTCAAATCGGTTCTCGAAAATGGTCCATACCCCATTTTTACCTCATTGGGTGGCATCCGCGGGGTGATGGTGGGGGTCGGGTGTTTATAGGGGAATTTGGGGCGGGCCACCCACACATGCCGTCAAATTGGTCTAAAACTTGCCGTTTTCGAAAATGGTCCTTACAACATTTTCAACCCCCTGGGTGGCACATCGGGGGCGGGAGGGGCGGGTGATGTCCTGGAGTTTCTAGAGTATATTAGGCTGATCACCAACCCATGCCGTCAAATCGGTCGAAATCCTTACCGAACTCGAAAATGGTCAATACCCTATTTTGACCACCTCGGGTGGCACCCAGGGGTGATGGGTGGGGTCGCGTGTTTTTAGGGGGTATTTGGGGCGGGCCACCCACCCATAACGTCCAATCGGTGGAATTTCTTACCGTTCTCGAATACAGTTCATACCCCATTATCACCCATTCGGGGTGGCAACACCCAGGGTGATGGCGGGTTCGGGGTATTTCTAGGGGGGTATTTGTGGCGGGCCACCCACCCATATCGTCAAATCGATCGAAATCCTTACCATTCTCGAAAATTGTCCATACCCCATGTTCACCCCTACGGAGTGGCACCACCGGTGTGATAGGTGGGAGTCGGGGTGTTTCTAGGTGGAATTTGGGGCGGGCCACCCACCCATGCCGTCAAATTCATACGGCATTTTCACTCCCTATGGGTGATACCCACCCCCCCCCCCCCCCCACCGGAGTGATGGGTGGGGGTGGGGTGTTTCTAGTGGGTATTTGGGACGGGCCACCCACTCTGTGGGCGCCACTCCTCGTGGTGATGGGTGGGAGGATCGGTTGTTCATATGGGGTATTTGGGGCAAGCCACCGACCCATGTCATCAAATCGGTCGAAATCCTTACTGTTATCAAAAATGGTTCAAACCCCATGTTCACCCCATTGGGATGGCAGCCCATGGGGTTGATGCGTCGGGGTCGGCTTGTTTCTATGAGGTATTTGGGGTGGCATATTTTCACCCACATGCCATCAAATCGGGCGAAATCCTTTATGTTCTCGAAAATGGTCCTTACCCCCATTTTCACCCCATCGGGATGCATCGGGGTGGCAACCCGGGGTGATGGGTGAGGGATCCTGGAGTTTCTAGGGTATTTTGGGTGGATCACCCAACCATGCCGTCAAATCGATCGAAATCCTTACCTTTCTCGAAAATGAACCATACCCCATTTTCACAACCTCTGGGTGGCACCCCACACGCAGGTGATTGTTATGGGATTGGGGTGTTTCTAAGGTGTACTTGAGGTGGGCCTCTCACCCATGCCGGCAAATCAATGGAAATTGTTACCCTCCCCGACTTGTCCATACCCCATTTTCACCCATCGGGGTGATGGGTGGGTTCGGGGTATTTCTAGAGCGGATTTGGGGCGGGCCATCCACCCATGCCGTGAAATCGGTCGAAATCCTTACCGTTCTCGAAAATTGTCCATACCCCATTTTGACCCGCTCGGGGTGGCACCATTGGGATGATGGTTGGGGTCGGGTGTTTATGAGGGGTATTTGGGGCGGGCCACCCACCCATGCCGTCAAATCGGTCAAATCCTTACCGTTCTCGAAAATAGTCCATACCTCATTTTCACACCCTCGGGTGGCACTCCCGGGGTAATGGGTGGGGGCCGGGGTGTTTATATGGAGTAATTGGGGCGGGCCACCCACACATGTCGTCAAATCGTTATAAATCCTTACCTTTATCGAAAATTGTCCTTACACCATTTTACACCACTCGGGGTGGCGCCCGCGGGGTGATGGTGGGGCATCGTGGTGTTTCTAGAGGGTATTTGTGGCAGGCCACCAAATCGGTCGAAACCTTACCGTTCTCCAAAATTGTCCATACCCCATTTAACACCCACGGGGTGGCACCCAGGTTGATGGGTGGGTGGTCGGGATGTTTATGCGGTATTTGGGGTAGGCTACCCACCCATTCCGTCAAATCGGTCTAAATTCCTACCCTTCTCGAAAATTGTCTATACCACAAGTTCACCCCTGAGTTTGGGTCGGGGTGTTTCTATGGTAAATTTGGGCGGGCTACCAATCCATGCCATCAAATTGGTCGAAATCTTTACCGTTCTCGAAAATGGTCCATACCCCTTTTCATCAATCGGGGTGGCACCCCCGGGGTGGTGGTGGGGGTCCGGTGTTTCTGGGAGGTATATGGGGCGGGCCACACACCCATGCCGTCAAATCGGTTGAAATCCTTACCATTCTCGAAAATGGTCCATACCCCAATTGTAACCCCTCGGGTGGCACCCCGGGTAACGAGTGGCGGTCGGGGTGTTTCAAGGGTGCACTTGGGGCTGGCCACCCACCCACCCACCCATGTCTTCAAATTAGTCGAAATCATTACCGTTCTCGAAAATGGTCCATACCACATTTTCACACCGTCGGGGTGGCACCCCGGGGTAATAGATGGGAGTCGGGCTGTTTCTAGATGGTATTTGGGGCGGGCCACCCACCCATGCCCTCAAATCGGTGGAAATCCTTACATTTTTCGAAAATTGACTTTACCCCATTTTCACCCCTCTGGATGGCACCCGGGGTGATGAGTGGGGGATCGGGTGTGTTTCTAAGGCTATTTGGGGCCGGCCACCAACTCGGTTGAAATCCTTACCGTACTCTAAAATGGTTCATACCCGATTTTAACACCACGGGTGGCACCCTCGGGGTGGCACACCCGGGGTGATGGATGGGTGTCGGGTGTCGGTGTGTTTATATGAGGTATTTGGGGCCACCCACCCATGCCATCAAATCGGTCGAAATCATTACCGTTCTCGGAAATAGTTTATACCCCATTTCACCCCTTCGGATGGCACCACTCTGGGGGTTTGGGAAGGGATTGGGGTGTTTCTGGGAGGTATATGTGACGGTCCACCCACCCACGCCGTCAAATCGGTCAAAATCTTTACCGTTCTCGATAATGGTCCA
The DNA here is from genome assembly GCA_032622095.1 of Siphonodentalium dalli. Lineage (NCBI taxonomy): Eukaryota > Metazoa > Mollusca > Scaphopoda > Gadilida > Siphonodentaliidae > Siphonodentalium > Siphonodentalium dalli. Next base: position 24,942,850 of record CP136064.1, read on the forward strand.
TATCGTGAAGTGATTGGAAGGGAGTCGGTTGTTTATAGGGAGTATTTGGGACAGGCCACCCACCCATCCGTCAAATCGGTCGAAATCCCTACTGTTCTCGAAAATGGTCCATACCCAATTGTTACCCCCCTCGGGGTGGCACCCCCGTGGATAATGGTGTGGGTTGGGGAGTTTATATGTGGTATTTGGGGCGGGCCACCCACCCATGCCGTCAAATCGATCGAAATCCTTACCATTCTCGAAAATTGTCCATACCCCATGTTCACCCCTACGGAGTGGCACCACCGGTGTGATAGGTGGGAGTCGGGGTGTTTCTAGGTGGTATTTGGGGCGGGCCACCCACCCATGCCGTCAAATCCTTACGGCATTTTCACTCCCTATGGGTGATATCCCCCCCCCCACCGGAGTGATGGGTGGGGTGGGGTTTTTCTAGTGGGTATTTGGGACGGGCCACCCACTCTGTGGGCGCCACTCCTCGTGGTGATGGATGGGAGGATCGGTTGTTCATATGGGGTATTTGGGGCAAGCCACCGACCCATGTTATCAAATCGGTCGAAATCCTTACTGTTATCAAAAATGGTTCAAACCCCATGTTCACCCCATTGGGATGGCAGCCCATGGGGTTGATGCGTCGGGGTCGGCTTGTTTCTAGGAGGTATTTGGGGTGGCATATTTTCACCCACATGCCATCAAATCGGGCGAAATCCTTTATGTTCTCGAAAATGATCCTTACCCCATTTTCACCCCCTCGGGGTGAGGGATCGGGAGTTTCTAGGGTATTTTGGGTGGATCACCCACCCATGCCGTCAATCGGTCGAAATCCTTACCTTTCTCGAAAATGAACCATACCCCATTTTCACAACCTCTGGGTGGCACCCCACACGCAGGTGATTGTTATGGGATTGGGGTGTTTCTAAGGTGTACTTGAGGTGGGCCTCTCACCCATGCCGGCAAATCAATGGAAATAGTTACCCTCCCCGACTTGTCCATACCCCATTTTCACCCATCGGAGTGATGGGTGGGTTCGGGGTATTTCTAGAGCGGATTTGGGGCGGGCCATCCACCCATGCCGTGAAATCGGTCGAAATCCTTACCGTTCTCGAAAATTGTCCATACCCCATTTTGACCCGCTCGGGGTGGCACCATTGGGATGATGGTTGGGGTCGGGTGTTTATGAGGGGTATTTGGGGCGGGCCACCCACCCACGCCGTCAAATCGGTCAAATCCTTATCGTTCTCGAAAATGGTCCATACCTCATTTTCACACCCTCGGGTGGCACTCCCGGGGTAATGTGTGGGGGCCGGGGTGTTTCTAGGGAGTAATTGGGGCGGGCCACCCACCCATGTCGTCAAATCGTTATAAATCCTTACCTTTATCGAAAATTGTCCTTACACCATTTTACACCACTCGGGGTGGCGCCCTTGATGGGTGGGTGGTCGGGGTGTTTATGCGGTATTTGGGGTAGGCTACCCACCCATTCCGTCAAATCGGTCTAAATTCCTACCCTTCTCGAAAATTGTCTATACCACAAGTTCACCCCTGAGTTTGGGTCGGGGTGTTTCTATGGTAAATTTGGGCGGGCTACCAATCCATGCCATCAAATTGGTCGAAATCTTTACCGTTCTCGAAAATGGTCCATACCCCTTTTCACCAATCGGGGTGGCACCACCGGAGTGATGGGTGGGGGTCCGGTGTTTCTGGGAGGTATATGGGGCGGGCCACACACCCATGCCGTCAAATCGGTTGAAATCCTTACCGTTCTCGAAAATGGTCCATACCCCAATTGTAACCCCTCGGGTGGCACCCCGGGTAACGAGTGGCGGTCGGGGTGTTTCAATGGTGCACTTGGGGCTGGCCACCCACCCACCCACCCATGTCTTCAAATTAGTCGAAATCATTACCGTTCTCGAAAATGGTCCATACCACATTTTCACACCGTCGGGGTGGCACCCCGGGGTAATAAATGGGAGTCGGGCTGTTTCTAGATGGTATTTGGGGCGGGCCACCCACCCATGCCCTCAAATCGGTGGAAATCCTTACATTTCTCGAAAATTGTCCTTACCCCATTTTCACCCCTCTGGATGGCACCCCCGGGGTGATGAGTGGGGGATCGGGTGTGTTTCTAAGGCTATTTGGGGCCGGCCACCAACACGGTCGAAATCCTTACCGTACTCTAAAATGGTTCATACCCGATTTTAACACCACGGGTGGCACCCTCGGTGTGGCACACCCGGGGTGATGGATGGGTGTCGGGTGTCGGTGTGTTTATAGGAGGTATTTGGGGCCACCCACCCATGCCGTCAAATCGGTCGAAATCATTACCGTTCTCGGAAATAGTTTATACCACATTTCACCCCTTCGGGTGGCACCACTCTGGGTGTTTGGGCAGGGATTGGGGTGTTTCTGGGAGGTATATGTGACGGGCCACCCACCCACGCCATCAAATCGGTCCAAATCTTTACCGTTCTCGATAATGGTCCATATCCTGAAGTGATTGGAAGGGAGTCGGTTGTTTATAGGGAGTATTTGGGACAGGCCACCCACCCATCCGTCAAATCGGTCGAAATCCCTACTGTTCTCGAAAATGGTCCATACCCAATTGTTACCCCCTCGGGGTGGCACCCCGTGGGTAATGGTGTGGGTTGGGGAGTTTCTATGTGGTATTTGGGGCGGGCCACCCACCCATGCAGTCAAATCGGTCGAAACCCCTACGGTTCTCGAAGATGATCCTTATCCCATTTTCACTCACTCGGGGTAGCACCCCGTGGGTGAAGGGTGGGGTCGGGGTGTTTCTCTGGAGTATTTGGGAGGGCCATGCACCCATGCCGTTAAATCGGTTGAAACCCTTAGCTTTCTCGAAACTGGTCCATACCCCATGTTTACCCCCTCGGGGTGGCACCCCCGGGGTGATGGATGGGTGGGTGTCGGGGTGTTTATTTGGGGCCACCCACCCATCCAGTCAAATCGGTCGAAACCCCTACGGTTCTTGAAAATGGTCTATACCCATGGGGTATTTCGGGCGGGCCACCCACCAGCCTTATCAAATTTGTCTTGGGGAGAGACAGAAAGAAGTATATATGCATTCATTTGATAGCGTTTGAGATGATAGAGTGGGTTTTGAATTGTCCTCGGTTTAGGGGCACCATTAGGAACCATTTGTTTGACCATATTTGGTCTTATTCCAAAAACATTGGGCGACGGTCATCATAATGTTTTAGTGGTCAGATGTGAATTGGCCGAAGGGCCCTATTGTAACATTTTGACATAAATTTGTCTTTCGAAAACATATCCTATACTAACACTTCGAATGACTTCCTGTGTTTGTTGGTCCCAAAAATAAAAAGATCCCACAAAAATTCAACTTCGTAATAATAATGACGTATAATATTTAAGTCGATTTGAGTTTGATTATACAGTCCCGGATCGACTATGGAAGTTCAACAAATGCGCCAATCGTGGCGATGAAAGGCCAGAACGAAAATGGAAGTTGCCATACCTTAACATATTTGTCTTGGTGAGAGACGCAAATCGGTTGAAATCCTTACCTTTCTCGAAACTGGTCCATACACCAGTTTAACCCACTCGGGTGCGTTGGTGGTTTTGAATTGTCCTCGACTAAGTGGCACCATAAGGAACCATTTGTGTGACCATATTTGGTCTTATTCGAAAAACATTGGGCGACGGTCGTCATATTGTTTTAGTGGTCAGATGTGAATTGGCCGAAGGGCCCTATTGTAATATTTTCACATAAATTGGTCTTTCGAAAACATATCCTATACTAACACTTCGAATGATTTCCTGTGTTGGTTGGTCCCAAAAATAAAAAGATCTCACAAAAATTCAACTTCGTAATAATAATGACTTATAATATGTAAGTCGATTTGAGTTTGATTATACAGTCCCGGATCGACTATGGAAGTTCAACAAATGCGCCAATCGTGGCGATGAAAGGCCAGAACGAAAATGGAAGTTGCCATACCTTAACATATTTGTCTTGGTGAGAAACGCAAATCGGTTGAAATCCTTACGTTTCTCGAAACTGGTCCATACCCCAGTTTATCCCACTCGGTGGCACACCCCGAGCGTGGTGGATGGGGGTTCGGGTGTTTCTATGGGGTATTTGGGGTGGTCCACCCACCCAAGCCGTCAAATCGGTCGAAATCCCTACGGTTTTCGAAAAGGGTCCATACCCCATTTCCACCCCCTCGGGGTGGCACACCCGGGGTGATGGATTGGTGTCGGGTGTCGGGGTGTTTATATGAGGTATTTGGGGCCACCCACCTATGCCGTCAAATCGGTCGAAATCATTACCGTTCTCGGAAATAGTTTATACCCCATTTCACCCCTTCGGGTGGCACCACTCTGGGTGTTTGGGCAGGGATTGGGGTGTTTCTGGGAGGTATATGTGACGGGCCACCCATCCACGCCGTCAAATGGGTCCAAATCTTTACCGTTCTCGATAATGGTCCATACCCTGAAGTGATTGGAAGGGAGTCGGTTGTTTATAGGGAGTATTTGGGACAACTACCCACCCATCCGTCAAATCGGTCGAAATCCCTACTGTTCTCGAAAATGGTCCATACCCAATTGTTACCCCCTCGGGGTGGCACCCCCGTGGGTAATGGTGTAGGTTGGGGAGTTTCTATGTGGTATTTGGGGCGGGCCACCCACCCATGCAGTCAAATCGGTCGAAACCCCTACGGTTCTCGAAGATGATCCTTATCCCATTTTCACTCACTTGGGGTTGCACCCCGTGGGTGAAGGGTGGGGTCGGGGTGTTTCTCTGGAGTATTTGGGAGGGCCATGCACCCATGCCGTTAAATCGGTTGAAAACCCTTAGCTTTCTCGAAACTGGTCCCTACCCCATGTTTACCCCCTCGGGTGGCACCCCCGGGGTGATGGATGGGTGGGGTGTCGGGGTGTTTATTTGGGGCCACCCACCCATTCAGTCAAATCGGTCGAAACCCCTACGGTTCTTGAAAATGGTTTATACCCAATGTTCACCCCCTCGGGGTAGCACCCCCGTCGTTGAAAGGTGAAAGGTGGGGGATCGTGGTGTTTCTATGGGGTATTTCGGGCGGGCCACCCACCAGCCTTATCAAATTTGTCTTGGGGAAAGACAGAAAGAAGTCTATATGCATTCATTTGATAGCGTTTGAGATGATAGAGTGGGTTTTGAATTTTCCTCGGTTTAGGGGCACCATTAGGAACCATTTGTTTGACCATATTTGGTCTTATTCCAAAAACATTGGGCGACGGTCATCATAATGTTTTAGTGGTCAGATGTGAATTGGCCGAAGGGCCCTATTGTAACATTTTGACATAAATTTGTCTTTCGAAAACATATCCTATACTAACACTTCGAATGACTTCCTGCGTTTGTTGGTCCCAAAAATAAAAAGATCCCACAAAAATCCTTACCTTTCTCGAAACTGGTCCATACCCCAGTTTATCCCACTCGGTGGCACACCCCGAGGGTGATGGATGGGGGTTCGGGTGTTTCTATGGGGTATTTGGGGTGGTCCACCCACCAAGCTGTCAAATCGGTCGAAATCCCTACGGTTTTCGAAAAGGGTCCATACCCCATTTTCACCCCCTCGGGGTGGCACACCCGGGGTGATGGATTGGTGTCGGGTGTCGGTGTGTTTATATGAGGTATTTGGGGCCACCCACCCATGCCGTCAAATCGGTCGAAATCATTACCGTCCTCGGAAATAGTTTATACCCCATTTCACCCCTTCGGGTGGCACCACTCTGGGTGTTTGGGCAGGGATTGGGGTGTTTCTGGGAGGTATATGTGACGGGCCACCCACCCACGCCGTCAAATCGGTCCAAATCTTTACCGTTCTCGATAATGGTCCATACCCTGAAGTGATTGGAAGGGAGTCGGTTGTTTATAGGGAGTATTTGGGACAGGCCACCCACCCATCCGTCAAATCGGTCGAAAACCCTACTGTTCTCGAAAATGGTCCATACCCAATTGTTACCCCCTCGGGGTGGCACCCCCGTGGGTAATGGTGTGGGTTGGGGAGTTTCTATGTGGTATTTGGGACGGGCCACCCACCCATGCAGTCAAATCGGTCGAAACCCCTACGGTTCTCGAAGATGATCCTTATCCCATTTTCACTCACTTGGGGTTGCACCCCGTGGGTGAAGGGTGGGGCCGGGGTGTTTCTCTGGAGTATTTGGGAGGGCCATGCACCCATGCCGTTAAATCGGTTGAAAACCCTTAGCTTTCTCGAAACTGGTCCATACCCCATGTTTACCCCCTCGGGTGGCACCCCCGGGGTGATGGATGGGTGGGGTGTCGGGCTGTTTATTTGGGGCCACCCACCCATCCAGTCGAATCGGTCGAAACCCCTACGGTTCTTGAAAATGGTCTATACCCAATGTTCACCCCCTCGGGGTAGCAACCCCGTGGGTGAAAGGTGAAAGGTTGGGGATCGTGGTGTTTCTATGGGGTATTTCGGGCGGGCCACCCACCAGCCTTATCAAATTTGTCTTGGGCAGAGACAGAAAGAAGTATATATGCATTCATTTGATAGCGTTTGAGATGATAGAGTGGGTTTTGAATTTTCCTCGGTTTAGGGGCACCATTAGGAACCATTTGTTTGACCATATTTGGTCTTATTCCAAAAACATTGGGCGACGGTCATCATAATGTTTTAGTGGTCAGATGTGAATTGGCCGAAGGGCCCTATTGTAACATTTTGACATAAATTTGTCTTTCGAAAACATACCCTATACTAATACTACGAATGATTTCCTGTGTTTGTTGGTCCCAAAAATTAAAAGATCCCACAAAAATTCAACTTCGTAATAATAATGACTTATAATATTTAAGTCGATTTGAGTTTGATTATACAGTCCCGGATCGACTATAGAAGTCCAATAAATGCGCCAATCGTGGCGACGAAAGGCCAGAACGAAAATGGAAGTTGCTATACATTAACACATTTGTCTTGGTGAGAGACCCAAATCGGTTTAAATCCTTACCTTTCTCGAAACTGGTCCATACCCCAGTTTAACCCACTCGGTGGCACACCTCGAGGGTGATGGATGGGGGTTCGGGTGTTTCTATGGGGTATTTGGGGTGGGCCACCCACACATACCGTAAAATGGGTCTAAATCACTACTGTTCTCGAAAAGGGTCCATACCCCATTGATACCCCCATCGGGGTGGCACCCCCGTGGGTGATGGTGGGGGTTGGGGTGTTTCTAGGTGGTGTTTGGGGCGGGCTACCAACCAATGCAGCCAAATCGGTCGAAACCCCTACGGTTCTCGAAGATGTCCATACCCCATGTTCACCCCTCCCGTGGGTGACGTGCGGGGTCGGGGTCTTTATATGGGCTATTTGGGGCGGGCCACCCACCCATGCCATTAAATCGATCGAATTCCTTACCTTTCTCGAAAATGGTCCTTACTCCATTTTAACCCCCTCGGGGTGGCACCCCTGGGGGTGATGGGTGGGGATCGGGTGTTTCCATGAGTATTTGGGAGGGCCACCCACCCATGCCGTCAAATCGGTTGAAATACTTACCTTTCTCGTAACTGGTCCATACCCCAGTTTAACCCCATCGGTTGGCACACCCCGAGGGTGATGGATGGGGGTTCGGGTGTTCCTATGGGGTATTTGGGTGGGCCACCCACCCATGCCGTCAAACGGTCGCAATCCCTACGGTTCTCGAAAAGGGTCCTTACGTGGTGGTACCCCCCGGGGTGATAGGTTGTGTCCGGGTGTTTCTAGTAGGTTTTTGGGGCTGGCCACACACCTATGCCACCAAATCGGTCGAAATCCTTACCGTTCTAAAAATGGTCCATACCGTTTTTTACCCCCCCCCCCCACCCCGGGTGGCACACCGGGGGTGATGGTGGGGGATCCAGGAGTTTCTAGTGTATTTTGGGCCGTCAAATCGGTCGAAATCCTCACCGTACTCGAAAAAAGGACCATACTCTATTTTCACCTCATCGGGGTGGCACCCCCGGGGTGATGGGTGGGGTCGGTGTTTTTAGGTGGTATTTGAGGCGAGCCACCCGCACATGACGTAAAATCGGTCAAAATTTGTACCCTTCGCGAAAATTGTCCATACCATATGTTCACCTTTCGGAGGCATCCCATGGAGGTGATTGGTGGGGGGGTCAGTGTGTTTCTATGGAGTACTTGGGCGGTCACTCGCCCATACCGTCAAATGGGTGGAAATTCTCACCGTTCTCGAAAATGGTTCATACCCCATTCACCCCTTCGGGATGGCACCCCCCAGGGGTGATAGATGGGTTCGGTGAATTTATAGGTGGTACTTGGGGCGGGCCACCCACCCATGCCATCAAATCGGTCGAAATCCTTATCTAAAATTGTCGATACCCAATTTACACCCATACGGAGTGTCACCCCCGGTGTGATCGGTCGGGTTCGGGGTGTTTCTAGATGGGATTTGGGGCGGGCCACCTATCCGTGTCGTCCAATCGGTGGTATTTGGGGCGGTCTACCAACATTTTACCCCATCGAAGTTGCACCCCCGAGAGATGGTGGGGGTATGGTGTGTCTATGGGTATTTGGGGCGGGCCAACCACCCAAGCCGTGATATCGGTCGAAATCCACACCGGTCTTGAAAATGGTCCGTACCCCATTTTCACCACCTGCGGTCAAATCGGTTGAAATTCTTACCCTTCTCGAAAGTTGTCTATACCACATGTTCACCCCCTGGGTGGCACCCCGGGTGATGGGTGGGGTCGGGTGTTTTTAGGGGGTATTTCGGGCGAGCCACCCACCCATGCCGTCAAATCGGTCTAAATTATCCATACCCCATGTTCATCCCTGGGGTGGCACCCCCCAGGAGGTAATTGGTGGGGTATCGACGTGTTTCTTTGGGTTACTTGGGCGGACCACTCACCCATGGCGTCCAATCTGTGGAAATTCTTACCGTTCTCGAGTAAGGTCCATACCCCATTTTCACCCCTTCGGGTGGCACCACCCAGGGGTGATGTCGGGTTCGGGTATTTATATGGGGTATTTGTGGCGGGCCAGCCACCCACGCCGTCAAATCGGTCGAAATCCTTACCATTCTCGAATATTGTCCATACCCCATGTTCACCCCTGCGGAGTGGCACCACCGGTGTGATAGGTGGGAGTCGGGTGTTTCTAGATGGTATTTGGGCGGGCCACCCACCCATGCCGTCAAATCCATACGGCATTTTCACTCCCTATGGTGGCACCCCCACCGGAGTGATGGGTGGGTGTGGGGTTTTTCTAGTGGGTATTTAGGGCGGGCCACCCACCCTGTGGGCGGCACTCCTCGTGGTGATGGCTTGGGAATCGGGTGTTCATAGGGGTTATTTGGGGCAAGCCACCGACCCATGCCATCAAATCGGTCGAAATCCTTACCGTTCTCAAAAATGGTTCATACCCCCCATGTTCACCCCCTTGGGGTGGCAGCCACTGGGGTTGATGCCTCGGGGGTCGGCGTGTTTCTAGGGGTTATTTGTGGTGGGCCATCACACATGCCATCAAATCGGGCGAAATCCTTTCCGTTCTCGAAAATGGTCCTTACCCCATGTTCACCTCCTCGGGTGGCAACCCGGGTGATGGGTGGGTGATCCGGGAGTTTCTATGGTATTTTGGGTAGATCACCCACCCATGCCGTCAAATCGGTCGAAATCCTTACCGTTCTCGAAAATGATCCATACCCCATTTTCACCTCCTTGGGGTGGCACCCCAGCAGGTGATTGGTATGGGATCGGTGTGTTTCTATGGTGTACTTGAGGTGGGCCACTCACCGTGCCGTCAAATCAGTGGAAATTATTACTCTCCTCGACAAATTGTCCATACCCCATGTTCATCCCATGGGGTGGCACCCCCATGAGGTGATTGGTGGTTCGGGTTGTTTCTATGGTGTACTTGGGGCGGGCCACTCACCCACGCCGTCAAATCGGTGCTAATTCTTACCGTTCTCGAAAATAGTCCATACCCCATTTTCACCCCTCGTGGTGGCACCATTGAGCTGATGGTTGGAGGCCGGGTGTTTCTGATGGGTATTTGGGGCGGGCCACACACCCATGCCGTCAAATCGGTCAAAATCCTTACCGTACTCGAAAATGATCAATACCCCATTTTCACACCCTCGGGTGCAACCCCGGGGAAATGGGTGGGGTCGGGGTGTTTCTATGGGATAATTGGAGCGGGCCACCACCCAGGCCGTCAATTCGGTAGAAATCCTTACTTTTATCCAAATTGTCCTTACACCATTTTACGCCCCTCGGGGTGGCACCCGCGGGGTGATGGATGGGGCATTGTGCTGTTTCTAGGGGGTATTTGGGGCAGATCGCTCGAAATCCTTACCATTCTCCAAAATTGTCCATACCCCATTTAACACCCACGGGGTGGCACCCCGGGGCCTTGTACTATGGACCATAATAATTTTAATCACAAGGTTAAGGGATGTACACAGGAGGCGGGCAAGTGCAATAGACCACTGTATTGTAATAGTGTAGATTATACCCGTGTGCATGTGGGCTCATTGCCGATGGGTGATTGGGTTTGATCAGAATGGCATTCACACTGCGGCAATCAAGCGGTTGTCTCGTGGCAAACAACCTAAAGTCTGTATTGGAGTATTGACCAATTATGACATTCGTGCAGGGACGTTGTTAGAGGGTCTCCTTTGTGGGTACACAACTTGGAGTTTAAACCTGCACCTGAGACCTTCTAGCTACGTCTCTTGTACATATTAGCAATAGAATACTGCAGCGATTCTGAATGACAAACCAACTAGAAATTAAATACATCGTACGACTTGAATTGTTGGAACAGACGATAACCATTGATGAAATATAACACAATGCACGAACGGTTGCGGTGTACTCACTGGGCGATTATTTAAAGGATACCGATTACCACTAATCAAATTGAACACGGCTCACCCATGCACTAGCGATAACATCTCAATGAGTGTCTCCGAGGAATCATTTTTTTCATTGGTCAATCAAGTCACATGTGAAAAACTTATTATTTTATTGGTCACCAATTATTGTATTGGTCAACATGCATGTGAAAGCGGAATTACAAGAAGTCGCCTATACACTGTTAGAATAAGAGTGGAGGTCTATGGTAATCGACACCTTTTGTGTGCCCCACTGAAGCTTGTGATTACAATAATTGTGTTCTATAGTACAGGGTTGATGGGTGGGTGGTCGGGGTGTTTTATGTGGTATTTGGGGTGGGCCACCAACCCATTCCGTCAAATCGGTCTAAATTCCTACCCTCTGGGTGGCACCCCCGGGGTGATGGGCGGGGGTCGGTGTTCTGGAAGGTATATGGGCGGGACACACACCCATGTCGTCAAATCGGTTGAAAACCTTACCGTTCTCAAAAATGGTCCAAACACCATTTGTACCCCCTCGGGGTGATGGGTGGGGTTGTTTCAAATTGGTGTTTAAATTGTGTATTTAGGGTGGGGCACACACACACACGCGGTCAAATCGGTTGAAATTCTTACCATTCTCGAAAGTTGTCTATACCACATGTTCACCCCCCTGGGTCGCACACCCAATGTGATTGGTGGAGGTCGGGTGTTTCTATTGGGTATTTGGGGCGGGTCACCTACCCATGCCGTCAAATCGGTAAAAATATTTACCGTTCTCGAGAATGGTCCATACACTATTTTCACACCTACGGGGTGTCACTCCCGGGGTGGTGTGGCTGGGGTGTTTGTATGGGGTATTTGGGCGGGCAATCCACCCATGCCGTCACGAAATTTGTCCATAACCTATTTTCACCTCTTCGGGGGGCCAACCCCAGAGGTTGATGGGATGGGTCTGGTGTTTCTAGGGGGTATTTGGGGCGGGCCACCCACAAATGCCGTCAAATCGGTCGAAATTCTTACCGTTCTGGAAAATGGTCCATACCCCGAAGTGATTGGAAGGGAGTCGGTTGTTTCTAGGGAGTATTTGGGGTGGGCCACCCACCGTGCCGTCAAATCGGTTTAAATCCAATACTGTTCTCGAAAATGGTCCATACCCAATTGTTACCCAGTAGTGTATAGGAATAAGCTTTTTGTATACTTGTTAGAAGGAGAGATATAATAAGACATACTATTAACTATTTCTAGGCAGTGGATATAGTAAAGCAAACTATTTCTAGGCAGATGATATAGTCAGACTAACTAGTAACTATTTGAAGGATTAGTACGCACTATTGAATAGGTTAGTGACGCTAGGTTAGTTAAATGATATGATTTATTCGCTAGTGAATAACCGCGTGCATGTAAAAACCACAAGGCTAAAACACATGGAATATTTGTTTGTGTTGGAACTTTTTTCTTCTCTTTATTGTAGATTTATAGGTAACACTATTCGATCTTATAAAACTCGATATTACAGAGTCTCGTAGAAAACGAAATGTGGAACCCTTCACACTTTAGTTCCTTTTAATGAATATTAATTATAAATAAATCTTAGTATACAAACAGATATCAAAAAACATAATCAAATCAATCTTTTTTTTTTTTTTTTTTATGGACAGTCTGGTCTCCCCGTCGAAATATGTTCTGGCAAAAATGTATCAATATTTAAAGTCAGACTAACTATTTCTAGGTTGGTGTTAAAATACTTCTTCTAGGCTATACTCAAACAAACAATTTCTAGGTTATTCAAAAATTTCATAACATATACTGAGTAAATCAACAAATATTAATTGGAATATAAAGAACAGAGTTAGCTCCCCTGTGAATTGTAACAGTATTAAAATTAATCATTATTTATTGTCAAACTATTTATTTATAAGTTGGTCATAAAATTACTACTTCTAGGCTATGGGTTATACTCAGGCAAACTATTTTTAGGTTAATCAAAAATATCAGAGTTGTAAACTAAATCTACAAATATTAATTGGAATATAAAGAACAGAGTTTGCTCCCCTGTGCATTTGAATAATCTGTTTTATTATGTTCAATATAGATGTTAAACGATTGATATATGTTAATGAATGATACAGTGATATATTCGTTAGCGAATAAACCTATGCATGTAAATCCACAGGTCTAAACACATTGAACTTTTTTAGGAACGTTCTTCTGTAGATTAGTAGGCAACACATTTCAAAAACACCATTTCATAGTGATAGAAATCGAAATGTATAACCATTATCGGTTCCTTTAAACATTATGAATGATGGAAATATATTCAAATCAATCAACTTATGTTGGAATATATAAAAATATGTGTATCAAGCATGTTAAATTGTGAATAATTAGTTATTTATATCACACCAACGTTAATTCATAATCTATAGTATTTTAGGAAAGAAAACTGGAACAAATAGTAACTATTTTCGGTTTATATCAAGACAACGTATTTCAATTCCAACACAAATTCAATATTTCAGAAAAATAAAAAAAATCTCTCTTTTAATGAAATATTAAATGTAAAAGCACGATAAAGCAATTAAAACACAATTTAAGTTACTTTTTCGTCAACAAAATTGAAGTTATATGTTATAATGCTTAAAAATACATCAAAATATGAAAATCCTTAATCAAATATCTCAATTTAAAGCTGAATTTTTAAAAAACAATTTCAATGTTAACTTTATCTGTTTCGCTCGCAAGCATCAAAAGTCCCTTTTTTATTACCACAATAATTGTAAAAGACAATAAAAGTTTTGTCTTTAATCAAAAAATGTAAAAATATTATAATCTTAGGAAAACACTAATGTTTTCGTCAACAAAATTCAAGCACAAACTTTATATGTCAATAAAATAATATGAAAATTCAATAAAACTTTAATCAATTTATTGCTAAATTTTTGAAAAAATGTTGACTGTTGACGCAATCAACTGATATTCCAAATGTTTTTACTCTGCCTCAATTTTACCTCTGCGAATGTATCTGTTTATATAAGGAAAATTCATTCTATCTTTAGTCCCAACAAATTATGTCATTCGAGCCATCTTTCTTTAAGTCGAATAATCTACCAACATATAGCACTAAACATGATGAGGTCTTCGTCGAGAATTCATGTCCACCTCTGTTTTGCGTAGTAAAAGCTACTTACCTATTAAACAACAGATAATCCATCGAAGTATAGTTCTATCTCTCAATTTTACCTATGCGAATCGTCTGTTTATATAAAAAAAACATTCATTCTATCTTTACTCTCAACAAAATGATGTCATACGACCCAAGTCGAATAATCTAATATCATTCGTCGATAATTCATGTCGAGCTTTGTTTGTATACAGTAACACATTAATTTACTCAAGCTATCTATACTCCCAAAAAATCATTCGAGCTATCTTGTTAAATGTCCTCGTATGCCTATCATAATGTACCCTCCCATTTTATCCGACGACATGAATAATATAAGTCATGTCGACATATATCTGTACAAGGCGACTAATTTATTCAACTAGGCTACCTAGCTTGGATCATATTTCAAAGAACTCATTCGTTAACGACCCGTCCTTACAAAACCAGTAATTTAAAATACACCTGTCAAGTCGCTTATTTGAAGATCAACTTACCTTACGGTAAACATTCCAAACATTCCAATTAGTATATATAAGCGAGTTAAATGCCCTATAAAGTCACGGATTTAAAACACCTGGTGAGTTTAGTTAAATTATGATTTCAGATAACTTTTAATTAATTCATATCTTATTCAACCTATGTTCTGTATAATTTAAAACGATAAATTAGAATCAAGTTTGTATATTTATCAGAGCAAAACATATTGAGGAAGTTTGAAGCAGTTGTCTTAAAGTGACACTAAGATTTATTTTCTTATTTGCACACAGTATACTTTGTTTAAACCAGATGTCTTAAAATGGCACTAAGATTTATTTTATTATTTTATACTATTTATAAACAAGATGTCTTAAAAGGGCACTAATATTTCATTTAAATCTCCAAAAGTGTTTCAATATTACAGCAAAATTTGTTTTTTTAATAATTTTTACCTCAGAATTGTTAATAAATAGGTCTTCTTCACATCATAATTCTTAAAAGGGAGCTAATAATTTAACTTAAATATGATTGAAAATTTATCGTTAAAGAGCGTTTATTATCTGTTTGTATGCAACTCTTTCAATCCCTCGTAATATTTGGATACAGTATACTTTGTTCATCCCAGATGTCTTAAAATAACACTAAGATTTATTTTATTAATTTATCCATCTATTTATAAACAAGATGTCTTAAAAGGGCACTAAGATTTCATTTTATAATTTCAAAAGTGTTTCAATATCACAGCAACAAAAAAATTGGAATAATTTTACACTAGAATTGTTTATAAATATGTCTTATTCATATCATAATTCTTAAAAGGGCGCTAATAATTTAACTTAAATATGGTTGAAAATTCATCGTTAAAGAGCGTTTATTATCTGTTTGTATGCAACTCTTAATTATAAAAAACGGATACTATTACACTCAAATTTTAGATAGTATATTACAGTATCCAAATTAACATTGTTGCAATTCAGATTCTACGGAAAGTTATCTTTAAACATGCAAACTAAAAACAATAATCATAGTTTTACAATTTGTTTTTTATGTAAAATCTTATTTGTCTACACGTTATGGCTAAGCATATCGTAACAGTATAATTACATTTATCTACCAAATGCGCTCTAATTTCTACAAATTAACATTCCAATTCAAATTTTTTTTGTTTTTTTTGAAAAAAATAAATACTGTAACAGTTTTGTTTACATAATAAATAAAGATAACACTTAACTGATTATGGCAAATAATTCTTCTCTTAATCATAATGGCAACATGAGTTGGAAAAAAACATGCTGGTTAATCCGTACGCAATTTAGCATTTAATGTAAACACGATCGGACAAAAACAATGCCCGGTCGTTCGTTTTAAAACTAGAATCTGCACACATGCATAAAACTCATTACTCGCCGCCATTTTGAAATTTAAACATTTAGAGTAATTATTTTTCTCGCATTTCTGTAAAGTATAATGATGAACCAGAATATAAAATGCTTATGTGCACATACGAGCACATGTACTTGCAATGATATGGCTATCAAGAGTATGCAATTATCTCACCTATTCAATCAAACAATAATATTAAGCCAATTAGTTGCAACATTACATCTAGAATTGTTCGATGTCGTTAGACTAGGTTAATGTGTGTTTTATATGCATGTCCCCATTCATTATCTGCACATTTTTAAATCGGCACGGAAATCTACCTAATAAAAACAATTGAGATAGTTAAATAGGTGGACAGCACTCAATTCTATCTGCATACAATAGGTGTGCAGAGCAATATTTCTGAACTTGTATTGCATATTGATGTTGAATAGAAAAAGATATACAGATGTACGTGGCCGAAGAAAATAAAACGCATCTTAAATTTTACTGTAACAGTTTTGTTTACATTGCGTTATGGAACAACAGGTCATCTGGACCATGATGGTGTTGTCTTTATAAATGAACTATATACGTTAAAGGCACGTGCGGCCTTAATTGACGAAAATATTGATATTTGTTCCTAAACAGAAAAACAATAAAATGCATAAAGTTCCGTTCATATATACCATGACCATCGCGTAAACAATATGTTATCAGAAACACCTATGCAACACTCTACTAATTGTGTTACAGAATACAGCAAAATGTTACTGACTAATCGCGCATAAAATGGAATAAACGCTCTTCATTACATATCAGGTATTATACAACGCTCTTTATGTTTACCACAATAATATTTCAAACCCTGGAAATGTAACTTTTTATGCTTTTGTTTACAAACGTATGACCAAAAAACATACTGTTTATGCGATACGGGTGCAGATATTTTCACAGTATACCCACCCAAGACCATCCTTGTCTGTAAACATGATGAATTTAACATTATTGAACTAAATTTGCGCAGATCCGACTATAAAATGTTGAGTGCTTCAATTATCTGTATGTATCAAGCCAGTGCATCATTCTTACTACTGCTGTAACAGTTTTGTTTACGTAGATAAATTGCACTTACCTGATTATTAAGAAAACACATGTAGCAAATAATTGTTTCCCCGCATATATTCGCAATGCTAATACTAGTTTAAAAAAAAACGCATTAGACATGTGAAAATATATATGGGGGCCCTATTCCGTTTTATGGGAACAAGGCCGTGGAAAAAACCGGAGTAACAATCTTATGTTACTCTGGAAAGTTTAAATCTGCATCTTGATCTATCTGTTCGTGTACAGTCTCATCAAATCCATCGTCGTCCGAACTGCTATCTTCCTCAAACACGGGGAGTCTTAAATCTCGGAACCACCTGGGTGCGTCATCGATCTCGATAGCCCGACATAATCTCTCCCGATGTTCACTCATTATATATAACAGATCCTCCAATTTGAGAATCGTCTCAACCCGTAGAAATTCTTCTTTGCGTTCATTCAAACGCATTCTGTAGTTGAGAGCTATAATTTGGGCCGGTATTGAAGGCCAGGTACGAAGTCTATTCAGACTTCTCATACACTCAGCGTAGTACTCTCTGGTATCTGATGGTTTAACCATCCTTTCTAACCTGTCTTGTGCTTCGAGCTCACCTGAACTCAGCGCTCTCCTTTGAATAAAACTTGCCTCAGCCATTTTGTGGATGTTAACAATATGAAGAAACAGATCGTCAATAAAACAAATCAGGTTTGCGAATTGATATATGCTTCGTTCCGCACGCGATTAATTTAAAGCCATTGTGTTGAAAACACATGATAAATGTTTTGTATTCTATACATCTCATTCTCGTTTCGCGATGGTGACAGTGTTGTAACTAGCTTAACACGGATTCGATAATAGGATGGCGGGTACTAAAAACATGTTAATTGTTTCTCGCCATGCCGTGCTTTGCAGGCTATTTCAAGCATGTACTAAAATTTAAATTGAATAGGTGTTTTCCAGACAATAAATTGTAATGGGATAGCATAGAGTTGACAGATAAATTTGAATATATATATATAGGCTGACGCTGGTACGAAACAGATTAGATTCTCTCTTGTCAATTTTGCCGACATCCATTGTGAGAACAGAATTTAACACCCCAAACAATGAAAACGTATGATTATGTATGTTTTAAGGACGTATTTCGCGCTATTATTAATGGGCCATCTGCGTGTGGGAAATCTACGTTTATATATAGTTTAATCGAAAATAAAGATAAATTAATGTTTCCAGTACCAGAAACAATAATATATGTTACTCCTAATTGTGATCAACAGGTGTCTGAGAATGTGGAATTAGTAAAAGAAATTCCAGAATCGTTATGCGATTGCGATTTATTAATATTGGACGATATGGATCATATTGACAAAGAGATCGATAATGTAACAGATATATTTGCCAGAAAATCCCATCACGAAGGATGTAGTGTTATATACGTAACTCATAATCTTTTTGAAAGAAAATGTAGAAAATTATCGTTAAACGCGAATTATTTTATTTTATTCAAATCTCCTAGAGATTGTGGTCAGATAAATTTCTTATCTACCCAATGCGGTATTAATAATTTATCAAAAGCATATAAATTCTGTACAACAGATCCATATTCTCATTTACTGGTGGATTTCAACCAAACTTGTCCGGATAACCTTCGATTGAGATCAGACGTGCTCACTGAAAATCCTACGATATGGGCCCCAGCGTGAAATTAAGAAAAAATGCAAAATATTTGAGAAACATGTTACGCACTGGAGATGTGAGTGCATTAAACAGACCGAGATTAGACAGTCTATCTGAATGTTGTAATAATTTGCTTAAAGGAAATGTACCAATCTCGTCTAAAATTAAAGCTAATTTAAGACCATTTAAAAGTTCTATTCGTCATTTGTCAAAGAAGTCTAATCCTGTTAAAAGCAGGAAAAAAAAATTACAACACGGGGGTTTTTTGGCTGCACTGGCTGCTAGTTTAATTCCTGTTTTAGGAGATATTTTAGGCAAAGTTTTCTGAATATGGAAAAAATGGTTTTGGTGCCTTTTAAGACTTTTGCAAACTGGCAAAATTCTCAGTCTATTCAATCGTTGAAAACAGAGGATGTGAGAGAAAAAATGCATCAAATATTAGACGATAAAGATATGCCCGAGTCAGTTAAGAAAAGAAAAATTAATTCTACGTCTATTGAATATGACATGGCTAAGAATTCTATAAAAACAACGCCGATTCCAGTTAAAATCACGAAAGAGCCTGCCGGTGACGTCGCTTTATCTGAACCTAACCAAATTGATTTAGCGATTGAGAGTTTGCCAAAAGTTTACCAGAAAAAGGCTCGTTATTTTTATCGCATTTAAAAAGAATGCCAGGAATTGAAATTAACGACAGTGGAATGATTTCATTATCTGACAAGCCAATCGGAAGCATAACTGATTTGGTAAATGATATAATACCTTCTAGCAAGGTCAGGAAACCCAGTTCACTTAGAAATTGGGATAGTTTGTCCCGATCATTACGAGATAATAATATACCAACACATTTCATAGGAAATAAATATCGTAAAGCAGATCTAATATTTGCAGATGCCCCCAAAGGCAAAAAACAGAAGCATTTTAAATGGACATCAGACTCGTCAAATTGATAATATATTATCATCGATTTATTATGACCCATCTCACCGCTCATCCTATGGATCTGAATATAATTTGTATAAGGAAGTAAAAAAAAAATTATCGAGAAAAAATGTTCGACTTTGGTTACAAAAACAAAATTCGTACTCGTTGCACAGGCCGAAACGAATAATATTTCCTAGGTCAAGAACAGAGTCTTATTCTGTAAATAATATATGGCAGATGGATTTGAGTGATGTGCGAAATATATCCAAGCAAAATGACGGTTATTGCTACCTGTTGTTTTGCATTGATTGCTTTTCAAGATTTTTAATTGTTAAACCATTAAAGAACAAGACTGGTGTTTCCATAATGAAGGCTTTAGAAATGATTTTTAAACAGCGTAAACGACCGAACGGTATACATGTTGATCGCGGAACCGAGTTCTACAACGCTAACGTTAAGCAATTTCTGAAGAAGAATGGTGTACATTTATATTCTACGGGAAATTATGACACGAAAGCCGCTTTGGTTGAGAGAGTACAACGCTCTTTAAAGTCTAAAATGTATAAATATTTCTTCAAATCTAAATCTATGCGCTATTTAACAGTTTTGCCTAAATTGGTGAATTCCTATAATTCGAAGATACACAGAGCGATTAAAATGGCACCGAAAGATGTCTCGTGTTTGACATCGCAAGCAATTGCAGCTAGAAATGAATCGAAGACTTATAAATTACCACTTACAAAAGCAAAATTTAAAGTGGGAGAGAGCGTTCGCTTGGTAAAATTAAAAAATAAGTTTGAAAAGGGTTTTTTGGCCAATTATACTTATGAAGTGTTTAAGATTACGTCTTTGGTACCTGGTTCTAAACCACATAGATATAAAATAGCTGATCTCAATTCAGAGGAAATATTGGGTACATTCTACGAGAGCGAGTTATCACCTGTAACGATTGATTCCGATACTATGTGGAAAATTGAACGTGTATTAGAACGAGACGGCGATCAAATAAAAGTTAGATGGAGCGGCTATCCAGCCAGTTTCGATTCGTACATTCCAAGAGAATGGATAACAACCTCAGATTAAAACGACAATCGTCAAAATGGACTTTTTTCAATAATAAAGTTTCCAAAGGACAGGTTGTGTATATCAGTCAAGTATTTTTGCTTTATATAGTATGTGTTTCTGCTATAATTAATATTAGTATACACGGCGTGGACACACCGTCTATTTGGATTAGTTTACTGTCGGGCTCTGTTGGGCTTTTGTCTCCGTCGCCTAAATTAAGTAAACATGGACCCGGGCCTGTTCTCGATCACTTTACCGTCTAATGTTTCTGGTGATTTATTCAGAAATTCACTATCTGAATATACCGTGAGTTTGCCTAGTGAGATTCGGTTACAGGAGGACGATTGGTGTGTAACTTTATCATCAGCCATTATTCCAACCAGATTTAAAAGCCCGCTCCTGGGACAAAGAAATTTTACCTTTTCCACAGATGATCAATCTTATGCATTTGTTTATGGAATAGTGGTGGATATGAATTTCTTGACGCCAGAAACAGATTTACCACTTGTCAGAGATCCCAATTACGGTATTATTGCTAGGAAACTTCGGGTTAAAGGTCCGATTAGATGGAGGAAAAGTGTATTTACAAAGATTGAATATGGTGTTATTTTTGATGACAAATGTTCGTTCGAAGATTTGATAGAAAGGATGCAATTAGTTCAAGGAAAATAAATTTTTACAAAGATTCTGAATTTATGTCAGAATTAGAAAAGACGAAATATAAATTAATAGATCCAGGTTTGCATTCAATCGATGCGAAAGAGTCACAAACCATATTTGAGGATTTAATCGGGGATGTAGTGATTGACATTAAGGTGAGAAAACGTCAAAACGTGAACTACCTTTGTTTCACTAGAATGGCAAACCATACAAGCATGTCTCGTTATTCGTTGGCGATGGATTTGCAAATTACAAGGACTTCTGAATTGGGATATCTTCTTAATTTGCGTGAAAATTATCAACTAAAATTAAAAGATACCGGTGGAAAATCCAAAGACTGTTTTTTAATTGTAACTAATCAATTGGATCATATAGACGCTCTTTATATTTATTCAGATATATGTACACATAGTATAGTAGGCGATTCTAATTCACAATTATTGAAAGTAATATGCCCACGTTCTGATGATATGGTATCAACAACATATTATGAATTCGCAAATTTGCAATTTTTTCCTATACATCATAAGAATTTTGACACTATTTCGATATATATTCGTGATTCTACAGGTATGCCACCTCCTTGGACGGATTATGGTAAAACTGTTCTAGTCTTATTATTTAAACGCATTTTGATTGGATAAGGATTGATATTAAATATAAATGTATATAAATAGATGTTTCATTATTTAAAGTTATGGCGAATAGTCCTATTCCTATTTTTATAGGAGATAGGTATCAGAGAGGTTACGGACTTGGTTCTATTTTTGGCAAATTAGCCAGATCAATTGCACCAATTGCAAAAAATCTGGGAAAATCTCTTTTAACAAAAGGTTTAGAAACAGCCTCTAATGTTGGTAGCGATATATTGAGTGGGCAAAATTTATCAGAATCTATTCGAAATCGGGGTAAAGAAGCAGCTTTAGATCTTTTACGGCCTAAACGTAAATTACAATATAATTTGGATATTCCATCAAAACGACGTAAATTACAAGAATATTCGGATATTCCTTCAAAAAGACGTAGGAAGAGACGAAAAACAAAACGTGATATTTTTGAATAAATGAATCCCAACAGCTGTCCAGTTTCTAAGAGTGATGTGGATGTTTTTGAAATTCCACCTACTGTGGTAACTATAACAGACGGTTCATTTACAGAGAAACATCCATCGAATTCAAATTATTCAAATAGTAACGTACTAGAGTTCTTTTTAGAGTCTCCATCTGCACATTATGTTGATCTTTCGGAAAGTTATTTGCAAACCGACGTTAAAATATCGAAAACTGACGGTACCGTATTTGCAGGCGATCAGCACGCTTTTCCAGTAAATAATTTTCTTCATTCTTTATTCGAGAGAGCTGATTTATTATTAAACGGTGTAGAATGTGGAATTGGTCGATATTATGCTTATAGATCTTACATAGAAACTTTCTTAAGTTCTACAAGAGAAAATCAATTAGAGAGAACAACTTTATTTATACCTCAGAAAGGTGGGACTTTGGATGATGTACCGGCAGACATTCCCAGAGGTAGGCAGTTACTTGCAATAATTAAAGACGGTAATATTGCAAAAAAAATTCAATTATGCGGTAAACTACATTTGGACATGTTTAATCAACCAAAATTGTTAATTCCAAACGTACCCATAAAACTCAGACTGCATAGATCAAAGCCTACTTTTTGTTTACAAGGTAGTGCTGGTGATTATAAGATTGAGCTGTCAGATACTAAATTGTTTGTACGAACCGTAGAGTTAAGTGATGTCACTTCAAATGAAATAAGCAAAAAGTTATTAAGTGGAACCAATGCTCAATATCCTTTGGATAGAGTTTCGTTAAAATCATTTAGCGTAGCACCTAGGACTTTAAGCTTGATTAAAGACGATTTGTTTTTGGGTGATCCATTTCTTCCAAAGAGAGTGTTAATATTTTTAGTAGATAATACAGCATTTAATGGTACTATAGCATCTTCTCCTTTTAATTTTAAACATTATGATTGCTACGAAATGGAATTGTCTGTTAATGGTAAAACCGTGAATGGGCATAAATACGAACAAACTTTCGATGATGATTTATATGTAGGTTCATATTACACATTTTTGAATTCTATAAATAAATTATATTGCGAGCAATCTTTCAGAGTTAGCTTTTTGGATTATGCCAATGGTTTTACAACTTTCGGTTTTGATTTAACTGCAGATCATAATGCAGATAGTTTAGTTTGGCACCCAAAACAGCGAGGTAGCGCTCGGTTAAGTGCAAAATTTTCAACAGCTTTACCAGATACAGTAAATGTAATAGTATATGCCGAATATGATAGTTCTATAGAAATTAGCGGGGAACGTAGCGTTTACACGGGTGGAATATTTTAACATTATGTTGAGCAACTTAGATATATCTGATGCATTAAAATCAGACTCAGTTTTGAATTCTATGATAATAGGCGTTTATGCTTTGGACGAATTACCTGATACTATTAAGCCGAACAGAGGTTTAATTTGTAATACTGACCCATCTTGGTTAGATGGTGAACATTGGATATGTATATGGAAACGCGATGATAATTTTATAATATATTTTGATCCTATCGGATTACCTCCATCTGAGCAGTTGAAAATTATGTTAGCTAAATATGGTAGATTGTATTATAGTACAAATTATATTCAACATATATCTTCTTTTTTGTGTGGTTATTTCGTATTATATTATTTGTATCATACTTGTAGAGGATTGGATTGTCTATACGTTTTAAATAAACCCGGTTTTCATAATGATACTTACGTTTATAATTGGTGTAAACAACATCTACCCGTGTTGTTCGATATTTAGTTTTTTTTCCTATAAATGAAATGCTTTTTTATAATATTTTTTAAATCAAAATGTCTTCTGACAGTGAATTCGAAGTTTCTCAGAAAGGAAAGAACAGAGGGAGTTTAAAAATAAAACTTTTAGATAATTTGGCTGATATAGAAGAGATAGGACAACAAATTTCAATATTAGCTGATAAAAATGCTAAAATTTTGTATAGGATATCTAAATTGAATTCAGCTGATAAATTTAAAAAGACTCGTGTTAGATGTTATGAATGTAACGGAGATCATTTAAGACCAGACTGTCCATATCTTAAAAAAGATTGATTTGATTATGTTTGTTTTATGATATATTTAATATATATTGATCAAAATATTGATATAATTGTGTTTGTTTATGATATATATTATTAATATTCATTAAAGGAACTAAAGTGTGAAGGGTTCCACATTTCGTTTTCTACGAGACTCTGTAATATCGAGTTTTATGAGATCGAATAGTGTTACCTATAAATCTACAATAAAGAGAAGAAAAAAGTTCCAACACTAACAAATATTCCATGTGTTTTAGCCTTTTGGTTTTTACATGCACGAGGTTATTCAATAGCGAATAAATCATATCATTTAACTAACCTATCGTAACTAACCTATTCAATAGTGCGTACTAACCCTTCAAATAGTTACTAGTTAGTCTGACTATATCATCTGCCTAGAAATAGTTTGCTTTACTATATCCACTGCCTAGAAATAGTTAATAGTATGTCTTATAATATCTCTCCTTCTAACAAGTATACAAAAAGCTTATTCCTATACACTACTTTACCCAATCGGGGTGGCACCCCCGTGGGTAATGGGTGGGGATGGGAGTTTCTGTGTGGTATGTGGGGCGGGCTACCCACCCATGCAGTCAAATCGGTCGAAACCCCTACGGTTCTCGAAGATGGTCCATACCCCATTTTCACCCCCTCGGGATAGCACGGGGTATGACGTTCGTGTATGCCAGACACAGTTCTGAAATGTGACATTTCTATCGGTGTGACGTTATGAGAATAATACCGCCAACTCAATGTACACGGTTTCAACCGAATTATTCCATCGACTTTTGGGAAACCTGAGCATGAGAGATTACAATTAATGCTATGCCGCGGCTTAATTGGCAAATGATACACTAAGGGATTAGTTAATGTATTTGATTTAGTGTAACGCGGATCCCCAGGGCATAGTGGCACGCGCATCGTCGTGGGGCCAGCCATCAGCATCCTTTGATTTCACTAAATCGTACAAGGCGACCAGAAATGGCATGGTGCGATATTTGACCCCCCCCCCCCCGGTGTTTGAGTTGATCGGGTGTGTTTTGATGTGTCTTTGGCTTAGAAACAACCTATAACATACCATTTGCTTGACCCTATTTGGCATTTATCGTACAACCTTGGTCCGCGGCCACCATGATGTTTTGTTGACGAAATATGTAACGAAAGAAGAGCCCTATTCTAACATTTTGACAAAATCTGTCATGGGGCAGATAATTGGCACGCTGGGCCAATTGCACCCATTTGGTTGTCGGCCATTTGGGTAGGTCGGATTTTGGGTTTGTTTCAAGAAAAAGAGTCCTGTGCTTTATATACATAGAAATAAATTTGAAATAACAATTTTAAAAGGAGTGAGTGGTATTTGATCGGGTGTCTAACTACATGACAAAAATAATTAAAACTAGAGGTCAGATTCCATGGAATCAGATATACTTCCATGGTATTCCATCCCATCCCATGTGAGTGTTATGCGTATATGTATGTTCCCCTTCGTGCGAATGCATATTGGTGCCTTACGATCCGATGGTGGACTTGCATTGACATTTCTAAATTTAATATATATTTTGGTACTTCTGTCTGTCTGTTTGTTTGTCTGTCAGCTATGGCCGGGAAAACTGCTGGACGGATTTTGACGAAATCTGATAAATGTGGGTAATTTTGCACAGGGAGTGTTTTGGACGGGTCGAATCGTGACCCCCGACCTGACATTGGTCTTCAAAAAGGCATTCGAAGGTCAAATCGGGTAAAACCGACGGATTTCTACGAAATTCGATACCTATGGGTACTTTTGTCCGGGGAGTCTTTTGGGCGAAATGATCAGTTCAAGGTCAAATCGGGTAAAACGAACGGATTTTGACGAAATTTGATACCTAGGAAAACTTTTTTCCGGGGAGTTTTGGACATGTCAAATCGTGACAATAGGATACTTTTACAGTAGAGCGGACATACCTATATAGTATATCGGTGAGAATATTCATGCATTTGCCTTGCTTATTGATAAGTCCGTTTGAATTTGCGTCATGAATAGAGGGTTTGAATTTGAGTAATATATATCACCCGTTACAACGTTATACGCTACCAGGGTTAAACCGTTCAATATAAATCATTAAAAAGTATACTAATCTTGCGTTTAGATACTACTTATCACATCCACTCATCGAAAAGTTTTTATCTCAATATATGATTTTCGGAGTAATTTTCCCCATTTGATCTTCGGTGGAATTTTCCAAATCTGAACCCACCCGACACAAACACTCCCTTGAGCAGGTTGCGTTTATATTAGAGAGGTAAAATTTTGGAGGCATACCTACAGTATACCGACTTACGTACCACCGCATTAAACTCGCTGCTACATTAGCCCGTTTGGATTTGGGGCTAAAAATCGGCTAGTGATAGACTGCACAAGTATACATATTTATGATATATAGCGTTGTCACGAGTAAACCGTTCCATCTGAAAAGTAGAAAATCGCCCTCTGGATGCGCGTGAACACTAGCTATCAGATGTACTCGTCAAAAAAAATTATCTCGATGTTTGAATTCCCCCCCTTGGCAATTTTCGTGGAATTTTCCTAAAGTCTCAACCCACACTGACACGCATTCTCCGTTGGGCATGTTACATTTATAGTATAGCCGTCAAACTACTGGGACGTACAAAAAGTATGTCAACGTACCTGCTACGACATTATCTTGCTCTTTAATCAGCCGGTTTGGATTTGGCGGGAAAAATAGTTGCAATATTTCCGTATCCCGTAACGCGGAAAGTCCTGGGTAAAAACATGTTTAGGCGGTAAATTCGACTCAGGATTACTCGTCCGATTCGGAATATGCAATACAAAATTTAGAGCTCTGCACTTATAAAAAAAAAAATTATAATAATAAAACTTCAGTTTATTCATACTGGTGTATAGTGTGTGCCTATTTATGGGCGGTAACTCCGCAGGGAAAGCGCGGACACAAGTTTTGATGCCCGTGGGCAGTAGGGCATATCGAGGTGTGCATACGGTCCAATTTTCGATGCTCTGCTCCTTATAATTTCCGAAATAGTAAAGTGACATTTTTTCATATAAAGGGAGATAACTCAGCTGGGTAAACGTGGACAATATTCGTTGTATGCCGATAGGTTAGAACTCATTGACCCCAACATATGTACAAACTTTCAGTTCGATAATCCCCATACTTTCAGATATTAGGGCGTTGCAAAAGTGTCGAGTATAATAACAAATAATAATGAAAAATAATCGTAAAAGGGCCATAACTACGTCAAACAACATTGCGCCGAATTCCGGATACCATTATATTTAGTAGACCTCCGATGCCTACATTCGCTAGAGATTTCGCGTTCCTACTGCAATTAGTTTCTGAGTATTTACAAATAAACGGAAAACGACCCCAGTAGAAAAACAATACACTTCCTCGCTACGATATATCGGATCTGACCTTACCCGGCCCGCCAGATACAGCGCGTAAACCCGCTGAGATCGGCGCTGTAGCTAATTACGCTCCAGATTCGGCGCGCGTATCGGAACGGTGTGCGACGAGAGCGCAGTGCTTATGAACGCATCGTTGTATGCGTGAGACTGTTCTTATTTCGGTCATATCTCGTTGTTCTGTTGAGGACATGGTATGCACGGGCTATGCTTTATTCCAATAAAGAGCGTTCATCGCAAGTTAATGGTAAAATATATGTTCAAATAGGACGCCTGTTTTTTTAAATAATTTTTGACGGGCTGTCCCCGACACAACACAATGCAAAATATATGTCTACCTTACTTTGGGCATCAATATAATACAGTATGGTTATATTGAATCATATGTTCCCGACTGGTATGTGCTATTTTAACATTGCATGATGTTGTGTTGGCAAGGCAAATTTCGGAATAATATTAGCTTGATGCCAATACATAGCATTGTATACAACCTACATGTACATCGTAACTATATTTATCACATAATTAACTCACAAAATCAGCTTCATAATTATTGGTAAGACACACGTTTAATATTAGCGCATGCGATGACGTCACGCCGAAGATTTTCCACTAATTGATAGAGATTCTCATATTTACCCCGAAACTCCCACTTTATTTAACTAAAATGCATAACAATAAAAAAAACTAGGAGATATATAGTCAGGGGAATTTCGCACAATTGACCTCACCACCCCAAATACATATATAAGTCTTATATCGTGTCTTTTTTTAAAACATATTTTATTGTAATATAATATTACAAGAGGGATAGGGGCACAAATTTTAACAACTTACACCCACCCCTCTCCCATTAACATTTTAACAAATACAACGTAGATGACGAAGATAACATATATACGGGATGACGTTTTGTGTGTTTCTAATTGCTGTCTTTATGGTGGTGAGGTTAATTGTACCAAATACAAGTGTATAGAGTTATTCACCTTCCATCAAAACTAACAGACTGGCTCTTAGTCCAGATAGGTGTTTGTCTGTTCTCGAACAAATTCCTATGAGTTTACTCAATATAACACAATCATGCCTCGTGGTACAACCAGATAGTCGTATACCCAAGGGGCATCATTATAAATCACTTTGCTGTACTATTGTAGGCCGAGTTGGGTGGTCAAAGGAAGCACATGACCCATGAACAATGGTAGTCTGTCCTCATTCCCATATTCCAGCATACATGCCAGTGGACTGTTATCTTCTTAACATTGCATTTTGTTGAGTTGTGGGAGGCAAATATCGAAATATTATAAGTTGTATGTCGATAAAGAGCGTTTATAACTAATATACTTCCCGTGAGTGGAAACTGATTTCTAAATTACACACACACCGGATTGTCCTAGTTTGTCTGAAACTTTGGTTTCAGTCTTTCACAGTTAAATGCAGGAGAACACTATGCACATTATTATACTGATGTACATGTATATATACCATACGACCATAGTTGAATATAATTCATGTAAATATATATATTATGCATTGTAAATAGATGCACAAATTTTGTTAATGAAATGCCGGCTGCGATGGGACACCCGGGAACAGACACGCGTCAGACGAAATTATCACTTCATGGTCATTAGCCAATGTAATTGACACCTCCCGGTGGACCAATATAAATCGCCCGAGTGTACACAACAGATTAAAATATGCTAACAGTCAGTCAACGATGGTGCGATATAATAACCACACACTGGTTAAATGGTCTTGCTAATTTGCTATGATGCTGGTGGGATCAGGTGAACTGTCATGCTGCTGATATGGCGAACTGATGCTGCTAAGACCACATGACCAAATAACCAGGGCGAACCAGTGTTAAATGAATATTTATCGCAATGAAGAGCGGCGATCATCATCTATACACACCCACACCAATCTATATCGAAACGGACATCGAGACAACAAGGTGACACCCGTCAGGTCACGGGCGCGTCGACAGGGATGTGAGCTATGGTAACTCCGTGTGTGTCAATAGTTGTGGGAGCAGGCCACAGCGGTGAAAGTGACCACCTTACTATAAGTGTGACACAGTGCATGTATGTCATAGGTGAGATAGAGCTGATTTCAAGGTTCAGTCATTGCAAGGCAAACACTTTCCATCCCGGTTAAGTTATCCTGCTAATTTGATCTGATGCTGGTGGGTCCTGCTGACTTGCCATTGTGCTGGTAGTGACAAATATTGGTGTTAAGAAATTGTTCCGTTATTGTATATATATCCAGACACTGCAACATGTATGTTCCGAAAGAATAACGGTACATTTTCTTAACAGAATCAGTTTACCATATCAGCATATTTCAACTCCGTGGTATACCCACCAGCATCGTAGCAAATCAACAAGACTACTTAAATTCGGGATATCTCACTGACGTACATGTGCACGTACGCATCGACATTAACATTTGAGTTTGTTTATGTGTCTATATTATATTTTACTGTTTAATTTAGGTTTTGTGCGCCCATATGGTATTATAGAAATATATCACAAGATTACATAAAATAAAAGCTTCCTCCATATAGGCGGCATATGAATTATTTTAATAAACGCCATGCTGTCTCCAAATTTATGCGAATGTCACGCAGCGCGGACATACGTAGTTTGCATGCAGGAGTTACTGTTCCTTTAGATATATAAAATAAAAGTTAATTCCACTTATCCCACAATATTACGAGGCCATTTCACAATTATATTATTTATATGCCGTTCCTTTAGAATACTCTCATTATCCTCATCTCCACCCATTGAACCATGTCGTAATCCCTATGTCTGTCAGTATTTTTATTTTCGGAAACGGCCGAATTAAAATATCTTCCAGCCACATCGATGAATCCAAGATCATCCTTCTTGATTCGCCATTTTCGACTGCATATTTTAACGAAGAGTATGTGTCGTACTTTGTCATCAATTTAGAGCACTTCAATACAAATCTGTGGAACTAATCACGCATGATTGTGGTTGTTTTGTTTGTATGACGACAACATCATGAATAATTTGACTCCTATTACTCTTTGCTAAATATGACGTGTACCGCCTCCTCTGGTCTGATCTCACCCTCGCGCGCGCTTCGGCTACTCCATTAGCAACTTTCCTCCATTATGGAGAGCAAATATATATTTTTTGAACATTCAGGGGCGAGTAATTCGCTTACAAAATTTTCATGGCATCGTTATCGGGGTGACATGTGACCATGCCATGTAAATTTGGTCGCGTTCGGAGGTAATTCACTGCAACCTGGTGTGCAACCATAAGTGGTAATACGGTGCACCATCTTCGATTTCTTTCAAGCTACAATATGACTTACATGTGGAACAACACTTTTCGCACCTATTCAATTTGAAGCCAAGTAGTTTGCATATAAAGCACGAAATGGTTGAATTTTCGAAACCTTATCAAACTGAAATGTACAGCAAATTACGAGATACAAAACATTTGAGTTTATGTCGACCAATTTGATCAGAATTATTTGGTGTCTAGCAATGGTTTTGGTATATCGACACCATTGCAAATCAATGTATATGTACATAGATGCGTGGATAAGTAGAGGTTAAAGCGTATATCGTAGCCATTTAACAATATAGAACGAAATCGCTGTTCATTTGACAGGTCATATATAATTGAATAGATGTATATTGTGTGTGTATGTAAATGGGAAAAAAAACATTACTGCTATTGTATTGTGTTTATTTCAGGCAAGATATGCCCATATATAGTCATAATCCAACATATAATTACGAATTTTCGATATACTATATAGGTATGATTTCTTAACATAAGTTAAAGATACGGGCGGCGTTGGTGGTGGGTATGCTGTTAAAATAATCACATCCGTCAAAAACCGCCATAAACAGAAGGATTAGTAAAAATATAGAGCCTTTGTTCTTATGTCAATCAGAAATATGGCATAAACAGTATGTTATTGTCATTTTCCCCTTTTGTTGTGTAAACGAAAGCAAAAACGTTACGTTTCCTGGTTTTTTTTATGTCCGGATATGGTAAACACAAAGAGCGTTATTTGTTAAGGTTTTCCTGATATGGAAATAATAAAGAGCGTTTATATCATTTGTGTGTGTTAACCAATATAATTGCACTGTGTTATATAAACTTAAACACAACTTATGTAACACGAGCAGTCTCTTGTTTACGTACAACATCGTACGTCTTGACGACAATATACTATCTACGCGCTGATTGTGTTTGGCATCGAGCGGAACTGTATATATTTTTGTGTTCCTTCTGTTAATGCCGATTTGGACAAATATAAATATTTCTGCAACAAACGCCGCCCGTGCCTTTAGCCTCTGGTGTTCCTACTAGCAAGTCCACTCGTCTGCTTACAGTGTTAAATGTATTCCAAGCTACATCGACCAACACTTATAATACACATGAAATATTGAGCAACAGTATAAAACTAGGCGGCTATCCGGGTGGATATGCTGATCTATTCGACTTGACACTGATATTAACACACATGGTGGTCAAATGCATTGGATTTCTGCCAGTCATTATTCATCATCAAAGAAGCATGGAATTCCGTGCTGTCTGTATAGGCCAGAAATTCCCACCAGATGATACATTACGTAATACGAACGCCCCGATGCTTGAAGGTTGCTCAATGTGTTGAGCAGATGTTTCTGCATTGGAACGCGGGGCTTTATTAGCTTCCGTTTTGTGTCTGTCTTTCATGAAAGTTATCCGACCTCCTGATATTTTAATTATCACATAAGAAACTAGATCGCACTATCGACTTCAAATGAGCCTTCTCAAATTAAATTATATTGTGTATATATGTCACAAGTTAACTTTTGTATATGTATATACATGTATTGTACAATAATGGTCCCCATATTTGGAGGAATACATATCTCTCTCGTGGTATGGCATTACACCTGAATGGTAAGCCCTAATGAATTAAACCAATGGCAATGACATATAACAGGCAAGTATATTATTTATATTGTAAATACTGTTCATATATTATAATGTATCATTTGAAAATTTATGATGTAAGTCATGCATGTTCATAAATGTAATATATGTTATCTTAATATCTATGTATTATTGGTCGATAAGATTAAACAAATTGAATTGACCGGTGGAATAGAAAGTAGATTGCAGGACTGGGAAGTATATCATATATAGGCAAATTTGAGAACGTTCTAAACATTCATAAAATGGCAGTTAAAACAGTTTTTAAAAAACTCTTGCCAGTGTGACTCCCACCCCCCACCCCCCATATTGCGTGCAAACAACAGTCGCTATCTTGGAACAGCATACCACAACTATAAGCACTGATCTCAGGTTATAATATGAAAGGATCAATTGTGTTAATGCCATACTGACTAATATTATTGACAAAATTAATGCTGTGCCAGCGTAACACAACACAGCCGACCCATAACTATAATTATACAGTATTTCTCGCATTGTCGTTTATTTGTATGCCGTGATAATGGGTGGCTGAACACAACAGTCGGTTAAAGGTACTCAATCCGAATTAACGCTCGCAAATATGTCGATGGTATATATATATATATATAGCTTTATTAACCTCCATTAACGGAGATCATACATCAATACATTGTATGTGTTGTATAAACGAATTGGAGCGTTTTGTACACATAAAGGTGAGAGTGGTATTTACAAACATTATTTAGTATATATACAAACAACATTTGAGCATAGAAAATGGCGGCAAAAAGTAACAACACTGAATTCCAGTACATTACAGCAGTATGAGCCGTATGGTCTATGTACCATATTAGAGTTTGATCACATATAGATAAGGAAAGTGTATATCGCATGCGTATAGATGTTGATCTTATGTTCACTAAGCCATGCTCCTTTTCACCCTCAAACATTTTAATGTCAACAAGACTTGCTTTTCTGGAAGGCAGCAAGCACACGCAAGCAATCGGGTATAGTCTTAACGGGCATTGTTTCGTAAAAGTTGGCATCCTTTGTACATGAATTTCGCGGCGAATGTGAGAATATCTCCCCAAGCATTGATGACAACGAGTGGAAGAACGAAGGCTGTGCCGCCGATTAGGAAGTCACATAGATGGTTTTGCGAGAGTGAATCGAGAAACATAAAACATTCTACCCCAAAGAAATCAATGGTGATTGACCAGAAACTGTATCTCAATTGATGCATGGCTGGCACATTACATGTAAATAATACATGTTCAATTTCTTTGTGATACGTTGATCTGCAGGCACCGCAATTCGAGTTGTTATTGAACATCGATCTGGCTTTTCAAAAAATGTTGTTGTTGGAATCGGATGATATGGGGACCATCGAATCGGATTGAGTACCTTTAATCTGGGTGGAGGAAATAAACCGGGGATCAATCCACGTTCTTCCTCAGAATATTGCTTCATTGCCGCGAGATATGCCACTACTGGGATCTCAATGGCGAGGCATGACAATTGTGCCAGTATGACAACTGAAGCGGCATTTCAAAAAATGTTGTTGTTGGAATCGGATGATATGGGGATCATCGCATCGGATTGAGCACCTTTAAATTGGGTGGAGGTAATAAATCGGGTTCAATCCACGTTCTTCCTCAGAATATTGATTCAATGCAGCGAGGAATTATGATATGCTCAATTTAAATCATGACCATCCGGGCAATGTAGGAACATGGGACATAGACCACTAGTCTGTCGGTGATTGTTGAGTATATTTCACAATCAAAAATTCAAAACTATATATTTACGCGGGCCGGAGGTTCCCGATGGTGAAACTAAATAGTTTACGCGTTAATGGAGACGCACTGTTTGTTTTACGTTGAAATGGTGTGCGGGCGGATACACCCGATATAGTATCACTAAATTGTGTTTGCGAACGCCCGTATATATATAGTGTGCGCGGGCATAAACGATCTTTGATATAGTGACGAAAATATTATTGACGAACGCTATGATATGGTGCGACGGTGTATATATGTGAATGAATGAGTTTAATGCGAAAAGCCACAAATTAATGTGGAACTTGCATAATATACACTATCTACATTGGTATGAATAACATTGTCATCAGAATTTCATGTTCATACATAATAAATTGTATGTAATACTTATATAAATATATCATATGCATACTGTATACATATATTTGCACACGAGCATATATATATGTATACAGAAATACGTGTATATAATTACACATGCATAACTTTATAGGTCAGTGTACTATCTTAGTTGTATTCTTTAAAGACATGTTTCAAATAAATGCTTACGTTCTTCAATATTGATATATTTTCAATCGCAAGGAGTCCATAAAACGATTCTAGTGAAGGGTTTAACCAGTAATAGTCAGGAATGTATTTTCTCCTGAGTGTGACCAAATTATCGCAGATCAAGAGAATATGATACTCGTCACATGTTTCCGAACCGCACATTTTGCATTGTAAACTCTCGTGTTTTCGCCATCTTGAAAGCTCGTTTGGCAGTCTATGGTTTGCTGTTCTAAATTTCACCAATGCTGGTATGAGATGTGGTGGTAGATAAATAAGGTAATGACTATAATACTGAATGACGCTTTATATTACTATATAAAGTTCCCCTTGATGATTTAGATTCCTTCAGGTCACGAAACATTTTAATCCAGTGTTCTTCAATCAGACGATATTTAATATTCCTGATCTCCCTCCCCGTCAGTCCAGTTTGAGTATCCCATCGGGACATCAAACCGATCTCACTCAGGGTCATTATTATAAACTCAAACCATCTAAGTTTTCCAGAATATGTGCTATCATTGTTATGGACCCCCTTCATCACTAGATAAATATTCTTTGCTAATTCAGATCCGTCGGAGAAGTTTAGTTTTGACCAATATGACAATGCCCTGCATTTTATATCAATTATCAGTGGATGTCTACCAAGCTCTCCGCATACCATATAATTAGGTGTGCTAGATTTCATGCGCAAAAGGATTTTACAAAATTTCATATGCAATTTCTCTATAATATCACATTTTTCGAAGCACCAAACTTCACTACCATAAAGAGCTATTGGAGTTACCATACTATCGAAGAGTTTCAGCATTAAATTCACTGGAAGGTGGAGTTTGCGCACTTTATTGAACAGGCCATACATGGCTTTCATTTCTGTGTTATGAATTTGTTATGAGAAGTGATTGCTGACTTTGGGCCATATAAAAAGTATTATTTGAGTCTAAGACACTGCCGCATTGAAATAAATGACCCACAATGGACATTTTATTCCAATTTTTGATATTATGACAAAAAACAGTAAATTCATTTGTTTTCAAAATTATTTTGGTATGTTTTTACCAACATGTCCATACGTATTGAGCATTAATTGCAAAATACATGAACTCTTAACATATCTCTGTGTAATGTGTGAAGATTGACTATCATGTATAAATATAGTGACATAGAACATTAAGTAGATGACAACATTGAAGAAAATGATTAGCTGAGCATCATAGTCTGGTGTACTGATTATAACTCCAGAACAACTGAAAGACACTGGAGGAAATTTAGGATTGCATGTTATAATGGAGATGTGTCAATCTATACACAAAGGGGAGCTATCATAAACCGTGCTATAAAAAAAAAACAACAACAAAATCCTCCCTCCCTCATTGATTCAGA
Organism: Siphonodentalium dalli; assembly: GCA_032622095.1. Classification (NCBI taxonomy): domain Eukaryota; kingdom Metazoa; phylum Mollusca; class Scaphopoda; order Gadilida; family Siphonodentaliidae; genus Siphonodentalium; species Siphonodentalium dalli. Next base: position 24,979,337 of record CP136064.1, read on the forward strand.
AAAAAATCTGAGACACAAATAATTTTTTTATTTGCCTTAAAGTTGAAACGGTTTTAGCCAAACAATCTGGCCATTGGCCACGACAGCATGAACACTGCTCTCGTGAAGTTTCACATTCTTACCAAGTCTGAGTTTAGTGTGCCTGTCACTTGCAGAATGGGGTCCCCAGAGTGTGAATTTAGTGACGTTATCCCGCATAACGGGCTAGCATCACTAAGTTAATCATCTGGGGACCTCATTCTGGATGGCCTCATCTGTATCAGATTGAAGTTCCCAAATGATGAATATTGTGATGTACCTTCAATTATGCAATGAGTCGTCTGCCAATTTGGGGATATAGAGAAACTAAAAAAAAATAGAATCTATGTGAAGAAGTTTCTATAGAAATTTGATAATAAAGAAATTCACCCTATGGTGACCTCATTCTGCAAATGACAGACACGCTATAATCACGGCGGGGAATCACGTGGATTCGAATTGATGAGTACCACGCATTCAAAATGGCGGCGACAGAAAACAACGAGAAACGAAGAAAAATGTAATATACCAGGATATGACATATTACATAGTATTTTTGCAGCTACGAGTATATGCTACACTATTTTTCAAACAAGCTGATACCTCATGTGTGTCCAAACTCATATTTGTTTGCTCTAACATTCTGACCAAAAGTCATCAGTCGGAGGATTTTCCGCGATGTGTTTTCTGTCGCCTCCGCCATTTTAAATGCGTGTTACTCGTCAACTCGAAACCACGTGATTCCCCACCGTGATAAGCAGGCTTGATTTTTACACTGAATTTAATATCAATTGCAGGTAGTGATGAGATGTGCATTCCTTACCACATGTATTTGATAGACGTAACAGAAATCACCTATGGGAGACAGTCATTGAAGACGTAACAGAAAGCATCTATGGGAGACAGTCATTGCTGTCTCGAGAGGATGAAGGTTTGGTTTTTCTATGGTACAGTTTTTTCAGAGTGAACCCATACTACTGAACGCCAAATACACGATAATTACAGAGATTACATGCATGTGTGTATCCACCCTAAAACGCCAAATACACGATAATTACATAGATTACATGCATGTGTGTATCCACCCTAAAACGCCAAATACACGATAATTACAGAGATTACATACATGTGTGTATCCACCCTAAAACGCCACAAATACACGAAAAATACAGAGATTACATGCATGTGTGTATCCACCCTAACACGCAAAATACACGATAATTACAGAGATTACATGCATGTGTGTATCCACCCTAAAACGCCAAATACACGATAATTACATAGATTACATGCATGTGTGTATCCACCCTAAAACGCCAAATACACGATAATTACAGAGATTACATGCATGTGTGTATCCACCCTAAAACGCCACAAATACACGAAAATTACAGAGATTACATGCATGTGTGTATCCACCCTAACACGCAAAATACACGATAATTACAGAGATTACATGCATGTGTGTATCCACCCTAAGGGTGGATACACACATGCATGTAATGTCTGTATGTAAAATACATGTATTTTACATGGCCACACCAATAATTGACAAAATTAATCATCTGCGCGCGAGAAGTCAATTTCACCAGTGAGTAGTTATAAGCCATTATCAAACAAACTGCCATCAAGTAATTTCAGGCCAGTCATAAACATGTCTTCTTTCATGGATGCCGAAATGAGTAATTCTTGTCTGATATATGTATCTGTTTTTCACGAGTTATAATTCATTTCGAAAAGTGGATTAGAGCCGGTCGATTTTATACTTGATTTGTTTCTGTCATTTCTTGGAAACAGGGTCATCCAAAACAAAAATAAAATATGCAGAATTCTTTTATAGGATGATACCGGCTTGTTGAGATTTCTCTGATAATTTGAGAGCGAGCTCATGTGATAACATTAATTCAATTGGGATTGCTAATATTCATTATAGCGCCAACAAATAATGCAGGTACAGCGTTGAAATTAAAAAGAGTGACACCCCCCCCCCCCCATTTATATATATGTTTCTCAAGCCAAAGGTTGACAAGCTCCTAACTGTCACAAGCTTGAATTATAACATATATATATATCTTTAATAAAATGTTTTACTTAAATATTCCATAGTTGTAAATTTTGCGTATACATGTATAACTGTATAACACAAGAGAGGAAAGGTGACGTAGTTGGGAACTCGTGGCTAGGCAACACTTTCGCCGAATGAAGACAAACAGCAACACCATGCATTCAAATTTAAAGCTGTATAATATGTTCATAATTATATGAATAGCATAAATTACTGCATATTAGATTAATCACACGACAGACATGACTACGATATTTATAAAGCAGGGTGTCAGGACTCAGGGTGATGCATGCACACCCCCCCCCCCGTCGAGGAAATAGGCAATGGTGAATTCGGTAGCTTCTGGGATAATATAGCTCCCCGTGCATGTTGGGGGTCATAGCCCCCTGCGTTGGGGAAGAGGCCATCACTGGTATTAACACCAATAGAAGACTGGCAATGATTTAAACAGAACGTCGACCATTTGAGTTATCGCGCGAATAATTATTTTAAGCGGCCTGACGACTTTGTCCCAGTCAACGGCTCTTCAGCGGTTCAGAGTTTAACTCACTGTGGTCAAACACAGTCGCAATGATTGGGTTGTCAGCGGACACATATTACACGGTGTGTATGATCCATGTAAAACGCCAAATACACGATATTTACAAAGATTACATGCATGTGTGTATCCACCCTAACACGCAAAATACACGATAATTACAGAGATTACATGCATGTGTGTATCCACCCTAAAACGCCAAATACACGATAATTACAGAGATTACATGCATGTGCGTAACCACCCTTAACCTTGAAATAGTTTGTCTCACATTTGCAGAATGAGGTCTCCATATGGTGAATTTAGTGTTGGTACCCCGCACTACTTTGACGTCATCTTCTGGGAAGTATCTATAGTCTCAAATTAACATTGTTTTACTTTTTCCCTTCTGTTCAGAAGAAACGTTCAGAAGAAACTGAACAGAAGGAAAAAGTAACTAAAACAATGTTAATTTGAGACTATAAGTACTTCCCAAAAGATGAGACCTAAGCAGAATGAGGCCCCAGTGGGTGAATTTGGTGATGCTAATCCGCTGTGCAGGGTAGCACCACTAACTTAAGACTTGATAATATGAGAAAGAATAGGCAGCACAAGCTAAAAATGAATTTGTTCTTGCAAAGAGATTAAACATTTATTAATCCAGTTTGTATATTCTCAGCGTGGAAAATTATGTCATATGACAAACAGAAATAACAATTTATTAATCCAGTTTGTATATTCTCAGCATGGCATATGCCAAACAGAAATAAGAATTTATTAATCCAGTTTGTATATTCTCAGCATGGATAATTATGTCATATGCCAAACAGAAATAAGAATTTATTAATCCAGTTTGTATATTCTCAGCATGGCATATGCCAAACAAAAATAAGAATTTATTAATCCAGTTTGTATATTGTCAGCATGGATAATTATGTCATATGCCAAACAGAAATAAGAATTTATTAATCCAGTTTGTATATTCTCAGCATGGATAATTATGTCATATGCCAAACAGAAATAAGAATTTATTAATCCAGTTTGTATATTCTCAGCATGGCATATGCCAAACAAAAATAAGAATTTATTAATCCAGTTTGTATATTGTCAGCATGGATAATTATGTCATATGCCAAACAGAAATAAGAATTTATCACTACTGTGGTAAATTGGAATGTGCATATCTATCTTTATAAAAGCCAAGTGTTTGTGTGTGTATCTAACTTTGTCACGATTTTGGCGCATTTAAAAATATATGACCCTCATAATCAGATTGCGCCCAAATTTTTACCATGTACGTTTGCGCGTCTTAGAAATGACAAGCAACATTGCAGGCCGATCGGTTAAAGAGAGCCTGAGATATCGCATGCTTTCTACGGGCCATAGAAGTAATATTTTACCTGTAATCACAGCGAGCTGTACTACGATAAATGTAGAGTTACGCCACTTAGACAGCCCTGCAAATTTCATAATTTTGCATAACCTATTTTTCGTTCGACGAGTTTGACTCAAATTTTCAGGCCTGCTTTGATTGGGTGGACACCATTAATTTAGAGTTACGCTCCTTCGATTGGATGGACACATTTAATTGCCCATATCGACAGCAACGCCCTCGTTAAAATCCGTCAATTTGCAGAATTTCCTAATCTGATGGATTGCTTGATCTTCATTTCCTTCTTAATTTATTAATTATCTAGCATTCAATCGTAGTACCCCGTACATGTATATACACATACTGTGAGAATGACATTAAAACATACCCTTGTTCTGTGTTTATTATCTGGCATTCAATCGTAGTACTTCGTATATACACAGACTGTGAAAATTACATTAATACATACATGTGTTGTTCTGTATTTATTATCTGGCATTCAATCGTAGTACCCCGTATATACACAGACTGTGAGAATGACATTAATACATACATGTGTTGTTCTGTGTATATTATCTAGCATTCAATCGTAGTACCCCGTATATACACAGACTGTGAGAATGACATTAATACATACATGTGTTGTTCTGTGGTTATTATCTAGCATTCAACCATAGTACCCCGTATATACACAGCCTATGAGAATGACATTAATACATACATGTGTTGTTCTGTGTTTATTATCTAGCATTCAATCGTAGTATCCCGTATATACACATACTGTGAGAATGACATTAATACATACACGTGTTGTTCTGTGTTTATTTTCTAGCATTCAATCGTAGTATCCCGTATATACACAGACTGAGAATGGCATTAATATATACACGTGTTGTTCTGTGTTTATTTTCTAGCATTCAATCGTACTACCCCGTATACACACATACCGTGATAACGACATTAATACATACATGTGTTGTTCTGTGCTTATTACATGCCACCAATCCTGGAATATATTAATTGTAAAATAAAGACTTACAAGGTTTATTCAAATCAGATATGTCTTTTTTGTCCTATGTGATGGTGATTTTATTTTATAGTTACGGTTTCATGGTAGAGGCGAGTGTCATTTACTTCATGTGACTTCAGCGTCCGTCACCTGAATGCGTATCACCCATGGGGGTCATACATATTTGTAAATATGAACAGTTTAGGCATATCGATTTATCGTATTTCATATTATGAAAAAAAATGTTTTGTAAATGATAGCCTGACTGTCTTCCATGAAAACAACTGACACATCTATTGTGTTTTTCAGGTTGTCCGTAGGTTCGTCACACGGAAGGACTGTATGCAGCTCCACGTCATCGTGATCCTGTTAACCCTTGCCTACTTATGTCATCAGTTTTATTGTAAGTCTAAAGTGGGTATTCCCAGTCTTTTATAAACAGTGACAATTAGTGATGGGTGGTTGCCCTATTTATCCAGGTTTCCACTAAGGCTTGCGGGAATTGTACCCCTATAGCCGATGGGGGACTTATCTGTCATGTTGGTATCATAAAGTGAGCGATTTTTCTCATTTCTGCTTATCAAAGGCATCGTTGCATCAATAACTGAGTTGAATAGGAAAGCAATTGAACAAGTAAAGTCACAAACTGTTACTGATGGTGCGACTGGAAATAGGAGCACATTCTTGAACTGCCCGTTGCTTGATGAGATCGACAAAGTGATTAAGTCGGTCGGTGATGTATGTAGCAAAACGCTAAAGGGTCTCACCAACATCAGTACCTCTGTTGCGGTTACTGAAGAAGCCCATTCAAAAATTGACCAGGTAAAATAACTCACTGAAATACGCCATCGACTTAACCAACCAGAATGTTGACACCATGAGCAGTTACTTTGATCAGCTGTTTCACACGTTAATAGGCAATTACGAATCGCGTATCCTTAACTTGACATCCCCCTTTACTCGCATATGTGGGTCATACAAAGCTAGGCTTCGGGGAATGGTACCACTATAGCCGGTGTGGGACTTAGCAGATAAAGTAAAGGAATCGTAATTGTGTTTTATTTTTTAACAATTTGAAGGGTTAAGTAATGTAAGGGTGTTGACATTTAGCACTGAATATAACCAGATAATCATTTAGCACTGAATATAACCACATAATCATTTAGCACTGGATATAACCAGATAACCATTTAGCACTGAATATAACCAGATAATCATTTAGCACTGAATATATCCAGATAATCATTTAGCACTGAATATAACCAGATAACCATTGATATCATAATAGTAAATTTTACAATAAAACATCAAGTATATATATATATCTTTATTATCCTCCATATTTCAAGAGTTAGATACAGACTTACAATAAATTGTAAACATATATACAAATACATACAGTGCCTGAACAACGTAAGAACACTGCGATATCAGAAACAAATGTAAACATAGAGGAAAAAAGAGTAATGCTTTTACGCATAAGGGTGGATACACACATGCATGTAATTTAAGTATGTAAAATCCATGTAGTTTACATGGTCACACCAATCATTGATATAATTAGTCGCCTGCGCGCGATCGGACAATTTCAACAGACGAGACAAGTGAGCAGTTATAAGTCATTATCAAACTAACTGCTATCAAGAAATTTCAGGCCAGTCATAATATAAATTCTTTCATGGATGCCGAAATGAATCAATCCTGTCTGATATCTGTTGCTGTTTTTCACGAGTTTTAATTAATTTCGAAAAGTGTATTTGAGTCCGTCGATTTTATATTTGATTTGTTTCTCGTCATTTCAGGGTCATCCAAAATAAAAAATAAAATGTAAAGAATTTGAAGCTCTTTTAGGGCGATTGTGATACACGAGTGTTTAATGTCCCACTAACTGTCCGATGTGGTGCTCTCATGTCTTGAATAACATGCATTGGAAAATTAAGACAGACAATACCGGTTCGTTGTGATTCCTCGGATAGTTTCAGAGCGAGCTCATGTGATAACATTCAATTGGGATTTCCATGCAAATATCCATTACAGCGCCAAAAAATTAATGCAGCGTTGAAAGTAAAAAGAGTGCCCCCCCCCCAATTTCACCCAGAATTTACATAACAGTATATGTTTCTCAAACCAAAGATTGAACAAGTTCCTAACTGTCACAATTTTAGCTTGTACACGCTTGAATTATAACACTTTGGACCATAATCCATGATTGGGGAGGGGGCTGGTTCTCGAAAGCTTCGAATAATTAAGGGATTTAGTTGAATGTATCAGCCGGGTTTATCTGGGCATGAATGTACAATATGTTTAACATAAATATTCCATAGTTGTAAATTTTTCGTATACATATATAACACAAGAGAGGAAAGGTGGCGTAGTTGGGAACTCGTAGAGCTAGACAACCCTTTTCCCCGAATGAAGACACACAGCAACACCACCTTCTGTACTCTCAAATTTAAAGCTGTAATACTATGTTCATAATTATATGAATAGCATAAATTGCTGAATATTAGATTAATCGCTCGAAGCAAACAGACACGACATAAATGACTGTCAACTACAATATTTATGAGTCAGGAGATGCTTCGTGGCTTCATTTGGGGGGGGGGTCAGGACTCCAGGTGCTGCATGCCCCACCCCACCCGTCGAGGGAATATGCAATTGTCAGTCCGGTAGCTTCCGGGATAATATATCCCCCCCATGTTGGGGATCATAGCCCTGCGTTGGGGAAATCCTGGGGCCATCACTGGTATAAAAATCAAGAGAAGACTGACAATGATTTAAACAGAAGGTCCAACATTTGGGTTATCGCGCGAACAATTATTGTATGCGGCCTGACGACTTCGTTCAGTCAACAGCTCTCTGCACGTTCAGAGCTTGGCTCACTGTGGTCAAACATAGCCGCAATGATTGGGTTGTCAGCGGACACATATTACATGGTCTGTATGATCCATGTAAAACGACAAATACACGACATTTACAGAGAATACATGCATGTGTGTATCCACCCTAAGAAGAAAACAAAAACTAAATTAAAGATATGGCCTTAATTGTTATTCAACATGAAAACATCGCTTGCATACATGTATATGTTTCACATCACGTCTCTCATGACGATCTCGGGTGCACGGGAGTTCCAGATATCCAATAATGCCATATTTGCGTGGCCTCTAGCACGAAAAAATCGACTATGGCGAGGGCATCTTCAGCTATGTCGAGAGCATATGGGATGTGCCCAATAAACGTGAGCATTTGAATGGAGAGAGGAATTCTATCAATACACGGGACTCTAGCGGAAACACTGATTTATCATCAATATTCGTGAAACATTCAATATCGTTAGTAATATCAGCTGAAAGAAAATTATTGTAATAATGTCTGTAATCAGCATATGGGAAGTTATTATAATTTGCAGGAATGAGAAAAGAAACTATTCCACTTGAACTAAACTAGATTAAATCAAGCATTAAAATCACGACGTACGATCCGCGTCCACAATAAAAAACATAGAAAATGGTAGCATTGGGTCTGATTTCATTGAAACCGGGCCCATACTTGGTGACAACGTAACCACATTGTGGATCAATTAATCCCAACATTGTTACTTGACAATATACCATGTCCCACCACCTACCCACCATCTTACTGTTTTATTACATTGTTTGATAATGCAGGGCAATGGGTGCCTTTTGTTACCCATTAAGCTGTATCACCTATTAGTAATCAACTAGCATATGATCATACTATAAATTTTATTCTAAGGTCGCTCCCGTTATAAAATCAATTTGGGTATTTGAATTTTATTTCCGATTTTGGTGTAAAAAAATGTTTGGCAAAATGAATTTTAGTTCGGCCATTTTCGAAAAACAATTGGCCATTGGCAGCGTGAGCCCTGTTTGTATCGATTGATCTGTTTACTACATATATAATCTAATTGATCTGTTTACTACACATTTAATTGACAGATTGTGCAACTTTTGTACCAAACAAACTGAGGACGAAATCCAATTTTTATACTATTGTCCTATGTATAAAGACTCGAGAAGAAAATATGACATATTTCAACTGGGAGAAAATATTAACAACCATAAGATGCTACTGAACCCAAAAACCTTCTCTGCAACAAAGCAAATATGTAATTTCATCAAATACGCCCTTGATATACGTAACTCAAACATGCCCTCGAATTAATCAAAACTAAATTAATGAATAGAGCTCTATAGCTCATATTACGAATAAATAAATATTAACACGAGGTTGGTATAGGGTGAGTTAACCAACACATTACAACCTATATATACTACTATAGTCTATAGGCAGCGTCTAAATATAGACACATTTAAAGACAATCTATGTCTTAATTTATTAATGATTACATGTAAGATGATATTTATTTATGTATTTTATATTATTTTATATTATTCTTGGATTACGCTAGAATATGGTTTTATCAAATCAAGAATTTGAATTTGTATTTATAATCTCAATTCTTCCAGATGCTCACCGGCGATATTCGGTAGAGGATTGGAATAAACAGAAGTCTTTGGTGAGTTACATTCCTGCACAAGTCTCAATTTAAAGGTACTCAATCCGATCAGACAGTCCCCATACCATCAAGATACAACATTTCTTCAAAATATGCTTTAGTTATCAGAATTGATTTATTGAAACAAAATAATGCTAACCACTGTCAACTATGGTATCAAATTTCCCAAAACTTGTTATTTATCAACATTTTGTTCAACAAAATATGGCCATATTATCACTAAAGTATCACGAAATTTGACTGTATTACCACTTGATTTTATCCATCTTCATCCATAATTTTGTCAGTTTGACCACGTGTTTCTGGGCCAGATATTATTACACATCTCGAGAAATATCAAACTTCAAAAATCGATATCTGATCACTCTGAGCTTTGACGGGAGGGTTCCTCGACTAGAATCAGGTATTTTTTACCCCCGAACCCAAAGAAATAGTAATATAGGAGCGTCTGATCGGATTGAGTCTTTTAATACTACAGTACATTGAGCAGAACCTCCCCAATGTGGCAGTACACAATTTTGGCCAACTTGGTAGGGGGTATTGTACTACAAATCTAAATATAATTATATAGTAGCAGACGTCTGTGACGTCAGGTCACTGTAAATAGGTGCGGCCATTGTGGTAACAAGAAGAGTGAAAGGGGGGAATATAAAGGAGGCGACTAACTAAAGTCCTTCTTGTTACTGCCTACTGGTTGTAGGGAATGCGGATAGTGAAGACCCTTCGTGCTCTCTCTCTATTTATTTGCATGATTAGGTGCTGTTCTGGGAGTCTGGTCGAGTTGTGGAGGTTTCTTGTTCCAGATTTGTGCGTGTACGTTTTGTCCCCCCTTTGCAAGTCATCATGGTGGATTACTATAGTGAGGGACATGACGGGTGTCGGGAAGTTAATGTCAGCGGATGTGACACTGGTGAGAGAGATGCTCGTGGCCATATTGCAAAACTATAAAATAACTATAATAGTTGAATTCAGGATGTGCCTGACCTGATTTAAGCTGAGCCATTATCCTTGATTTTTAGCCCCATTAATCTAATGTCCTTCAAATGGAGCTTCCTGAAATTTTGCGAAAATCCTGAGCCAATGCATTCTTTTTTTATATATATGCGAGTCTCCCACAGAGAATTCATTGGCCTAACAATATTTACATTGACCTTGTATACGAACCGCAAGGTGAATATCCATATATTTATTATGCCCCCGACTTGAAGTCGGCGGGTATATAGTCGACGTCTCCGTCCGTCCGTCCATACGTCCGTCCGTACAAACATTTTGCATTATTGTTCAGCAACCGCTGGGCAGATTTAGCTGATATTTGGTATGGTGATAGAGCAGCATGGGGGAACAGCAACAAGCTTAGCGCGGGTTTCGTCCACCCATTTTCACCAGAGTTATGGCCCTTTTTTGACTTAGAAAATTCAATTTTTCTCTTGTTTTTTTTGTGTTTCCAGATGATAGCGCGAGCTTTGGTGGTAAGATTGCAAATCCGGTATTTTTGTGGATCAGTTATATGAAAATACATTTTTGCCAGAGTTATGGCCCTTTTTTCAACTTAGAAAATTTCAATTTTCGCTCCTGACTTTAGTCGGTGGGTTTTTAGTCAACATTTCTGTACGAACTTCTTTTGGAATGGTCATATAGACCTGCTCGGATATCCGCAGTTTCGTCCATGCTTAATTGCTACGATCGGGGGCAAATGCCACGCGACAGCGTACCTCTTGTTGAAGTACAATGGAGAATTCATGTTGGCAGGTAGAGAATTAATCGAATGTCCGAAAACAGGTTAGATTGATGCACAGTGAAGCATGGTGGAACGTGTGTGAGAAGAGAATCAAGTGATTGAGTTCAGGTAGATTGCCATGCAAATAGCATGTAATCAGACATGTTAAATAGCATGTACTCAGACATGTTAAATAGCATGTAATCAGACATGTTAAATAGCATGTAATCAGACATGTTAAATAGCATGTAATCAGACATGTTAAATAGCATGTACTCAGACATGTTAAATGGCATGTAATCAGACATGTTAAATAGCATGTAATCAGACATGTTAAATAGCATGTAATCAGACATGTTCAATAGCATGTAATCAGACATGTTACATAGCATGTACTCAGACATGTTAAATAGCATGTAATCAGACATGTTAAATAGCATGTAATCAGACATGTTAAATAGCATGTAATCAGACATGTTAAATAGCATGTAATCAGACATGTTTTGATACATTATTCAGGGGGGGGGGGTCGCACAAAAGTTTTATCATACAGGGCCGGGGTGGGTGGGTCCGAAGAGGCCCGAAAAAATGAGTTTATGCAAAAAAAATTCTATTCACATTTTTGCCCTTGTTTTAAGTTGTTTTCGAATATATTCATTAATAATTGTATTCTAAGGCATGTTATGGCCTTTACATGCACATAGGAACAGGGTAGGTATAATATATAAGTAATACAGGGGAGATCTTCCAAAAACATACATATACCGGGTGGGGTGGGTGCATCTCAGAGGCCTGAAAAAAATTGTTTGTGCAAATTGTTTCAACCCACATTATGGACATTGTTTTAAGTTGTTTTCACTAATTAATGTGTTCTATCATAGATTATGACCTTAACCAACACTTAAGAACATATGTAGGTATAAGATAGAGCACTCTCTGGTGCCAAATAAAAGTGTTGACTGAATAGGAGTGTTGGTTTGCATTTCACCTCAAATTAATATTGAATAGTGCCTGATAGTGCTGGCATTTTCACTCTGGCATGTCTAATAACCAAATAATACTAGTGCTGCAGAGTGCTGCCTAACAAAATACCTCAAATTAAAAAATAATCATGCCAGCCTGTTTATTTGGCTCCCAAGAGTGATACTTATATAATATATAACTGCCATTGCAGGTATGGCTATAAGGTGTTCTGATAAGATGGTTGGTGGCACCTTTTTGGGAACAGTGAAGATGTCATTAATAAGTAACTGGACTATTTTTGTAAAAATTAAACACAATGTTGGCTTATTGGCACTATAAATATTACCTCACAATATCTGTGCATACTGTAGAATAAAACACTTTTTATTTCAAAATGTATTTTTCAATGTCGAAAACAACATCATAACCGTTGATAGTTTTTCAATAGTTTGAACACTTGGAATCTGCCAGAAACGAACCAATTTAAAACTTACCTTTGATTCTGTTTGATTTGATCTTGAATAGATTTAAAATTATTTTTTTCTTATTTTAGGGGGTGGGTCCAATAAAATCAGGCGGAACATTTTTTTTTGCACAAAAAGGGTGGGTGGGTAGCAAAAGGGCTGTAACAAACTTTTGGGCCCTGTATGTGTACATTTTCTCACGACCCTCCCCTGCATTATTGGTATATTTTTGGTCACTCAACATTCAGCTTCAAAACCAGGTAGAAGCGTACTGCCTTCCCACCAACCCAAACAACAAAGAAATAAAGTTTTATTTGATAACGATATATATGTAGTATTTGAAACAAGATATATGTTTAAAGTAAAATATACAAGTAATAAGTACCAAAGTCGCTGTGGCTACAATTTGCAAATCATTACGGTCCGGTAGTTACAAATAATAATTTATAACGAACCAAAGCTGGACGCTTTGGGACGTATATAGACTATATCTGATTTTGTGACGTCACCAATTATTATCTAATACGACACTGCTGTTTTGAATTTTTGCGAGCACTTTTGTCGCATAGTAGATCGGTGGGCTTAAAGCATTAATGTCGTAATCGGAAATAAACGTGTGCGTCTTTCAATGGCCGGCGTTCCAAAATGAGGGGAGTTACTATCGGAATTGTGCACAGTGAAGTTCATTCGTAGCCGCGGTTTACATGTGATTGAGAACATAATTATAACATATTATGGACTGTCAAATATTTGCAATGGAGTGGCCTAAAATATAAATGTCGCGTGGAATGGGAAAATCTCAATCACTCTGGCTGGGGACAATACTGGAATCGAAATCGAAATTCTTGATGCAAGCAAACGTTATTATATCGCGTTTAAATTATCCTAATATTACATAATACATACGTGAATCTGATAATCCTCAGATATCCTTCTATTTTCATGAATCGACAAGAAACACCTACTTATGAACAAAGCAGAAGATACATTCAGGTTTTCGCAAATTCGGTTGATGGTGAAAGCTACATGATGACGTTTCTCGTCAAGTTTCGTTGAAATCAACATGACATTTTATGAATGAAATGAACATGATGATATCGACAAGCTTCTTGGTATAGTACACATCTCAATCGGATTGCGCGCACATCGTCAATAATATAATGGTTAATTTCAGTAAAATACTCCCATCTAGACAACAACCAACAGTCTTGACTTTTGAATACTTTCAGTTTGATGTTGGTAGTTTATATTCTATTATAATTTGTTCAAAAGGAATGGCTTTTAAAAGTTTTTTATTTAGGTTTTAAGTCTGAGTCGGTGAGCTCGTAGTCTGTTTGCATTGTGAATCTCTGATTTCTCACATGCCTTGATGTATGATATGATTGACCTAATTTATACACGAAATTGCTATAGAACCCACTCTGTCGAGTGCATGTCTGGAGTGTAATATATCCTAACCACACCACGTTATAAGGCCTAGTCTTATTTGATGGGAATACGAATCTATGAAGTTATTTTATAGGATTAAACAGACACAGATATATCCTAGCTTATGCGTCTGTTTTAGCTGTGGTTCGTTAATTACGCTGGCGTATGGTCATATTATATCATAAAGTTGTTATGAAATCTGTATGCTGCGACGCTATACATTTTTCATATATTATTATACATAGTAATGTTACTGTCATGCTGAATCTGCAATGAATATCCAGTTATCTATATGCATTCAAATTATATACATTAAATGTTATACATTTTAATTTGTAGTCGATATTCTATAAATAATTTATGTTTATTCGAGTGAAACGAGTTAAAACATAAATGCACTCCCAATCTCCCAAACTAACCAAAAGTTCTCAAGTCTCAAGTTGTTGTCTATTCAAAAGTGTTGGAATGTGTCTGGGAAGCTCAATGACACATATGCATTGAACAGTACACACTGACCGTGACGGGTTAAAATACTTCGTTGTATAACCTTTTGATGTTGTGACTTCTCCGATGATCATTGTTAATCCAACCCTTATTGTACTGCATTTTATTTAGTTATGTATTGAGTCAACTCGACCAAGAGGTAAGCAATTTTATGTGCGGTACTTTTTCAATTCCAGTCGAGCGATGGCACGCAAGTGCAATTATGCACATCCAATGAAAGGAATGTAGAGTTAGAGGTTCTCAAAATAAAATCAGAAAAAGGGGTGAAAATCAAACATAAATCAACCTTTAATAGCATGATTTTTATTTCTTTTTCAGGTCAACATCCATAGGCTGGAGCTGAGTTTCAACTCGACGCTCAGCGGGACATTACCTCCGGATATAACCTTCGTAACAGCATACTTCGCACTGGGTACACTTAGCAAAGATTGGTTCGGCAGAGGGAGTAAAACATACACACAATGGGCCGAATCCTTTAGATATCTCAACAACACGTTAATAATCTATACTGACTCAGATGAGTTTGCAGACAATTTCAGAGAAACTCGATCCAATCTCCCAAATACAGTCATCTTCAAAATAAACAGGAAAGATTTGAAGGCGTTTCAAATAGCAAAACAGACTAAGGAAATCTACATGCAACCAGGGTATCCTGAGTTTACTCCGAATACAGTCAACGAGAATTATTCATGCGCAATGCACGCCAAATACGAATTGATCACTAAAGTAATCAATGAAAATCTATACAAGACTAAATATCTTGGGTGGATTGATATCGGTTACCTGCGTTCTGTCAATGAAAAAGACCCGTACATCATGCAGGTACCAGAAGGCATTGATGATTCGAAGGTCGCATTCACTTCCATGGAGAGGTTCAACTATGATGATACACCTGAGTCTATAATCTACGCAAACAAGGTCTGGGTAGGTGGAGGACTTTTCATTGGCCGACCTGAAATACTGAAGGTCTTCTGTGAGGACTACGAACGTGCTATAACTACTTTGCTCAAGATGAAGCTGATGGATACAGATCAGCAGATACTTTATAGCATGTACTCGTTTGCCTTTCCATTCCAGCCTAGAGTCTTCATTCAGACGTATTGCGTACGGGACAATAACTGGTTCCATTTGGGTGATACATCTAGAGATCTCTTCATCAGGAAACGCCGTTCCAACATTTCACTTACTTACTTTTATAACTTCATGTTATGATATTGAGTTGCCAAATCCCTTTTTTCCCCTATGCATCGATTTTTTTTGTGGTTAAGGCCAAAGAAAAAAATATTTGTGGTTTGGGTTTCCCTACCGACCCTATTTTAAATCCCTTACCATAAAGTTTTTTTCATGGTTTTCAAGAAAATCTAAAAACACAAAAACACATTTAAGCATCTCAGAATAGATTGATTTCAAAGTAAAAGTATTGTGTAATTTATTAACATTTATATAAAAATAATAAAAATTAGTTTTATGTCAATCTTGCAAGTAAAATACGCATTAGTCATAAGAATATGTCATAAATATATGTCAAAATAAAAAAATTAATAAAAAACATAAAATTCAAGCCTACATACCGACCCTATTTTTGTTTCGGCTTGTAACCCAAACCAGACATTTAATTTGTTTTGGCCTAAGAACAAATAATTGTGGTTGGGTTTTCCTACTAAACATACTATAAATTGTCTTATGATTTTTACGTGCGCTCGCGCAACAGTATGGCGATCAGTCAGATTCGTAGGTTGGTGTCACCCTACCGATTTCACTCCATGACGTCACCCTTACGCAGTACGTGCCGACGACGTTACGGAGTAGATTATAGAGTTGACGCCCTTGGCACTGACTTCCGTTACTAGCTCGTTGCTATATATATAAACAAACCAGCGATGTGGCTTTTGTCGAAAATTGACAGTCAGTACATTCGCCCTGTATGCATGTACTTTCAGAAAATACAAAACACCACAACGTTATACCCCCACCAATGTCAGTGTCTCGATATCATTTGATCAAATTTCTTGACATGAAACCGCGACAGACACGGCGTTGAAATACATCGCATTGAGTAAACAATTTTCCATTGTTTCAATTCAACTTCAAGACCGCGGTAAAATCAAAACCGCAATTTGTAAGTGGTAAACATCTGAAAAAGACATCAGGTACATGCAGAAACTAATTGTTGTGCATATTTATTTCTATTTGAGGTGGCAATATTTCATGTTTATTAGTATTTTTAACGATAAGAGTGATGGTAATTGGGGGACTATATTTTATCTAGCACATTAAATTTAAAATAAAAAGTCGTGAATTGGCTGAGTGTTTTCTATGGCCGCACATTTCGTTGATAATTACGAGCCAATTGTTTGTCTAAATAACATTTTAAGTTCGAAGAGCATTAGAAAGGGGATAACAGTGTGGTGCTATTTCGGAAAGGTACATGGCGAATATACTGTGGCAAATATCCGTTCATGAGCTCCGGCTCCGCCGTCGCCCATTAACTACATTTGCCACAGTTTATTCGCCATGTACCTTTCCGAAATCACAAAACACCACACTGTTATCCACTAAATAAAATTATTGAAGATTGTAATTGTCTTTTTTTACTTACATTAAATTAAATTAAATTAAATAAATTAAGTAAAATACAGTGAAATTATTTTTTTAATTATTTTTTTATTACATTTTTGCGCACGTTGGCATCTCTCTGAGTGCATTCTAGTTTTCATTGTAATGAAAATCTGTTTTTTCTTTTTGTTTTTTGGGTGATCAAATTAGTCATTTAAAGATGGTCTATCTCTTCGTTTAACAAGTTTTATATAGTCTCCTGAGTATAAAATAATAACTATGAATCGAAGACCCCTGTTCGGAAACGCTTCTATCAATTAACACTGATTTGATTTTGATTTGGACATTTACGGCTTGTGGAAACGTTCGGAGCATAGCAAGCGGGATAACTATATCTCTATCTAGGATTGCCCGAAATTTTCATGATGTTGTGTTCTAAAAATAGTAATGAAAACATGCCCAATTGATCATCAAATTGTATAAGAAAATATTGATATAATATCAATATTGATAGATGCGTTTCTGGATATGGGTGTATTTTGTTGAAGGGTATAGCGCGGTGGCCAATAGGCACATTGTTCCCGATTCACACTAAATGTGCTCCAACAGCCACAGCGAGATACCCCTCAATAAAAGACCGGCCACAGCGAGATACCCCTCAATAAAACACACCTGACCACATCGACATACCCCTCAATACAATAGACTCAAAATACAATAATTTACTATAATTAGATAGCTTTTTTGCTTATTAATTTCTGAAAACTTTATAAAAAAAATATTTTTCTGAAATTTGTCTGCAGTTTGTATATTAGACCATGCCGCACTGTAATTTAGCCCGATAAATAAGCCCAGTTATTCTATCAACCACATTTAGTCATCTAAGTCAACAAGATGTGATATTGGTTCATGTTATGGTGTGTTTTATTGGGATGTAAAATGCATGATCCAATTGGCATTTGACCAATCACCAAACAGGATTTAGTGTAACACACAGGCTATCTAAATATATACTTGTCATAAACAGTGATAAGGCCAGGCGAAAAAAAATTTCCTGTTTCTAAACCAACATGTTTCAAAAATCATCCGTCTGATTAAAACCAGACTCGAACCAGCTTTGCTGTACAGAGTCTGAAGAATATGGGTAGGTTTTCCATTACCATCAGCCAGCATTACGTCAGTGTCAGCCAATCACAACATCATCAGCAAAGCGATGCAGCCATTCAGACGATTATGAGAATTCCTACACAGCGGTGAATTCGTCACATAGCTAAAATAGCGCAATTTTCTGTCACAGTGGTAATTTCATATAAAATTAAGGATTTGACAACTAATTAAACAGTAAAGGCGTACGTGGCGAGTCCTAATTAACCAGTACTATCTGGCGAGTAGAATAGAAGTCTGTATTTCAAGGAATCTCAACATTTAACAGCAGTTTGAAGCGGAGGATATAAAGGTCATTAGCAAATCTATCTGTGCACTGAGATGCCATACTGCATGGATCGCATGTAGAAGTTGTTTATAGCAATGGTAATGTGACACAGAGCTAAATTTGCCAGACTCTGTACTGCAATTTTATATTTTATTTCTGGGTCACGCACTAATGAAGCACTCCACCTCCGAAATAGCTAATGTCAGGCGTAATTTGAATTTCAATTGCCTGTGGCCAACATTTCACTAAGGCCAAAAAAATATATACCTGTGTTTCTGGTGACATGCAAGAAAAGATTGTCCTCCTTTTAAGCCTCGACATAGTCCGCCAAGCTGAATTTGTTCCGGTTAAGTTGCTGTTAGGGTGGATACACACATGCATGTAATTCCTGTATGTAAAATATATGTATTTTACATGGCCACACCAATAATTGACAACAATAATCACCTGCGCGCGAGAGGTTCATTGTTAACAGGCCAGACATGTGAGTAGTGATAAGCGAAGTCAAACTGTCTGCTATCAGGACATTTAAGGCCAGTCCAAAACATGTCTTCTCTTACGGATGCGGAAATTAGTCAAGTCTGTGTGATATCTGGCATTTTATTAATGCACGAACACCAGAAGCGACACGTCTGGCATATACAGGCTTGATATAGAACATTTTCGACCATGATGCTTGTTTGGCGTGGGGTGTCGAAAGCCTCAAATCGCTTAGTTGACTGTATCGGTCGCAATAATCTGGGCAAGAAGGTACAATATAATATGTTTTACTTAAATAGCTCAGAGTTAGCCACCCCGCCTGCATGGTAGCTTTTGTGATCATATATAGCCCCAAGTCGAGGAAATCCTGATCCACCACTACTATAACTAGAATGCACTCAGAGAGATGCCAACGTGTGCAAAAATGTAATAAAAAATAATTAAAAAAATAATTTCACTGTATTTTACTTAATTTATTTAATTTAATTTAATTTAATGTTAGTAAAAAAAGACAATTACAATCTTCAATAATTTTATTTAGGGGATAACAGTGTAGTGTTTTGTGATTTCGGAAAGGTACATGGCGAATATACTGTGGCGAACTTAGTTAATAGGCGACGGAGCCGGATCCCATTAACTGGTATTTGCCACAGTATATTCGCCATGTACCTTTCCGAAATCACAAAACACCACACTGTTATCCCCATTATAATGCTCTTCGAACTTAAAAATGTTATTTAGACAAACAAATGGCTCGTAATTATCAACGAAATGTGCGGCCATAGAAAACACGACTTTTTATTTTAAATTTAATGCGCTAGATAAAATATAGTCCCCCAATTACCATCGCTCTTATCGTTAAAAATACTGATAAACATGAAAAATTGCCACCTCAAATAGAAATAAATATGCACAACAATTTGTTTCTGCATGTACCTGATGTCTTTTTCAGATGTTTACCACTTACAAATTGCGGTTTTGATTTTACCGCGATCTTGAAGTTGAATTGAAACAATGGGAAATTGTTTACTCAATGCGATGTATTTCACGCCGTGTCTGTCGCGGTTTTATGTCAAGAAATTTGGTCAAATGATATCGAGACACTGACATTGGTGGGGGTATAATGTTGTGGTGTTTTGTATTTTCTGAAAGTACGTGAACACAGGGCGAATGTACTGGCTGTCAATTTTCGACAAAAGCCACATCGCTGGTTTGTTTATATTGCAACGAGCTAGTAACGGAAGTCAGTGCCAAGGGCGTCAACTCTATAATCTACTCCGTAACGTCGCCGGCATGTACTGCGTAAGGGTGACGTCATGGAGTGAAATTGGTAGGGTGACACCAACGTACGTACCTACGAATCTGACTGATCGCCATTCTTTTGCGCGAGCGCATTTATATAACAACGAGCTAGTAACAGAAGTCAGTGCCAAGGGCGTCAACTCTATAATCTACTCCGTAACGTCGCCCGCATGTACTGCGTAAGGGTGACGTCATGGAGTGAAATCGGTAGGGTGACACAAACGTACGTACCTTCGAATCTGACTATCGCCATACTGTTGCGCGAGCGCACGTAAAATATAAAGAGAGGACTGGTAGTTATTTAAATAGAATGTCCGCCATATGGGTTATCCCACGAACAATTATGTTAAGTGACCCGGCGACTCAGTCCAAGATAACCGCTTGGAACTAGGACTCAGTGCGGTCAACACGCCGGCAATGATTGGGTTGTCAGTGGACACATATTACATTGTCTGTATGATCCATGTAAAACGCCAAATACACGACAATTACAGAGATTACATGCATGTGTGTATCCACCCTTAGAGTCTGTTTCGAAGCCGTTTCTATTGTGATTTGTGCCCCATAGCCAACTAAGCCAAGGTTGTTCTCCAGCAGCCAAGTGAACGTCTTGCCTTAATATCATCCGAACTGTACTGTCTGTCCGGCTCCACTGAATGTATTGGTTCACTTCCCCGTCGCTATACACATAAGAAAACAAATATTCATTTTGCTATTATTTCAGCTTCAGATGGGTTTTGAGAGATGGAATTTGAATTACGCTTAAGTGTAATACAAATTCCATTACATTTAACGGTATTATGCATATGCTTGATGAAATTATAATTAAGCGTAATGAAGTACGCTTAAGCGCATATTGGTATAACGCTTAAGCATAATTGTATTACACTTATGTGTCATGGAGATCTGATATACGCGTTAGCATATTATGTCATTACACTTAAGCGTAATTTTCTATTAAATGTGAAATTGTCCTCCTATACCATATGGGCCATTAATCTTGCCCCATTATTATACTCCCCCAATATAATTAGGTTTTAAGACTAAATAGTCAATAAATGACATGAAAAATAGAAGAAAAAAACAATTTCGAAAGTAAAATCATCAAAAATTAATATCTATTTTCTAAACCTGGGACTTTAAATGCATATATATAATTACTAGAAGGTGACCCGACTTCATCCGGGCTATTCAAAAACCAAATTTCAAGTCGATTTCTCCACCCGTTTCCAAGATCTGGTCTGCGCATGCGCGAAGCTGGCGTCCCACGGGCTCGGCGACCCGATAAAATTCGTATCCGGGGCAAGATACATTCACATACCAAATTTCAAGTCGATAGCTCCACCCGTTTACGAGATATATAGCCAATGTCATTTGCGGATACCTCGGCCGGTGATGAGTTAACGCGACATCGGCCGGCGAAGAGTTAACGCGAACACGTCACGATATGTTGATTTACGCAATGATTTTCGATGAGCGAAGCATGGTCCTGCGTTCTTCCCGATAATTAAGGTAGAAACTTTAAACGTACACAGGCGTGTGATGCATCATTGGAAAGATGAAACGCCACAGATTCTAACCGTGCAAATTATATGACTGGCAATTTATTATTCGCGCTATATCGAATCGATTTGTGAGCACCGAACTGAAATATATTAGCGCAAAACGGCGTAAAAACAGATTTGACCTCGGCACGTGAAAAGTTGACCTCGGATCTGAAAATCAATAGGCCTATGTTACTCCTGACCCGAAAATACCCCCACATACCAAGTTTCATCGAAATCGGCTGGGCCATTTTCGAGTCCATCGATTACACACAGACAGACACACACACAGATCTTCCAAAATATATAATAGACTAGAAGGTGACCCGACTTCGTCCGGGCTTTGACCTTGAATTGTCCATTTTGAAAGTCAAGGTCAAGTGGGGTCACGATATGACCAGTCCAAAAACACTGCCCGGACAAAAGTACCCGACAAACGTGCCCGTCGAAATCCATCCGGTTTTACCCGATTTGACCTTAAATTGATCATTTTGAAGGTCAAGGTCTGGCCGGGGTCACGATTGGACCCGTCCAAAAAAATCAGTGGACAAAAGTAACCCCACGTATCAAATTTCGTCGAAATCCCATCAAAATTGGCGATTTGACCTTGAAGTTACCCGATTTCAAGGTCACGTCGAACGGGAAAATGAATATGCTTATGAGACTCGCCATAAGAAAGTACCCCCACATACCAAGTTTCATCGAACTCCCGTGATATTCGGGCGTTTGACCTTGAAATGACCCGATTTGAAGGTCAAGGTGACGTCGCACGGTCAAATTAATATGCCTATGTTCGTCCCCGGTCGAAAATACCCCCACATACCAAGTTTCATCGAAATCGGGTGGGCCGTTTTCGAGTTCATCGCGAACACACAGACAGACACACAGACATATCTTCCAAAATATATAATAGACTAGAAGGTGACCCGACTTCGTCCGGGCTATTCAAAAACCAAATTTCAAGTCGATTGCTCTACCCGTTTCAGAGATCTGGTCTGCGCATGCGCGAAGCTGGCCCACAACTCTGGTATTTATACTCAGATTTCAAAAATCTTTCGCGGTATTTGATCAGCTTTACACAGTCAAGCCAAACACAGAAATAGACGAGTTTCGTAACGAATGTTTTTTTTTTAATTTGGCACCCCCATCCTATTGTAAAAATATGATAACGACCCTGTCCAGTTTTCGTTTTTCCACTGAACAGTAAATGGCAAAGATGACTGTGAAGACTAAATTCAATTATATGGAATGATAGGAGAGTACAGCTGAGTACAATGAATTCGGTGTATGCCTATTTATGGGCCGTAACTCTTCAGGGAAAGCGCGGACACAAGTTTTGATGCCCGTGGGCAGTAGTGCATATCGAGACGACGTGCATACGGTCTAATTTTCGATGCTCTGCTTCTTATAATTTCCGAGATAATAAAATGACATTTTTTCAAATAAAGGGAAATAACTCCTCGGTGAAAGCGCGGACAAAATCGTTATGGGCCATAGGCATAAAACTTATGTACCCCAACCTACTTACCAAGTTTTAGTTTCCTACTTCTTGTACGTTTCGAGGAATAGTGACTACAAAAGTGTCAAGTATAATAATAATGAAAAATAATCGCAAAAGGGCCATAACTCCGCCAAGAAACATTGGGCGGAAATCCGGATACCATTATATCTAGTAAACCTTCGATGCCTACATTCGCTAGAGATTTCGCGTTCCTACTGCAATTAGTTTCTGAGTATTTCGAAATAAACGGAAAACGACCTCAGTGGAAAAACAATATACTTCCTTGGTTACACCATGGAAGTATAATAATAGGGCGAATCTTGAGCTGAAAACATCGTAGTTTAGGGACGGAAAATAGGAAGTAGGATGATTATATCACGTCCTTACCATGTTTATGTTGATCTCAAGTGATTGCAAGTGACCCCACCCCTGCCTCGAAATTGGGTGACGGGATTGGGAAATTGTCAACCCAGGCTCAAAATGCGAATTTTGAAGACACGTAACTCCGTTATTTTCCAATGGATTTAAAAATTGTTTTCAGTTTTGTAATCTGCTGCTCACATATATTGTATGGAATGCATTTCATCTGAATCGGAGACGAAAAACATTTCGGTTATTGGAAAGCATATGGGCCCAAGTTCAAACTTTGAGGGTCCAAATCTCCGCCATTTTCCAACGGATCTGAGATCTGTTTTCAGCGTCGTGATAAGTTTGTAGGGTAGATGTTATATTCAAAGTTTCATCTGATTCGGAGACTAAATAAAATATGGAACCATAAACCACCCCTCCCCAGAACCACAATACTGAACCGACACTGGCAAAATTTGGCTCACACCGAGCACTAGTTAGTCTGGATACTTAGAAGTGTGTCACTATTTGCAATGATTGTCCGTTTTAAAGGAGATAGGGCGACAACCCGATTGTCCCCCAAAAAAAAATGTGAGGGCCCACAACTCTGGTATTTCTACTCAGATTTCAAAAATCTTTCGCGGTATTTGATCAGCTTTACACAGTCAAGCCAAACACAGAAATAGACGAGTTTCGTAACGAATTTTTTTTTTTAATTTGGCACCCCCATCCTATTGTAAAAATATGATAACGACCCTGTCCAGTTTTCGTTTTTCCACTGAACAGTAAATGGCAAAGATGACTGTGAAGACTAAATTCAATTATATGGAATGATAGGAGAGTACAGCTGAGTACAATGAATTCGGTGTATGCCTATTTATGGGCAGTAACTCTTCAGGGAAAGCGCGGACACAAGTTTTGATGCCCGTGGGCAGTAGTGCACATCGAGACGACGTGCATACGGTCTAATTTTCGATGCTCTGCTTCTTATAATTTCCGAGATAATAAAATGACATTTTTTCAAATAAAGGGAAATAACTCCTCGGTGAAAGCGCGGACAAAATAGTTATGGGCCATAGGCATAAAACTCATGTACCCCAACCTACTTACCAAGTTTTAGTTTCCTACTTCTTGTACGTTTCGAGGAATAGTGATTACAAAAGTGTCAAGTATAATAATAATGAAAAATAATCGCAAAAGGGCCATAACTCCGCCAAGAAACATTGGGCGGAAATCCGGATACCATTATATCTAGTAAACCTTCGATGCCTACATTCGCTAGAGATTTCGCGTTCCTACTGCAATTAGTTTCTGAGTATTTCGAAATAAACGGAAAACGACCTCAGTGGAAAAACAATATACTTCCTTGGTTACACCATGGAAGTATAATAATAGGGCGATCTTGAGCTGAAAACATCGTAGTTTAGGGACGGAAAATAGGAAGTAGGATGATTATATCACGTCCTTACCATGTTTATGTTGATCTCAAGTGATTGCAAGTGACCTCACCCCCGCCTCGAAATTGGGTGACGGGATTGGGAAATTGTCAACCCAGGCTCAAAATGCGAATTTTGAAGACACGTAACTCCGTTATTTTCCAATGGATTTAAAAATTGTTTTCAGTTTTGTAATCTGCTGCTCACATATATTGTATGGAATGCATTTCATCTGAATCGGAGACGAAAAACATTTCGGTTATTGGAAAGCATATGGGCCCAAGTTCAAACTTTGAGGGTCCAAATCTCCGCCATTTTCCAACGGATCTGAGATCTGTTTTCAGCGTCGTGATAAGTTTGTAGGGTAGATGTTATATTCCAAGTTTCATCTGATTCGGAGACTAAATAAAATATGGAACCATAAACCACCCCTCCCCAGTACCACAATACTGAACCGACACTGGCAAAATTTGGCTCACACCGAGCACTAGTTAGTCTGGATACTTAGAAGTGTGTCACTATTTGCAATGATTGTCCGTTTTAAAGGAGATAGGGCGACAACCCGATTGTCCCCCAAAAAAAAAATGTGAGGGCCCACAACTCTGGTATTTCTACTCAGATTTCAAAAATCTTTCGCGGTATTTGATCAGCTTTACACAGTCAAGCCAAACACAGAAATAGACGAGTGTCGTAACGAATTTTTTTTTTTTAATTTGGCACCCCCATCCTATTGTAAAAATATGATAACGACCCTGTCCAGTTTTCGTTTTTCCACTGAACAGTAAATGGCAAAGATGACTGTGAAGACTAAATTCAATTATATGGAATGATAGGAGAGTACAGCTGAGTACAATGAATTCGGTGTATGCCTATTTATGGGCCGTAACTCTTCAGGGAAAGCGCGGACACAAGTTTTGATGCCCGTGGGCAGTAGTGCATATCGAGACGACGTGCATACGGTCTAATTTTCGATGCTCTGCTTCTTATAATTTCCGAGATAATAAAATGACATTTTTTCAAATAAAGGGAAATAACTCCTCGGTGAAAGCGCGGACAAAATCGTTATGGGCCATAGGCATAAAACTCATGTACCCCAACCTACTTACCAAGTTTTAGTTTCCTACTTCTTGTACGTTTCGAGGAATAGTGATTACAAAAGTGTCAAGTATAATAATAATGAAAAATAATCGCAAAAGGGCCATAACTCCGCCAAGAAACATTGGGCGGAAATCCGGATACCATTATATCTAGTAAACCTTCGATGCCTACATTCCCTAGAGATTTCGCGTTCCTACTGCAATTAGTTTCTGAGTATTTCGAAATAAACGGAAAACGACCTCAGTAGAAAAACAATATACTTCCTAGCTACGATATATCGGATCTTAGCTTACCCGGCGCGCCAGATACAGCGCGTAAACACGCCGAGATCGGCGCTGTAGCTAATTAGGCGCCAGATTCGGCGCGCGTATCGGAACGGTGTGCGACGAGGCGCGGTGCTTATGAACGCATCGCTGTATGCGTGAGACTGTTCTTATTTCGGTCCTAACTCGTTGTTCTTTTGAGGACATGGTATGCACGGGCTATGCATTATTCCAATAAAGAGCGTTCATCGCAAGTTAATGGTAAAATATATGTTCAAATAGGACGCCTGTTTTTTAAAATAATTTTGGACTGACCCGACACAACACAATGCAAAATATATGTCTACCTTACTTTGGGCATCAATATAATACAGTATGGTTATATTGAATCATATGTTCCCGACTGTTATGTGCTATTTTAACATTGCATGATGTTGAGTTGGCAAGGCAAATTTCGGAATAGTATTAGCTTGATGCCAATACATAGCATTGTATACAACCTACATGTACATCGTAACTATATTTATCACATAATTAACTCACAAAATCAACTTCATAATTATTGGTAAGACACACGTTTAATATTAGCGCATGCGATGACGTCACGCCGAAGATTTTCCACTAATTGATAGAGATTCTCATATTTACCCCAAAACTCCCACTTTATTTAACTAATATGCATAAAAATAAAAAAAACTAGGAGATATATAGTCAGGGGAATTTCGCACAATTGACCCCACCACCCCAAATACATATATAAGTCTTATATCGTGTCTTTTTTTTAAACATATTTTATTGTAATATAATATTACAAGAGGGATAGGGGCACAAATTTTAACAACTTACATCCACCCCTCTCCCATTAACATTTTAACAAATACAACGTAGATGACGAAGATAACATATATACGGGATGACGTTTTGTGTGTTTCTAATTGCTGTCTTTATGGTGGTGAGGTTAATTGTACCAAATACAAGTGTATAGAGTTATTCACCTTCCATCAAAACTAACAGACTGGCTCTTAGTCCAGATAGGTGTTTGTCTGTTCTCGAAAAAATTCCTATGAGTTTACTCAATATAACACAATCATGCCTCGTGGTACAACCAGATAGTCGTATACCCAAGGGGCATCATTATAAATCACTTTGCTGTACTATCGTATGCCGAGTTGGGTGGTCAAAGGAAGCACATGACCCATGAACAATGGTAGTCTGTCCTCATTCCCATATTCCAGCATACATGCCAGTGGACTGTTATCTTCTTAACATTGCATTTTGTGATCAGAAGTGTTGAGTATCATGGCATGCATGATGATGATTTTGACGTTTTGAAGGATACAGTGTTGAAGCACAAGTGCATTGGTGACCATAGTTTTGTCAAGCATTCAAAACAGTGTTCACATATACACCCGAGTTATGGATGCACTGATGTGAGTGTTCATTGCTTCAAATGCGCTTGCTTCAGTGAGAGTGAACAAATTATGAGAGACCTCGTCTACCTGTCATACCGACGAAATATGAGTGTCATGCATGCGATGGTATACAATTGCGGGCTGTGGGCGTGGCGAAATAAAAGGCCAACTAATTGCAGTACAACCTTGGACAGGTGGTCCTGCAAATGTGCTTTTATACTGGCATTCTAGTAGATTTAGCCAATTTCGGACCCAACCCCGGAAGAAAGTGTTAATGGTGCGAGTTTGGTGTCATTCGACGCAGGGAACACTGAGGATGAATATATCCAAAATCCAAGAAAATCCAACCTGGAGAAATATTTTAGAGCTCCTCAAATTCAGTTTCTAATAAAACAGTAAAATTTGGAATACAGGATTTTGGCACCGATTTTATGTTTGCTAGGTTGGTAGTAAACAAAAGGCATGTATACTTGTGTTATGTAAGAGCATAGACACAGACAGAATATAATACAATCGCGGCCATGAAATGGCTGTCAAAACGGCCACAACTCCAAGACATGCCACGACGAAAACAACACACTGAATAACCACATGGGAGTGTAAATGTGTAATCTTCGTTGTTTTATATCTTTAATTGTACATATATCACCACTAAAACATATCGATCTGAATAATTTATCGATCACTGAAACCCAACGCACACCCAATGATTTACGTCTTTAATGTTTGGGTTTTCTGCTTTGAATAGATCCAACAGTTGGGCAAAAACAAAAACAAAATTTGATCATGCAACAGACGTAGTAATGTTTTACCACACAGTATGTGGTAGTTTTTTTCGGCATATTTATCGAATTTACTGCATACCCTTATGGTATAAATACTTGTTGAATTTCCGGGATTTGCAACACTTTCCGTGACAACAAACCATGTACATGTATGTCGAAATGCTTATTACACTGTAATGAAACATTAATCTCTTCAAAGAGAAGTTATATAGTGCATTTATGGAAAATCAAGTTTCATGCTGCTATCACGTCGGGTTATTATCATAAAAGTTTGAACAAATTCCCTCAGTCCTCACTTTACAAATCGCAAATGCTACCACCGATTTTCCAATTCCGGAATTGTACAAATTGTTTTTCTCCGACACAGAATTCCGTCATTTTTATTTGCCGCTGACTATATGTTGATAACTTGTCATGTCATTTGGATGAATATAATTAATTTTAAGGCTTGAACAAATTGCGAAATGTATTTTGTACTACCGCACCGCTAATAACAGGGGATATCGTTTACTCGTACGAATCTACGTCAAATTTACCAAATTATCTAAATTTCATGCATTTCAATAAAGGGACTGTTTCAATTCTGAGTTATTGAGTGCTATGTACGACCTAATGTTTTTTAAATAAAGATTAAGTAAGTGTTCTTTTGTTCTGTTTTTTACAATTTTAACCCGTTAGCCTACTGCCACTACCGCCAGTGCTGGGCCATCGTGGCAATTCATGCCCATGTGACAGTAGCAAACTGGCATAATGGTATCTTATCAGCTGTTATTGTAGTTTGTACAGAAATGCATGTTGGTGTTAATACACAGTCATTCGTGTTACTGGTGTCTTTATTTACACAGTCCGTAATCTTAAAACGAACATATATAAACCCAAAGTATTAAGCCATTAAGCCAATATTGCAATTGTGCATTACTCAAAACCAAATCCTATATAGTTGGACAGTTTATAGTCTCACCCACCCCAGTTGGAACACCATATCAACGTCCCTGATCAGTCTCTGTCGCAGAGTATTGTTGAAGATAGTCGATTGGTACTCCATAGTGTTTTAATAAAACGCGTTCATAGTATACCAACATTCAGTCTTGTGATAAACTCAAAATATTCGTGTTTCATCACTTTATCTGAGCCAGCTATGACTAATATTGTAAGAAACGGACAATAGAATCTACATATTTTACCCAGTACTAGCTGTGAATTTTGAAAGTCTTCGTGTTGTATACATCAAATAAATTATCATCTGCCACATCCGTGAAACTGCTCTGAGTACATATACGTCTGCTTCTAGAAATGGTCATATAAATACTACATCCATGTTACATCCAATGCAACTGTTAATAACACATCAATTGCACTATTCTAGAGAAAACAGAATAACTAAACCGTGTTGTTTCTTGAATTCTGGGCGCCTGATTTAATTTCTGTGTCATACCATACTTTCGCTTGCTGTCTCCTGGGATAAACTATAGAGATAATTCGTGTGTCTCTGATTATAAGTTTCTCTTATAGTCTTTCATCATTCCTCCTATCAGAAGTGGGGTGTTGTGTGCTCTTATATATGACTAGTTAACCAATTTTATACAAAGCGTAAATTTCATTCGATTTTGCCAATATTGGCGGCCATTTTGGTACACACATTATACATATATGGTTCACGACTATACATTGTTTGTGTATATTTCAATTGGTACTAATTGGAGCACCTATCGCAGAAATTCAGCTTTTTTCTCTCGACACCGACGGTATGTTAAATTGTGAATTATCCCCAAGGTGGATTTTGTTGTATTTTGGATATATTATTCTGCAGTCATTCTCGCGTCGAATGACACCAGAATCACCTCAGTAACAATTTCTTCCGGGTTCGATTCTAAATCGACCAGACTATGGTGGTTACTGCTGAATTGCTATGATGTTTTTAGGGCAAAATGATGCTGAAAAAGTAGGTAGTTTTCTTAGTCGTCATGCACGTGTTGTTCGCATAATCTTAACATCCAGGAAAATCATGTGGCAAACATTCAAAAACTTTTTGCGAAATATTTCAAAACTTATCAGTTGCAATCGATTATAATCAATGTGGCTATTCATTTAGCTTTTGCAAACACCAGCGGGGTCATTATTATTATATATTACACACTTAGCCGTGATTTATAAGGATTTCTTGGTGAATTAAAAGTGATAATGTCACACCTGTTAATTACGTCACCGGTGAGAACACGCGATTTTTGACAGTCACGCCTAGCTACGCCGGAACTATTTTCACTTTCTACGGCTCAAACATGGTTGAAGTTGAGCAGAAACGAAATGCCAACGGTGATGCAGAAGCAGTTAATAAACCGGTAAAATGAAGAAGAATCTTACCTATTATCGACTCCGATGATCCGGACGATGTCATATTCCAGTCAAATGAACTATAAAAAATTCCATGTGAACAATTAATTTATCCAGTTCCGAGCTGAATTTCCACCTGTTACTGTTCGAGTGTTTGTTTACGTCGATGATTAAAATATCGTCACTTCGAAACTTAGTTTTATACTTTTAGCACGATTTCCTAACATTTCCTGTATGAACCAACATTATTTATACACACCATCAGAATCTTCACAATATCCCGTTCCAAGTGCCATGATTGTTCGGTCAGAATAAACACAATTTTGACAGAAAATATCCTGTAATTTCCGAAACTTTAAAATTGAATCGCACCAAAGTGAACCAAATAATGAGGTCAATCGGTATCGTTACGTCACAATTATTTAAATTATGTGTCCATCCGCGCAACTGCGCGCGCAACTGTAGGTTGGGGTTCAAATGGGAGAATCAGCTAATCTGGGCATATTTTGTCACATCGTCTCTTTAGAATTAACAACTTTTACTGGTTGAAAGTGTGTAATAAACAGAATAATCAATTGGTTTCGATGATTACGTGACATAATTCTCTCGGGTAGCCGGTCCTATTGGTAAGACCCTCGTTTGCTCCGCTCACTCGGGTTTTACCAGGCCCGGCTCCCCTCGTGAACTATGTCACGTAATCATCGAAACCAATTGATTACTCTCTATATTATATAAATTATTTTCAAAGATATATATATGTTTCATACAGACAGTGGCTTTTTCTCAAATCGCTCTGATTAGCCAAAACACACGAACATTACAATAACGGTACTTTTTCGTAATGGCATCAGTTTGCCCTAACAGCATCATGGCAATTCAACAAGACCCACCAACATAATAGCAGAAAAGCAGGACCACTAATACTTGACCTGGGGTGAGTACATGTATTTATGGACGGCATGCGCAAAATCATGACCGTAGCATGTTTCATGTCCACAATGCATGTATAACCACCTTAATCTGCTCCATAGTCTCTTCTATACCGGTTTCGATTTGAGAAACATTTGGGAAATTATAAACAGGCACATTCGTTCAGTGGACCATTTATTTTTTTAACTTATTATAACAGCGTTGTTGTGTCCGATAAACAGCCGTATGCTCTTGGTCCGAATCATGCTTCTTCCTCTTATTACTGAAGGTAGGTAGGAGGATCTGAAATAAAAAAGTAAAGAACCTGAAATTTATCAGCTAATATGCATTCCAGTGGGGTGCAATTCATCGTGGAAGAAACATGTAGGAGTCTTGTTGATCTTCTATCAATTACTGGTCACATACATTTTTGTTCTGTAGTAGTTGGAATATAGTTTGCGCAGAGTATACCCTCTATATTTTATATAGTAATGGTTGAATTAGTACCGCCTCTAAGAAAGTTCACTCACAAATATTGTAACTCCGAGCAAACTGAATTTTTTTATCGAAAAAACAATTCTAACAATTGAATTTTAAGTCAAACGGGCAATATATTCATGTATCTCACGAAAATGTAGTTGATGCGAAACGTATTCGGCCATAACCTGTATTTGTGGTTGAGAAACTAACACACAGATTCAGTTCCGTGTAAATACTGTAACCTAAACTAAGTTGTTGATGGGACACCAAACTGTTATCAAGTCATGTGAGTCGTAAATGGCCGAAATTCATGAACAAAGTTGTGCCGCAATCATATTATAATTATATCTGTAACTGTTGACTGAGAAACACACATACTTGTACCAACATATGTTCCAATCGTATAGTGCAAGCTGGAGTTATTAGTCGAAAACCAAATCGTTATCGAACTGATAGTCAGCTAGACAGACGGACAGGCGGACGGACGCACAGACGGAATTTTAACATTAGTGTGATCGTTATTGAGATGGTGTTCAGGTGACAAATGTTTCAACCCTGACATAAATCTCAGTTCTTCACAGATAGAAATTCAAAAGACTTGGTCCCACTGGACTATGTTCATAGTAAACTATATATAGCTTGACATGTTTTCTGAACTATATGTAATTTTGAATTGAATTTATATGGGTCAGAAATAGGTGACATGTGTTAGAGCTGCTGACATTTAAAAACAGTTAAATGAAAATTGAACGTGGGTTGAATCCTTAAGAAAATCACACACACTGAAAGTTATGAACAAACGTGACAAATTTGATCATTGACAGGCAGTGGATCGTCCACGTATTTGGTTATAGCTACCAGACGGACTATTGCCTGCGAATTATTACCCGCCTGCAGCTAGCTGCTGGCTTCACGATTGACGCCGGCGTCACGATTGACGCCATAGGCCATAATTGCGCCTGCTGCCTACTTTCACGATTGGCATGAAACTTGTGGTTAGCAAACTACCACCATGGCTACAGTCTTCGAACTATTTATCAGATGGTTGACGTCACATCTGGCGCGTGGCGAGAATTGTGATATATATAATAAAACCCATATTACCTGCCTTGCATGGGGTGGAATAACGGCCTCAGCCAATAGCCACTGTTCGCAAGACACATCGGGAAAATAGTTATTGCTGTGCCACCCAAGCCAGAGAATACCTGTATATTATATGTCCACGTAGTTCAAGAGAAAGCGTTATTTCTGTTTCGATCAGGGGGGGGAGTCGGAAAATAATTTCAGGCACATATGTTGATTTTTTACTTTCGACCCTTCTTGGGACCCACCCACCCCAACTTGCAGGAAAAATAGTTTTGAGTTGCGGAAAAATTTGTTTGTTGGTCCTATCGACCACCCACCCACCCCGGCATACGAAAGAAAAATCCCCCCTGTTTCGGTAAGAAATTGAGCAATTTGACATTTTCCCAATTTTCAGTCGAAACTTTCGATACTGCTTAATAATATCCGTTTTTATAATCTTATTCTTTAAGTTATCACCAAATAAATCTCAAATTATACCAGTCATAATTTCATCTTGCGCAAGTGTTGTGTGAACGAAAAATTAGAGTAGAAATACTGAAACGTTTTAACTTTTATACGAAAAAGACCGTTGTTTTCTTCGCGGCAATTCAGAACAGACAAATTATCCTCATGTGGGAATAAACCATCTACCCACTGGAACAAATTCTATTCGATGGCTCAACAATGCAGGGTATCTAAAAACAATAGAGACTTTCTGTAATAACGAACCAAAGCCGGACGCTTTGGGTCCTATATAGGCTATATCTGATTTTGTGACGTCACCAATTATTAACTAATACGACGCTCCAATTTTTGAAATTTGGGAGCGCGAATGTCGGACAGTAGATCGGTGGGCCTAAAGCATTATTATCGTAATCGGCTGTCAAGAGGCCAACACAAATCAGTCGATGTGCAACATTCTCCTATTTATATAAACGTCATAAAATCATTTATTCGTTTTTATTTATAAGGGAAAGTAGGTCCATAATGAATTTTTAACGGGTCTACTCCGACACTCTACTGGATCAAATAATAAATAAACTAAAACCACAACAACTCAACACGATCTACTTGTATATCTCAAAGCTTTATTTTCCAACTCATGCACAGCAGTTGATCAATACTGCATGGTTATGTAGAAACTATGCTGTGCGAAAGGAAATAAGATAATATTTAATGTGGTTTGATTGTTATCATAAGTCTGCATACTTACATGCATCTGATAATCCATATATATATCCTATGTTCTTGAATAGAATGAAAACACATACTTATGAACAAATCAGAAGATACATTCAGTTCCATGCGAATTCGGTCAATGGTGAAAGTTACACGTTTGTCGACTATCGTTGAAATTGACATGATGAGTCATTGATGACATGTTATGATTGAAATGAACATCCTCCCCCAGCACGTCAAGTAATATAGGCCTAATGGTTAGTTTCAGTTCCAAGCACTCTCGACAACATATATAACTATTTATAATTACCCCACCAAACATAAGCCTTATGCATGTGAATATTATTTGGTGGGAATCTATAAAGTGATTTTGACAAGAATTATTTTAAACTCTACATGCAGAAACCCATATGTGATTGTTTTAGCTTTGGTTCGTTAATTACGCTTGCGTATGATCATACCATCCTTACCAGTCTATATGCAATTAATGCAACACACAACGATTAATTACCCATGGACCATCGTTCTTACGTTTTTGTGCAGTTTGTCAGGAAAATGTTATCACGCTAACGGCCTTAGAATTGCCTTAGCACACAAACAAGGCCATAAATCTGGCAGATATATGTGAAGCTGTCGCACATAGTAGCTCACATAGCAAGAATTGTCAAAATGCATCAATCCATGGTTTATAGAGAATTAGGGCCGTTCGCCTGGTCACCAAACGTCCCTCGTCAATTCATAAGTGTTTGAAGAACAAAACATGGACAAATATTAACAAATTTATGTGCTTGCAGTAACTATAGCTTTTCAATGAATCCAATATTTGGAATATTAACTTTCTTTATGGAACGTTTAGAATTTGAAACATTTCCATGTCTATCAACACTGAAACTAGCCATCTCTGCGACACCATACAGGCGCGCACATACATGTATAACGAACGAAGAGTAACGAAGCGAGTTCGCGGACACACAATGTGTGAAATACATCTTACATGTGCACATGCTCAGTGGGCAGCTATCCAAGTGAAAGCTTTTCCAATTAGGATCGTTCCAATCGGGATGTTCGCGCCACGATGTACATGCACTTGCGTCAATCAGTCCCGTACAATCCTCTGAAATAAGGAGATGAACATTCACAAAATATAATTTAATAAGTGGACATTATAACCACGCCGTGGAATAGGGCGGCAAGCTTCAAACTTGAGTCGCTATGGAAACATGCAGTCGTTCAGCTGATTCGTGTGATCGTCAGACGTCCCTGATGTGCCGAAAAAGTCGGTCAGCTTATTCGTGTGATCGCCAGATGTACGGCCCTGATGTGCCGAAACAGGTTGAGATCATTCAGAGTTCATACACATGTATGCGTAATTGCTTATATGATATAAATGATTCGCGAAACGTTAAAATTTAAAACTGAAGTGTACGAGTGTAGCAGTCATCATAAATTGGTTGTTTGTGATTGAAACTTATTAATGAAAGTCTGATCTATAACACCATAGCAGTGAGATTGGTTGTGCGAAAGCACCAGCTTGCGGAAGAATATCGACAAGTTATAGACTTCACCAACTTTCTAACTAAACAATAAACATTTAAATATTATATTTGAGTGCGTTTTGGTGCGCATCGTTTGATCTCCTACATGGAGCCTCATATACATGTATATAAGATAATAAATTGGCGTGCAATGTTAAGGTAAATATTATTAGGTCAATGTAGTCTCTCATATATGCGAGACTCCTCGTGCAAGATGCGCATATATTCGGGAAATTTCGGGAAGTTCCAGTCATTAAAGGGTTTAAACTTTGAGTTGTTTGGTGGGGGTGTAATGTGTACACTTCCAGTTGGTTCAGAATGACATCTTCGGTCGCTATCCAAAACATTACTTGCATGGCTATCTAACTGAATTCATCTTGCACTTGGTTGCCTTCTCACACTACTTACACTACAATATATTTTTGTTATGCGAATGTACATGGCTAGAAATGTTGTATATACATGATGCCAAGCCAGTGAATTACATGTACAATGGGCACCAACCCGTTAAATGTCGTAAATCACTGGCCAAATCTGTGTCCATCTGTGCAGGGACCATTAAGCCTTACATGTGTACACTGCCGCGCTGAGTCGTGTTAATGGAGCTATGGGGATATCTCGCAGAACAACACATTTCCGGTTTCACGCGATGCGAGTTATTTTACGAAATTATAGTAGGCCGAAGAGTAATGTCCTATTCCCACAATATAACACAAACGATGACATCCAATGTTTTTTTTTCTGAGGATATTTGCCAAGATTAGTAATATATCCAATTTAAGACATCGAGTATCATTTGCAGATGTAATTTAATTTCGGTAAATATTCAACAAACTGTGTTATGCCAAAAATTAAGACAAATCAAAAAAGCGGAACGACGGTAAACAGGTAACGGAAACAACTTCGATAAAAAAGGATTAATCAACCATGTATGACGTTGCATATATGATAGATATCGTATAATAATATATAATAGTCAAACAGTAACATAAATAATAAATGTATTGTAACTGCACTGTATTTTTTATTAACTGTTTTCTGTGTATATAGTATTGGTTACTTGTGTTATTTTTACCAATAAAATATAGAATAAAAAAGAAATAGGAGCAATGGGGTAACTTTGATTAATAACGTATATTGCGTACCGGTTAGACTTTTTGCATTATGCATGTATTCGTGGCTGTTCTTTCTCGGATGTCTCATTGTTGCGGTATGTATATTTTATGATGGCGCTATTTAGGTGTGAATAACGGCTGGGTCACTCTTGAAGATTTTATTGCAGGAACGCAATGCATAATATAACAACTAACATTGCTAATGAAGTGTTTCTCAGCTGGAATGTACACTAAGTGTCGTATTGCGAAGTATTGGGTGTGTATTTAATCCGATTAGTAGATTTCTGGTCCGCATTTAGAGGCTTTCGGGTGTCGTGAATGAGAAACCTACAGTGATACGCCGTAGTTGTAATAATTTGAATGATTAGTTGTTTTAACGGAATTCTAAGATGGTGCATTCATGAAACCAAAATATGTTATATTATAATTTAGATATGCATAATAACATGATATTGATGGCGTTACCATTTATGACTATGGTTTTCTTGTTTCTACAATCGCTGGTGTGTGTCAGTATAATCACAGGAAGTCATCACCATGGAGAAATGTATTGACCGAGCATATACGCATACTAATATTTACAGGTATTCATAAACGTGGTAGTGCAGACGTGTTTCAGACGAGGAACCCTGTATGTTGGTCAAGTGAATAGTAGCTCTTTGCCAAAATATCGGCCTTAGTTCACATTCGGTTTGTATTATTATAGACGGAGAATCACATGGTTAAACGGATCCCAATGATTATTATTCCTGTCATTCGAAATCTGTTAACTAATATTTTCTGTCATACTTTCACACACTAATGCACGACTTTATTTCGCACTAAGCGATCTGATCGAGTGTATGGTTGCATTCGATGTAGATATGATGTGTTTAGTTATATCAAATGCATGACCTACTAACATGTACTTATTTTTACAAAACATGATGTGTTTCTTATTCAGAAAAACGTATTTGTATATACAATAAATTATTAACAGTTATTTCTGAAATTTGACTCACTCGACACGTAAATTAATCAATAACACACTTATTTCTCTCTACATGCAATGACATCACACATGAATCGTCAGAAGGTGTGGTTAAGGGCCAATTGTAACACCTCTCGACATGTATGGCACATACTGTTAGTGGAATAGACATGATTGTGATATACCGTAATATAAAATATTAACGTCGGTCGCAAACGTACATGTATACATTGTACCTCACGTTACCTTCTCATTTGTCGATATTTTACGTTCCTACAGGTTTGTTACTAATATGTATAATAACCATCAGCTGAATGTTCATGGTCCATTGTTGTTGTATAAGTAAAATATGATACAAAATGAATGTTATATATCTTGAGACGCCAGTCTTTTTAAATGTTATATATATACTGATATCTTCGGAAACGGATGTAATAAAGGTGTACTAGTATGATGAACGTGGTGTTAACTTATATTGTGTATGTTGTTGTAACTGGAGGTCTGAAACGCTCAACATAGCTTTAATTTGAGCGTGTAGCATTACATTGAGCGTGTAGCGTTAAATTGAGTGTGTAGCATTAAATTCAGCGTGTCTCCTCTGCTTAGTGTTTACTCACTAGTTTGACATTGGTCGCCGATCCATCCGGATACGCACGAACACTTGCATGTCGAAATATCGATAGATCCTCCATTAAGACACCACAGGTTCATGCATGCTGTAAGAACAAACCGCAATTTATTAGTGTGATATTAGAGAGGTTTATATCGGATTTTATCATATGACTCAATCATTATTTACTTTGGAAAGTATGTCATAAATCAATTTCATATGAACTACTAGTTCATATCACCTTCCGATAATTTGATTGGTTTGTTGACAAAAAGTGTGTTCTGATTGGCTGAATGGCAGCCGGTGCCGAGCCGTATCTCTAATTAATTGCAGGTCAAATTCGTGCGCGTCAATCAACGCGATGCCGAAATACTCGCAATTATAATCTTGAAATATATAGTTTTGGACATTGTTATACGATAAATAGAATATGTAATTCGTATTTATCTAATAAACATACGATATAATGTCACAAACTGAGAACAGAATTGCGCACTATATATTCGCGTGCATATTATTTCTGCTAGTTCACCAGGTGACGTCACATTAACCTTTTGCTGCCGATGTCATATAGCTATATATTTAGTGATTTGTGTGCGTTTTGGACATCATAATCAATTTATAGGTGTCATATGATAAATAGAATATGTAATTCGTGTTTCTCTCATATGATATTTATGAAACTCGTCACGAATTTTCAGTTTTCTCTCGCCGGAGGCTCGAGAAAACTGAAAAATTCTTAGACTCGTTTCATAAATATCATATGAGAGAAACACTCATTTCATATCCTCTATATATTTGTCTTAAACATTTCGGTTATCACTCATAACCTTTAGTGAACAAAGTTAATTCTTATACAACTTAATCCCAGTACTGGTAAAATAACCAACTTGAAAATACATGTAATTCTATTATCTGGAATGATGGATTCCTTGCGATCAATAATTGTACCTTGTGAATGAAAACATGCCAATCACGTATCCATTTGAAGAGAAACTTGAATATATAATTTTTATTAGTCAGGTCAATTGAAGCCAAGAATCTAGAAATTGAGTTTAATGACTAATTAAGAGAAAATCATCGAATTGACAGCTTATGGTAAATTAAGCTACAGTTATCTTTATATGGTAGTCATAAATAGCGTTTATGTGGAAACACGAAGAGTGCTAAATAACGTTGGTCACTACGATATGTCGTTTAATAGTATACAGTCGGTATATAAATATTCCTTTGATTATAACGATTGGTTGTGTGTCGTTTCTAGTTGCACCATCTCCCATTGAAACATACCAAGATTTCCAAGTCCGGGGAATTCCATTAGCACGCTCTTTTGTTGGTACCTCAAAGGGTTACAACTGTTTGAAATGTCCAATGTAACGCCACTACCCCATACGGTGGGCAATTATCGACTGATAGCCATTGAAGACCTAAATGAAAACAAGAAGTTGCACCTCGGGCGCCTACTTACCAAACGGTACCAAATTCAAACAATGACAGGGCAGAAATTAAAAAATAAACAAAGGACGATTACTCTAGAACGTAAAATGCGTATAAAGTCATTCGCCCCTCGCTTGAAAGCAGTAATGTTGGCGACGTCCATTCCATGTTTATTACAAATCGAATTAACAATGGCTAAGATTTCAGCTCGGACGAACAAACAAAATATTCCAGATAAACAAAGGTACTCTACTCTGGAAACGACAACAAGAGCTCAGTCAGTTGCCCCTATTTTGAAAGCAGTCATGATGGCGGACATCTATACACAATTCCATTCAAATATGTTAACCTGTGGCTAAGATATATGCCCGTATGGTCGGACGTACTTAAAAACGAAACGGCAGTTGTAGGACTTCCAATTTGTAGGAACTTCGACAAAACATTATGTGACCTCCATATTGTGTTCGTATGAACTTCTTCTTCTTCTGGGACCACTACTAATCGCAATATACAAAGTGTAAAGGCGACAGGAGAATCATCGAGAAGCCAAAGAACAAAAGTCCCGAAATGGACCATAATTCTGAAAAGTCAGGCAAAAATTCGAACTTGACCAAGCATGTGATGGGACTTTTTCCGGTTTGTGTGACTTTTTGATATAACATTCAGCATACTTTCACACCAAATAGACTATCATATAACATTCA
Organism: Siphonodentalium dalli; assembly: GCA_032622095.1. Taxonomy (NCBI): domain Eukaryota; kingdom Metazoa; phylum Mollusca; class Scaphopoda; order Gadilida; family Siphonodentaliidae; genus Siphonodentalium; species Siphonodentalium dalli. Next base: position 25,020,429 of record CP136064.1, read on the forward strand.
GCATACATTCGGTCTGAAAGTTCCAACTAATGTTGTGTCAGGCATGAATTTCAAATGTTGAAAATTTTGGTTAAAGTTTTGGGGATGAGACCCCCCCCCCCCACCCCCCCCAAACCCCTGTCTCCATGTCCATGATTGTCATTTTCTATCACAAACCTCCAGCACACAGTCCGTTTCTTCTGTCAGCAGCATTACAGTCCGCCGCTCTGTTAGCTGTGTTTGAGTCCGATGTAAATGGTGCGTAGTATGAGGGCGTCCAGTTACTGCGAGAGAAAATAAAACGTTATACAAAAAGGTGTTCAAGATCCAGATCGCAATTTGCATCAACATAGTTTGAAGATTAAATGTTACATTACTAATGCGTTTTCGTAGTTCAACCAATTGTTATAAACCACAGTTGTAGATGAACTAGGTTTGTATTAATCAAAAGTTAGTCGAAATAAACCATCTTGTGGTTCATATTTTTCTAGATCATGGTTCACAAACACAATTCATTATTTACTACTCCATATAAATACATCAACAAAATCCACACTGACATCTAAAGACGAATGTGAAGGACAACTTAGTTCTGCGTCCAGTCATATGCTATACAAGGTCACCGTGCCCCCATTATAATGAATAGACACTGAACATTTGCATATATAGTAGCTGGGCATTATCGTAACGTTTGGTGCTATTGTTCACTCTTCACTATTGTAGACTGCTCGTTTGGGCACGTCCCAGGTGTCAAGTCATCAAGGAAAGGTCCACCTGTCGTTAACCGAGGATAATTCGGGCATTTGAACATGACCAATTGTCCAGTGAACTCATGTATGATATAGTCTGGTGCTGATAACAGTATTGAGTCCTTGGGGAATCTAACATCATTTTATTTCACAAACACACAAATAGCTGGATGATAGATGTACATCGATTTTTGTGACACAGTCAGCATAACAAAACAGTTTTAAATGCCTTGATTCTAGAACATAAACATCGAACTTCTCGAATATAGATCCCATGAAGTCGACTGCATATATAATGAAACCTACATCGGGTTCTTGACTGTAGCTGCACAATATACTAAACTGATTCTGATTACTGAAACAACGTTGATGTTCTGACGTAATATTTTGTGTGCCGAGTTTTGAAATTTCCGAACATTTATACCAAAGAAACTTGACATTTGTTAAATATCCGACAGCAGGGTTTTATCTGAATAACCAAATTGCACATTGACGCGATAATTAACCCTTTGAGTGCCAGGTCCGATTTTTGTATCAACCCATATACCCTGTGCCAATGCATTCTCTTATATATGCGAGTCGACCATAGGTCGCCTAGCATATATAAGAGAATGCATTGGCCTAACAATTTTTCATCATTTGTTCTTATTTTTTACAAATTTTTACAATTTTAATAATTTTTTCTTATATTCTTTAACAGACTTATTTTGTAGGTTTAGTGCCAGGGAATCTTACATTTTTCATGGGCATCAAAATTATTACTATGAATACTTGGTGATAGTTTTGAGTTATAACATGGCCCTAATGTTTTATCCAGTTTGTTTTTAAATTCGCTATAGCATGCTTAAGCATACCAAAAAAAATTCAACCCAAAAAAATCTTTTCAATTTTTTTTAGGGCCGATTTTACAGACCGTAAATTAGGGCCGATAAGATCGGCCCCTGGCACTGAAAGGGTTAAGTGACGTGTTATAACTTCGACAATGTGCAAAGATTGTTACAACATACACTGTGAATTATAGAAAACGCTTTGGTCGAACGAACACATAGATTGACTAAAACTGATATTATCAAAATTAATGTTAAACCTACATTACAATAATACATTTACATGTTACCTCTATAATAACCCAGTGAGTTTGTCAAATTTTGAAAAGTCGACTCGTCCCTTTCAATTTATTTTGATTCAAGCGTGTAGCCAATCACCATATCACTTATTTAATTTAGTAAAACATAATTATGTTGGTCACATATAGGGGATTATCTTCCCACAGTTTCACCGCATTCTAATATAACATCTGAAGATATCTTCAGGGGAACTTACTTGTTTTGGAGTAGTCATTGGACTACTACTGTTATGATATGAAATTATTCATATGTTAGTTATCCAGATGTGAGGAAAATCTTCTTTATATAACTTGTGATCCACGCCCCTTTGTTATTCATAGTTTGTTATTCCATACGCTAATACTATTATATTTTATTATTATTGGGAAGTTCATTAAAATATGACATCAGCATAATATACAACACCAGATATCACGAGTTGGGTTATGTCATAGGACACTTGGACTAGGTGTTTCATATATATATAAGTATAATAACAGAGTCATTGCCATGCAATAAATTAACTGGTTGGTTTCTGTTAGCGAACAATCGTCAGGGACCCTGAATATTTATTCAGTATTAGCAAACAGTTACTGGTATATAATTGGCCATGTTCTAATTTACTGAATCCCAGCAGTTGCTTCAATTCACTTGATCTCAACCGGATTTTAACATCACAATGGCCTGCATTCATAATTAGGAGATGTACCTATCTTTGGCATAAACAGATGCTGTGTCGATAATAATTAGTGATATTCTAGAATCATATACCGGTCTACGATGTTTAAGGGTTGTAACGACACAGAACATGTGAAATTGTGAAACTACAGCGCACAAGCTATCTGTGGTCGACTAACTTGTTCGACTGTTGATACGTACACCCTATACATGTTAGTAGAAAAGAAATGTAATCGACACGTAGCAGTTCAAGCATAATATACTGTTTACCAGTAAACAAACAAATGTTTTGTCTTGATAATACGGAATCATGTTTTTTGGAAAAAAGGTGGCGAACTTGAACAAGCGGTATCTTCCCTGACACACATATATGGCAGAATGTGGTACGGAAAAAATACGACGCATTTGTAACCAGTTACTGGGTTACAAATAGGTGGTGGTTCTTTTTACAAGTCGACTCAACGTTTGACCAGTAACGACCAGTAACCCGGTTACAAATGAGTAGTATTTTTTTGTTTGGCATTTGGAGTTATATTTGGAAATTGTTTTAAAAATCCGAACTGCTTTTTGTCACATTGTTACAAATGCTTGGCGGAGAATAACTCCAACTATAAAAATGAAAATATTTTAATTGTTCTAGTTGGAGTTATTCTCAGATAAGCATTGGTAACTTGTGACGAAAACGAGTCTGATTTTTTAAACGACTTCCAAATGTAACTTTGTGACAAAATAAGTCGGATCTTTTAAACGACTTCCAAGTGTAACTGTATAACCCCTTTTCACTAGGATAGGTGAAATATTTTCATTTTTATAGTTTGAATGATTCTCTCATGGTAAGCAAACGTTGTGACAAAATCACGCCTGACTTGTAACACCTGTATCCAGGTTACAAATGCGTAATGTATATTTCTTGCTCCAAATCTGGACATACCTACTGCTTCCACTGCTGTAGGTCATTCAATTAATCTATATTCTTTTCTACGTCCATATTACACAGTGCACATACATGTATGAGTATATCGGTACTGCCTTTGTACAAAGTTATATGGTACTTGTTCAACATAGGCTAGTTGAGATATTTGGTCATTTCTAGATTTCTATCTCAATAAATTCGCACAACTTGCGGAGATATTTTACATTTATATCGTCATTGATAAGTTTGCTGATCGTTATTGTATTAGACCGTGGACCAGTTAAGTTTTATATCAATCTACACCCGGAGGTGGTAAATTTGACACATTAGAAGATATTTAAATGTATCACTCTTTGCCCCTGTATCGCCTAACGTGCAACTGCTGTCACCAGGTCGGTATTATTCCAACGCCCAGTTTATACTGCGAACTAATGGTTACTACTCCGTAATTTGCATAACAGTGTTCGAATATATGAGTAAATCAAGGTCCGTGGCATGATCTACCACTGCTGAAACGGGTCGACCATGTGCAACCTTAAAGTTCTACCCTTAATGAATTCCATGGTTTACTAACTTTACTTACATGTTGTCATAGTTACACACTGTTATCGCTTTGTATTTCTTGCTAGGACAGAAAGCGAAGCCGCAGCCAACTCGCGTCATCTTGTTGTGGACAACCTGATGAAACAGAAAAAAAAACTTTAACGGCATGCATTTGATGTAGCATCACTAGCAATCCATCGTTACTCGTAAATGTGCATGATATTTTTTGAAGTCGTTTCGATATAGAAATCTATATATTCCATAAAACGAAAACAAAAATTCTTATAAAATGCTTCTGTATCACAGCTAACTACGTGATAAATAACAGAGCTGTGATTCATGCATGTGTAGCGATGCTACCGACATAGCATCTTGCAAGAATTAGTCACAGAGATAATTATAGGCAAATGCTAATCGCACCGTTACAAGTGGAACTACATAAATGTTATTTTCATGCTATTAGTCTTGGTAAAGACGCATTGGATATGCATGCTGCCGTTCATATTCTGGCATCATGTGGTTTTCTACGACAATACCCCAGCTAAACACACCACGCAGGCGATAGTGTGAACATTTACGGGTGATATACCACGAAAACTTTTTATAGATTCGCACTCCCTCCCTTTAGGTTATGTTGCATTATATATAACAATTATCGCAGGGTGCATTAATTTTTAGAAAATATTGAAATTCTTAAAGTAAACCAAGCAGGGTTCCGAAAGGATCACTCCATGGCTGATAATTTATTCTTATTGCCAATGTTAACAGAACTGAAAAAAACATATAACTTCAAACCTTTACTGTGCCTTTATTTATTTCGAGATGGCGCTCGATACAGTTTGAAAACCTGGTCTGTGGCAGAAACTATTATATGATATCGATGGAAAATTCTTTCATTTAATTTAATTTACTTTAATGCCCAATAGCTACCGGTAGTATATTTTTTGTCATTAACCCTTTCAGCGCCAGGGCCGATCTCATCGGCCCTAATTTACGGTCTGTAAAATCGGCCCTTAAAAAATAAAAAAATAAAAACATTTGGGTTGAATTTTTTTTGGGTATGCTTAAGCATGCTATAGCGAATTAAAAAAAAACTGGATAAAACCTTAGGAGCATGTTATAACTCAAAACTATCACCAAGTATTCATAGTAATATTCTGATGCCCATGAAAAACGTAAGATTCCCTGGCACTAAACCTACAAAATAATTCTGTTAAAGAATATAAGAAAAAATTATTAAAATTGTAAAAAATAATAACAAATGATGAAAAATTGTTAGGCCAATGCATTCTCTTATATATGCGAGGCGACCTATGGTCGACTCGCATATATAAGAGAATGCATTGGCACAGGGTATATGGGTTGATACAAAAATCGGACCTGGCACTGAAAGGGTTAATTCATTCCCCAATGTTGTGCCCAAAACTATAATCATAATCTTAAAACAAACTTTAATAACACCTGAAATAAAACGTGGAATTATTTTTAAATGTTTTTTTTAAATATATATATTATTTACATAATGACAAGATCATAATCCTACTGATGTCTACCTCGTTTTCCAAACACGTTTACCAAGGAACTACGAATTCAGCGGTGTTGGCGTAGAACATTAAAATTCATTAAAAGTTGCAGTTCGAACCCGAGCCCGGTACAAGGTGTAGCTGCAAATTTCAATTTCGTTTATTTGTCGTTATTATATGGCCAATAATGTTGATTTTTTGCTATAAGCTAGGCCAATTACGTTATTAACGAAATTAAAAAGATATTTTATAAATCTTTTACTTCAACTTTTATCGACTAAAAGTTGTAATCGGAAACAGCCGAGTAAGCCGCCGGTTCGTTAATTATCCACTATAGGCCTATACAATCAGCTGCGACATCTCTAACAAAACACAATATTGTGCATGACATAATCTTACTTGTAAAACAACGTATAGTGTATAAACAGTACTTTGAGTATAAGTCGCTCACTGTTTCATACACCCACGTCGAAACTAATACATCCATTGATTTGAGCCGCCAAAATAATCGGAAAAATAACAATTAGGGCCTAGTTAACAAACGGGCTATACAACACACCAGGCGTCTATTTTTAGAAGAAAATTTGATTTTTGAGACAGTGCAAATATTTTTGCCAGGGTTCGAATCCCACCCAATCACAAACAAATTTGCATTGTCTCAAAAATCAAATTTGCTTCTAAAAATAGGCGTCTGGTGTGTTATATAGTCCCAAGCATGTTCAAAGAGCATATATATACTATAGAGACCTTAAAATGTGCATATATAGTGTCCTAAGTGCGACGTCAGAATACAGCGGCCATTCAAGCTTCCTTTTTTTGGGTCGCTTCGGTGGCCGTGTGGTATTGACGTCGGACTTTGAGTCGCAAGGCGCGCTCGCCGTCATGGGTCAGGGTTCGAGTCCCATCCAATCCCAAACAAATTTGCACTGTAATTGGCATAACTTATCACAAACCAAAACTCAACATTATTGACGTAATGTAAACGTCACTAAACGACAATAAAAGAAATTGAAATTCCCAACTACACCTTTTACCTGGCTCGGCCTCGGGTCGTACTATAACTTTTAGTGTGTCCCAAAGAATCCACATTTCTATAAATAAAACCTCCATGCCACCACTGGATACCAAGAATCACGATCAGAACAAACACCGCTACATGGCGTAATAATCATTATGCCCAATTATTTGAATAATCTACCGGACAATCATTAAGGATCAGGGGACCCCAATTGTAAATATTGCCTTATTGCAGATTAGCCCAGTTGTGACGTTGAACCTTCCAATTGTTGTGTGGATTTATTATCTCAAGCAAGTGACCAATATATGTGCCATGGGAATAATTACACTGGGGACACATTCTAAAACTAAAATGGGTTAATCCCCATTGAGTGTCTTTCTCTGCGTTCATTGTTGACATGCTGAACTTTTGGATGAGACTTCTCTGATAGCCTTGTTTCATTGGGCTGATTTGATGTGACTTCCCTGCATGGTAGCTATTTTTCGTTTGGGCTAATTTATACATGGATTATTCAGAAATATAAATTTTCAAAGTCTTAATTTGAGCAGAAATATAAAGTCTTGGGACATATATTTGCCAACTATGAGTGTTTTATGGCATGTACTACAGGTAGCATAACTTGAACTGGACCTAAAGTTGTTTTTTATTACATGATATTTTTTGAAAATTTCTAGAAAATTTGGTCCCCTGATCAATAACTAACAGACTAGCACACCATTCACACGTGGTTATGGACATTAACTAACGATAACTGTAATTAAATAAACAATTATCGTTGTCTCTCGAAGTCCAACATGACTCATGCGTTCCAAATATCCATTTCGGAATTCGCGCAGAAAAAAATAACCTACTAAAAAAAAACTTCATATCGCCGGTTCAATGCAGACAAAAATAAGAATTTTGTTTAGTGGTAGATATCCCCACTGCACCGGAGTATAGTATGTGTACATATCTTCATATCCTTTTGTAAATATCGTTCTGTATTTCTCAATATTCATTTGCAGTTATGAAAATAAAGGATCATTCAAAAATTAAAACGACCTTAAAACATAAACAAACAAACAGACACACTTATTTATATACCATAATTTCATAAACATCGCAGATATTTTATACTCACTGAAAAACAACGCCTGCAGGGAGGGGTCTCATATCGTTTGCGTATACATTGCGTATAAAGTATTGTATATATCTTATGCATTTTACACCTTAAATACCATCTTTTGCAATAAAGCGAACCATAAATTTACCTGCGTGAAGTGACCGACGGTGCCCTGTGCGCTTGTGTTGACGTTATATACGAAGTACTGGATTTCGCCATACCATCCACCCACTGCACCACTCAAATCCTTGCCAGCTGTATTACCGGCCATGTTTTGTCCAATCGTCGCTGAGTATGCTATGGAAATACAGTACAAGGTACGCTTTTACCTGCCAAGTTGCCAACACAATGTGTGTCCTATTTCAACGTCTATATGGATACTCGCTAGCTACCATCGATATGCATGACTATCAATATTTTCTTCGACTTCCATGTGTTTTGTCGCTGCCAGTTGTCTAGCAATACATATTAATGATGGGTCGCGCAATATATATTAATGATCTTTCACAGCAATACATTGATCGATTTAAAAAATGAAGGATGTTCGATTTGTTTGACCTGAGTTACGGCCATTAGTTACTCTATGTATTGAGTAATTAATTTTATATCCGTTAGTGCGATAACTTGAACAAACGCCAACCAATTACAATCATATTTCGTACCACAACAGTAGCATGGTGACTGGTCCAAGTTAAAGTGGTGATGAACCAGCCGATGTGGACATTTGGTGGAATTATAGAATACTCTTGCACAAAGAGTTATTTTCACACATTATACACGTTATTATACACATATGGGCCTTATCAAAACGTCATTCGCATGGATTATAAACAGCAGCTCACCTTGTCGGAGTGATTGGCATTGGTTTATCGCGATTAAGACGTCCGGCAACTGCGCGTACATGTACTTCAGACGTTGTCAATTGTTTTTAATTGTTCAATCGGAGAGTTGGAATTCTCGGCAATTGTCGCATTTTTACAGATTGGATAATAATGCCTGAGTACATACTGATCAAGTCGTGCTGATTAATTAAATTGACACATATAGTTAACGTTAAATAGTAAACAGACGTATATGGTTAAAATTTCTATTGGCAATTTTGTGTTATCAATTCTGGTGTCGGAACCCGCCCTACCTCAGACGTCTTCAAACACACCAGTAGATTACTCGTATCATGTACATGCTCAATATAAATTTATAGTTTCCATAGCAATTCATCCCAAACGTTACTCAGGACCGGGAACTTACGTCATAAATTGCTCGAAAATGGCAGCAAAAATTACGTCTTTCATGGAAGTGAGTATTCGCCATTTTCTTCACCTATATAAATAACTAAAGATAGATAATGAGCTATGTATCATTTTTGCTGGCTCACTATGAATGCCGTGATTCTTGTCCCCATATAAATATGACAGTTGAGAATGTATGAGTGTTCAAGTGACTTTATTCGATCACCATATTTCGAGGTTGTGAAACTTGAATGACAAAATCGTCGCAATACGAATCTGTTCGGTATTCCGATTTTGAAGTATCCACGATGAGTTATTGCACGGGATAGCTCATTAGTCCAATGTGTAGATCGAACGACACAAGTGTGTGAACTGGTTAACGTTATTGCACGAGTTTGTTGTGACGCGATGGCAAAACGAGAACCGGAGGTTCGAGTTTTAACTCGCGGCACGACAAACGAGTGCAATAACGTTAACATGTTCACACAACTGTGTTGTTCTATGTTATTGCACACTCTGAATGTTGCAGCTTGTAACATACTAACATGTTGTTCGATATTGTTGTATTTAATTGAACAAACATGTGCTTAATGTAGACTATACCCCATACTTTAGCGAAGACATTTTCTGTTAAAGTTGACGTCGTCGGTGACGTTGTTGACGTAATAGGTTTGTATTATTCAAGAACAATACACATTTTGTTATTGAACGTTTCAATTTATCTGTATTTTGCTGTATATCGCACAAATAAGCCATTTGGTGTGCAATAAATATATTTATGTTATCTTTGGAAAATTTATCTGGCCCTCGCATCGCTGTACCAACTTTTTTTAACCAAACCATTAGACTCACGGGGATGCCAACGTGTTCATCTATGTTTTTCCGGCATAATGGTCCCTTTCTGCATGTCCTCAATCCCTGGCCTCAACGACGCCATTATATTCTATGTATAGATGATGATTATATAAGTTTGGTGAAAATCGGCGACACCATTTTATTCATGAACTTTTGGGGCCCTCCCCTCCCATCACTGAATCGAATTGGGCCACTTTGGTTTCATTAAACCACATCATTAGATTCACCCATAACATGGAGATGACTATATATATAAATTTTGTGGAAATTGGGGACGAAATCATTCTGGAGGCGCCCTACGTGTAAGCTAATTACACTATTTAAATAGTGGGTCTGCTTACTTGTCGCAGACTCTATTTCCTGAACCGCGGGATTCCACGTCAGTGGTTCCAATCAGAACTCACTAGTAGCACCAATATAAAAGTGTCCAATATACATGATTAACGTTGTGCGATGTGACATAATTTGGAGGAAGACTCCAAGCGTCCGGGAATACCATGGACACAGTATCAGTAAGATTCCGAATGTATGTTAACAACGACTGCAGACGCCCACTGGTTCCAATCACTTACTTGGTTCGGCTCGGTTGCCATCTGTATCATGTCCATCTGGGCATTGGTTGGCCCATTTCTGGGCTGATGTTTGCAGTTTGTCGTCCCATTGCTGAAACAGAATATGAATACGTTGCTTGGCGACAACACAAAGCCGATATCGCAATAAACAGTGAATTAATTACCCAGAAGAAATTCCATATAAAGCAAATGACCAGACACCAATGATTGTGTGTATGTTCATATAATAAGATCGACAAACAGCGTGGGTCTGCCAAAATGGATCAATTGGAAACAAATTTTGTCAGGTGTTTCAAAAGATCAACTATAACACAGGATACTTATGGTTTTGCTTTTATTAAATTATTATTTATTTATTTCAGAAGTTATAGGTATGCGCACACTAGGCGGTATGCCACGCGGGTATGCACTGGACGAACGTCTATCTCGTGCTATTCCCGGATGTGTTTTATAATACTAGGCACTATGGTTGTGTTCAAAATTGTCACCGGTATATCATTCCATGAATCGCTACTCTGCCTAACGCCCGTAGAGGTCATAATACACCAATACATAACCTGGGAACTTTTTTGAGTTTTGACAGGGAACCATATAAAGTTGAAAATATAACACGAGGAATACATATCTTAGTTAATGTCCATAACCACGTGTGAATGGTGTGCTAGTCTGTTAGTAAATGAACACAAAAGTCACAGAAAAGCATCCAATTTCGATTTGGGACCTTCACCTACAGCGAAGTACATTATCAAGGAACAGATAATAACTAAGGGCGATAATCAGTATAGTGGCTGGTACATATATGTATACGTACTGCGTGCGCTTTATAGGAATCACTGAACTAAATGGTTTCCCATATGCGACAGTGTTAACTTTTCGACCAAGAAAAATCAAAGGAAATGCGTTTACTTTTTTAAATAAATAAAGAAATTTTCAAAATATATCTAATAAAAAACAACTTTAGGTCCAGTTCAAGTTATGCTGCCTGTAGTACATGCCATAAAACACTCATAGTTGACAAATCAATCCTCGGGTGTACGACAGGGCTATCCCACAGTCAAATTTGGTCTGGAAAAACCCAGAACTACAGCAGCTAGTTAAATCAATTTCCCACTCACAGAAATCCATTCCCCCATTAATTTAAATTATTTAGATATGATGTACAAATCAAATAAACACGATGTCATCCTTTAACAAGAAAACCATAGTCAGAAATGGTAACGCCACCAAGATCGTATTATTAGCCATAAATATAAATAATAATACAATTATTCTATAAACTAGCTTTCAAATTTTATGCGGGAAATTTGCGTACTTCCATATTTCAAGTTTTCCCGTTTCTCGTGGCATACATTACTTTCATCAAACTGTCTTCTTTATTACACAAGCTGATAGGCCCGACTTCACCCGGGCTGTTTCCCATCTGCTTTCCGGTGAAAGGTGCGATTTGACCTTCAATTGACTATTTCGAAAGTCAAGGTCAGGTCAGGGTCATGATTTGTCCAGTCCAAAACACCCCCACCCGTAGAAAACTACCCATAGGTATCAAATTTCGTCGAAATCCGTCCGTTTTACCCAACTTGACCTTTAATTAACAATTTTGAAGGTCAAGGTAAGGTCAGAGTCATGATTTGACCCGTCCAAAACACCCCCCCCCCGACAAAAGTACCCATAGGTATCAAATTTCGTCGAAATCTATCCGTTTTATCCGAGTTGACCTTTGATTGGCCATATTGAAGGTCAAGGTCAGGCCGAGGTCACGATTTGACCCGTTCAAAACTCTCCTCGGACCAAAGTATCCCTAGGTATCAAATTTCGCCGAAATTTGTCCGTTTTACCCAAATTGACCTTGCATTGACAGTTTTAATGGTCAAGGTCAGGTCGGGGTCACGATTTGACCCGTTCAAAACACTTCCCGGACACAAATACCCATAAGTATCAAATTACGTTGAATTCTATGGAAAGCCGAGGAGGACATGTTGGTTGCTAATTGCTAGATATACGACGCGGTATTTTGAAGGTGTTTCAAACTAGGAGATAGAAGTATTCTGCCTTTCAAATGGTGATGAATTATAGTAGTTTATTCAAATTTTATGGCATAAATTGTTATTAAAACCGTATATACTATAAAAAATTAATGACTCGAAAATTAAGTGGGCCTTTAAACAAAGTCACAATTGCATTTAGGCTCATCTCATACTCGTCCATTCAGCGATATTCTACTGCGCAGTTTGTTATAGCCTCCAGTATTTATTGAGCGTTATACCCCCAACTGTTATAATTCGCCTTTAGCAGGCGTACTCTTGCCTCAGATTATTGAGATATTAGGTCACACATAATCACATTAAATCGCATCGTAACATAGCAATTGTGTGGGCTCCTTGGCGTGAATATGTAATGAGAAATAAGGTCATACGTAATGACATTAAACTCAAGAAAACCCTCGAAAACAAAACAAAATCACATTTAATGTTTTACGTTATTTCCTTCATAAAAAGAATCTTCGTGATAATGAACCCTCTCGTTACTTTAGAATATAGAATTAACCTTAAAATAAAAAAAATCTTTGGAACACAGAACCTTCGGAATAACGAACCTTCGGATTGGTGAACCTTCGGAATAGCGAACATTCAGAGAAATTTCGGAATAGTGGACCTTCGGGATAGTGAACCTTCGGAATAGAGACATGCCCCCCAATATTCATATTATATGCCCAGAGTTCAAAGGTATGGACCCATAAAATTCTAAACTTGGCCCTTAAAATATTGAACTCCAAATTGGAGCACACACAGAACACCACTTAAGTCAACTGAACCTATGTCATGTCCCAATGCGGGAGGGTCCATATATACCACAACATTCATAGTATATGCCAAGAATTCAAAGGTATGGGCCCACGTAATGACATAAAATCTCAAGAAAACCAGCGAAAACAAAACAAAATCACATTTAATGTTCTAAGTTAAGTTATTTCCTCCTGTATCTGTATCGGTGTGCGCGCATGATCAGTTCGGATGTGAGCGCACACTCCATATAAAGAATCTTTGTGAAAATGAACCCTCTCAAATTAGTCTCAATACTTTAAAATATAGAATTAACCTAAAAATAACAAAAACCTTCGGAATAGAGAACCTTCGGAATAGCGGACCTTCGGGATAGCAAACCTTCATAATAGAAGCATGTCCCCACAATTACACCGGTGACGTAAACACATGTGCCAATCTTAGTTGTACTCTCGTAATTATCGGTACGATGAAACGGTGACGGAATCTGACGAGGTTTGCCGAATGTACAATCACCCAGTGAATTATCGATCGACCATGCGATATCAAAAAACCAAAAGCTAGAAACACCACACTACGGTGGCGTAATAACGTGTCACATGTATCAGGTGAAGGTCATTCTTCAGTTACCTTCACCTTTAGCATTCCACAGTGTACTCGCTCCCCGACTCTAGAACACATTTAGCGCCCTGATTCCTATATATATGTATATGCATGTGTACCACACAGCGTTTCTTATAGTATTTTATCCAAATATTGACCTGATGAAACCAAAAATGGGTTATATCGGGCAGTATTGGTTTACTGTTTCAGTATGAGGGCTCCTGAAAATTAGTGTCAATCGTCAAAATAAAACCAAAAAATTATGACTAAATTGAAGAGGAAATGGTAGTCTACATTTTGAGAGTGATATCCTTTTCGTGCAGAATTTGGCAATTTATAATCAAAATTAACAGAAAATTAAAAATACTATAGTAGCAATATGAAGCAACCATAAGTCAATTGAAATATCTAAACATAATGACACAACATCAGACAAATCCCCAGGCATGCAATTTTACCAGATGGCAGGACATAATGTATGTTTAACAGACCTGGCATGACAGTATTGCACGGCAGTAACTCTATTGTTGATGCCATCACCCCCCCCCCCAACTTGTGGTGGGGCTACGATCCCCGATAGGGGCTACTGTGTGCCGGAAGCTGTCTGGTCAACCATTGTCATCTTTCCCAAATGGGGGGAGGGGCTTGCACACCTCGAACTTGGGGGGGGGCTTTAGACCCCCTGACCCCCTCATGGTACCTACTGCCCATGCATAATTCCCAGATTTATCACTTTCTTTACTATCTAAATACGAATCCAGGAGTTTCTTCTTTACATCTGTTCACCATGTCGATATTATCATTTGAAAATATGAAATTAACAACTTGTCATGGCGAGACGTGAAATTTCGTAAAATTCAATTTTTTCTTTTTGGAATCACTGAACTAAATGGTTTCCCATAGGCGACAGTGTTAATGTTTCGACCGAATTCTCTGAATTTAAGCCTACAGGCTATTCCAGTGGTGTTTACCCAGCTAGATCGACACCAGTTGATCACAAAAATGCAAGAAAAATCATAGCACATAGCTAAATGCTTCTAATGCCTTTCATATAGACCAGAAGTAGGTCCAATGTGTTAAAGGGACCTATGCACCATAACGTTAGAAATGAACATTCATACGCATAGCATACTCAACAGGGCCTATAATGTTCGCTCCTTTTGGTGTTGCTGGTATAGTGTTCGTCTGTTCGAATAAATTATATGTCCATTTGAAACATAGATCTAGTTCTGGGAACCGAATATTTCCCCATACGGATTCAATCCTGGAATGACATGGCGCAAGCGCCGAGCGAAACGCTCTTTATTACTTGCCAACAGTCATGGAATACTCCCACGAAAATCTCTTTATTTATATTACTCTAATATGGATATTACTTCACACCAATATGCTGTAGTTTTAGTCCGACAGATACCTGTAGCAGCCAAATATATACAAATGATTTTAATGTCATTTTAACTTCTGTTGACACATATGCTAAATGCCTGTATTTAATAAACTGTATATGAGCTTCGAAACTACGTACACGCTATATTGAACGACAATTTTGCATAGATGTTTGATAACACTCAACCGATGACTCTTAATAAAGAGTCTTTATAATTAACAAAACGTGAAGCGATAGTTCATGGTGCCCTAACGGGACCCCGGTATGCACCGAGCCGTATACTATATGTATGCTATGTGCATGTGCGTGGATTATTATAATATACCTGGGCTTGTAACGTACTATTACCCTGCCCACACGTTATTACCAAAATATCGCATAGCATCGACACAATGTCATGTTAATGCGATACCTATGTTATACAACAGCCTATCGAAATGGGTCGATCAATACTTGAACTATACCTTTCTACGGGAATGATATGTCACAGAAAGACGCATTAAATCATAAAAAAAAACAGTGAACAAGGTGTTTGGGTCCCATTTTATATAGAATGTGAGGAATACCTACCCCTTACTACCTGTGCACAAAAGTCCGTTCCAACGCTGCACCTATGAAGCCGCGATATTTCGTGTACTTGTCAACCTATCTTATTGCTCTTTTCAAATTATCTATAGACATAATTTAGAAGCTCGAGTGAGTCATGTCTCCGTTTAAAACAAATGATGTCCAAGTCTGTGGAAATGTGATCTTTTTACAACAGTTAGAAACGTATAGTCTGGTCTTGGTGGTTTACATGCAGTTAGAAGTGGACACCCCGCCAATCGCGTAACCACTGTCACTTCCCTCTCAACGTATCAGTTGGTTATTAACTACTACCATTTATGAAACATCCCTCGGTGTTCGCAAGATGATATCCAGTTAAAGTTGTTAAAATAATATACATACACTAGAACACACCCATCTTTCCGAATAATTAGGCGGATAATAAGTTAGGTCTTAACTTTAAGACACCTCACCCCAGACTTAAAGTTAAGACCATCTTAAGTTACAACCTTGTTCGTGAAACGCACTTATGACTCAAGTTTGAACGTATGACCATCTTAAGTTCCAACTATGTCATAAGTTGTTTTCATGAAACTGGGCCATGAACACACGTTTTACAAATTATTCTCGCTGGTGTGTATATCAAGAATATTTATTAATTTTCAGTGTAATCTACATTTACTCGCATGTAATGTGGATGATATTTATATGTAATCATAAACATACCAGTTTCATCAAGTCTCGAGGGACAACATCGTTTCCGTTCTTATCTTTGACGACAAAGGTGGCCCTGTAGTTATTGTGCATGTTGACTATGTCTATTCTATCCTGGTCTGTAATAACACTCTTACTGGCATCCACGTCTGAGCTGTCTGTCAGACAGTTTGTGTGTCCAGATATTTTCTGGTATTCAGTTGTGCATTCTGACAATAGATTAAAACAGACAAATACTTGTTATAGTTATAATCATCATGATCATAAACATTCACGGATATTATATATCATACGATTTGTCAGGCGACAATATTCATATTGTATATATGTTATATAACCTTGCAGCGAATCTCATTTTAAAATCATCAAGCGTTTCAGATTCTACAACGGTCCGACAAGGAATTACATGCATTTATTAGCGTATTGCTGAAGAAAATTCTTCGTAATTTCGTGCGACAAAACATTGTTCGACACTTTGTTGGACATGGTAGTCCACTTGTACTATCGCACTGTACTCGCTTCAACGGTTCATCGCACTTGATGTTTTACAGCTTGCGATTCAGTTTGTATGTATATATCGTGCCTGCCGCCCCAGAATCGTCGATATTTCAGCGTGTTTGATCATAAATCGGGACACGGCCAGCTCACTTGTTAGAAAATCGGATTTCCCCGTCATTAAGATACATGTATATGCACCTTGTAATTGTCGATCAGTATCCAGGCACGAGCATCATGGTGAAAACGATCGAGATACAAAAGGTCACTTTAAAAGTATTGTATGTGTCATTTTCGCCGTGTTTGGCTAATTCGAGGAATTTTAGAAAAGCCAGTGTGTATGAACAAATTTGTACATATGAATTTACCTTTGAATCATGGCGGCTTGGTGTTTTCTGCAACACGACAGGATGAGCCAGTTTGATGACGATCCGTTTGAAACAACCAAACACTGGTCATTATTAACATATGTTTGGACAATATGTGTTTTCTTTTTTAATAAACATAATGGGGTTTACTCTCTTTGCTCAGCTTACTAAATGGTCGCAACATTGATCATTTAAAAACAAAACCCGGGAGCCTCGATGGCTCAGTCGGTTATGGGTACAACTCCAAGCCGTCTCGCCCTCTTGTGCTGGCGACGAGGGTTCAAATCCACATGTTTGCATGATGGACTTTGTTCCTCGAAATCGTTATCAAGTGGAGTTTCCAGTTACTCGCCGATGGCCGGTGGTCTGCCGCACATGATCGACGAGTTTATCAGCCATTTAAATGACTGTTAGATTAGCTGTAATTGTGCGGATTTTCTCCAACACTAAAACTGGCAATGTCATGATATGGCATTTGATGCTGAAAGCTACATTAAATCCAATCAATCAATCAATCAATTAAAATCCGCAACCCCATCAGTACCACGCCAATTCAGCCGGACGCGCCAACATCACAGCAAATAAGCTCGACCATTAGATGTGACACTGTAAATGGGAGCGCACACAATTTAAATACGAGGACATAACGAGGTTACTGAACAGTTGCACCATGCACTGTATTGCGGACTGGCCATTACTGCTAGTATACATGTACAGTGATTCTGCTGTCGTCGATATACAGTTGCCATGCCACTTATATGAATGTACGTTACTCACGAGCCAAGCCTTTCCCGACAAAAGAGAGCAGGACAGCACCGATGATGAACATCATGTTTCTTGTTTGATACTGAAATAATCAGAATAAGATCACATCATATATCACCGGAAGCTTCTAAATAGTAAAGTATTTAATGTGCCTTGCACGTCTCCAGAATTTATAATATAAATAAGATTGTGACACCTGTATAGACTTGTTGTGAAATTTATTCCACAAGACTATATATAAAGTGTAACAATCATAGTTATATTCGAACAAATCGTATCCACTATACATCAAATTTACAGGCGGCAAACACTATTTAGATCTGGAAATACAAATACATGTACTACTGGTTTACATGTATATCTACATGTACCAATACCATCGCATCATTATCTTTCATCTCAGAGTTGTTATAGAAGATAAACTTGATTGACTCACTATCTTTTCTTATTCGCTGCGAAGGTGAAATTGTAATTTGATGGAAACGTTGTGCAAATAATTCCAATACTTATCCAAATGACATATTATCCAGAATCGGAGACCGAGTTGGACAATCTTTCAATCAATTCTTTAAGACACAAATTCCAATATTGATCTATTGAGAGGTATAACAATACATGTAATTTGTGGTATAGGTCTGTTTAACTGGTTCGGTTTTCCGAGATGTCTGTTGTGTCTATGAAATAACAACATTATGTAGCCTTTGGCGTGAGAGTGAAGTTCTGATATATATGGCATTATATCCCCCGATCACATTCGTCAGTTATATATCTAATAGATTGCGATGCAATGGAAATTTAACAGTATGCCAATTATAATTATTCTTCGTGTAACTTATACTTACTATGACTAAGATCTATGACCAGAATTAGTCATAGTGACTATATGAAAGGCGTGTGTTAGCCGAAATGACTCCAAATGGTTGTGACTAACCCTAAGTTATTCATATTGATCTGATTTTATTCTCAGTGCAGTCGTGTGATGCGATATTTAGTTTTGACGATTGACGTGGGTTCGATTAGTCTTTGTCGCATAATTAGCCCCTAAATCCGGGCTCATATATTTCAGTAAGACACACGTGTATTATCGGCACGCGCGATGACGTAAACACTTAGCGAAACGATTTCGATGTCAATGCCGGAACTGTATTATATTAGATTAGATTATATTAGACTAATCAGGAAATAGATAGATATTATGAAATTGTGTGTATTCTACACAATGACATAGGTTTACAGATGATCAGCAATTTATAAAACATTTTTTAAAATTAAAACAGCTTCTGAAAAAGGGTAAACTGTTATTTGAACTAATTGAGACCATTCCCAGTCATATGAGTGATATCATTAGAGTTTTATGCGATTTTAGAAAAAATTTAGTGAAATTTTTTTTTGCAGGTTTTGGGGGTGATGGGTCCCCGAAAATGCCAGATGCAAAAAAAAACGGCATACCTTCCTGCAAATGTTTTACTACCCCCCCCCCCCCTGATCGCTGTGTAAATTTGATGAGAATAGAGAATGCTCTTGTACAAAGTGGTCATTCTCATTACTGGTATACCATATCAGAACGGTTGGAATTCTCGGCAAAGGCAGATGATTGGCATATTCTTCATAAATGCGAAGTTTCTCAAAGACACGTCCACCCGCCTCCCATGTACCAAACACTCCCTTGCTATGATTATTTTAAATATTGTTCCAGAACATTTTACAGACAGATTTTTCCGAAGACATTAAAATTCCAGTTCCAACCCACAGGGGCCTGTAACGCGCTCCGCTGTCCGCCTCCCCTTTTGCACTGCCCATATACGCCGCACTATATACGCGTCTTCTTCGCGTTAATGGAACATTATATAGACAAGGGTAACTGTAGAAATTCAACGTTTCACCATCGCTCGGGAGTCGCACAAATTTAGCCCATTCACCCCAGTAATGATAACGATATATACACGGATGGATCGGCAAAGAATTCATCTTTCAATAAATACCATAAACTCCCATCAGAAACATTCATACACGTTGCATTTGATAAAATTTTAACCACCGAATATTGTCTCCGGAGAGCGTATTTTTTCGATTTGATCCGGCTCAGCTAGCATTGGCCGACATGGGTCTCTAAATTCACCACCGCGCGGTTTACTATAATTAGAATTCGGCCAAACGATCAACTAAACGTTTAGCGCTCAGGGATTTCTTGTCGGCTAATAATTTATTTACTCATACAAATCAACAGATCGTCAGTAAACAATTTTTATAGAGGGGAAATATGTCGATAATTCCAACTTTTTTCATTTTTTTTTACAAGTCGCACGGCCCCTCATTTAAATATTCATTGTGACCTGACCTCGATTAGAATTCTGGACGCTGTTTGGCTGTTCTACTATTTTCATTTTAGTAACCGCGAAGTTTAAAATCGATGCAATATTGACATGTCGAACTCGTGGTCTGCATGATAAATTTGTACAAATAATGTCGTTCAAAGCTATTAACTGGTAATTTCGTAACCATTGCAACAAAAACTAAGTGCATAGGGTGAATTTTATGTTGTAAATCGAATATGTATGTTTTACAACTGAACTTAGAAGTTTGAAGAACATTCCAGTGAAAATAATATAAGAAATAAATTGTCAAATATAAAGACATTTTTTTTATAAAAGTTTTAATAAACCATTAAATAGCCACAGTAGCTATCTGGCAATGCCAGGTTTAAACATTGAAACAAAAACGAAATATATATACAGTATAACAAGCATTATTTGAGGACTTTTTCACTGTATTACTTATTTGAGCTGAAAATTGATGAAATAATTGAATTCAAAGTTTCACCTCTCCAACAAAGCTTTAAGGCCTTCTGATATAACACATGCAGTACAACTCAAAACAAGTTCTTTAATGCAATGCTTTGTTGTTATCAATCCACTGACAATTTCATTTAATATCTGGGAGTGGTTGTGTGGTTAAAGGGACACTCATTCTGAGCACCACTACCTTGATGTATATATATATTATTGTTTAATTGGGCAGCACACCATCAGGTGCATATATGATAGTTTATATGTACATGTACATGTACCACTAGAAACATTTAGGTGCAATCTGATATTGTCTTATGGAGTGGCATGCATCACGGTGATGAATCAAGATTGCAATAAAATTTAACGATACTACCATTGCTCTATGAAATATTTAAGATACATGTGTAATAATCATGGAGTTGTTTTTCTTTTGTTCATGTCATGTACATGGTATGTGAATGCAGAATGCATTTAACTACATTTATGAGTTAAATTGTAGGCTTTAGGACAAATTCTAGAGAGATACTCTTGCCAAAAAGTTGTTGGAAAAATTTGTTTCAGTGTTCAGTCCTTGCTGTGGGAAATACTGTTCTTCATTCAAGAGAGAGGGCAAACAAAAAGAAGATCAATATATTGATACCACATGGGTAATGTGCTCTGCCGACCCCCCCCCCCAACTGCCCTTACATGTATGTGCCATCCCTATACACATGCCTTCTTTACAACATATTATAAATGTAGTAGCCCTACTTTAGCTGAATTTGTCACCATTCTCACCATTTTGTGTTGCGAAATTGTGATAAAGTTACCCAGGACCCAGGTGTGTTAATAAAATCTACAATATGGAAGGGATTTAAAAGTGACTGAGGGAAATTTACTGCTCAATTTTGCCCACAGGGGCCTGTAATTCGCTCCGGCCCCTGCACACCACCATTTGCACTGCTCATATGGCGCTTCTATATATGCGCCTGCTTCACGTTAGTACCATTAATATGAAGCAGGCGCGTATATAGAAGTGGCGTATATAGGGCAGTGCAAAGGGGGTATATAGGCAGCAGAGCATATTAATACAGGATCCTGTGGTTTTGCCAAGTTTGAAGTGATCATACTCATATAACATATTATTACTGGAGCACAGGTATTCAGTATATATACAACTATTAACGTAAATTAAGGCAGGCGCGTATATTGGGATGGTGTATATAGGGGCAGCGCAGGAACTAGGGAGTTCGTTGAAAGTTCCTGGGTATAACTTCACCACAATTTTAGGAATCTGGGTAACTTTGTCACACAAAAAAACGATAAGTTATGGGTCATGCAAAGTGGGTTTATTAAAACTTCTATAAAAAAAATGTCTTTATATTTGACAATTTATTTCTTATATTATTTTCAATGGAATGTTCTTCAAACTTCTAAGTTCAGTTGTAAAACATACATATTCGATTTACTACATAAAATTCACCCTATGCACTTAGTTTTTGTTGCAATGGTTACGAAATTACCAGTTAATAGATTTGAACGACATTATTTGTACAAATTTATCATGCAGACCACGAATTCGACATGTCAATATTGCATCGATTTTAAACTTCGCGGTTACTAAAATGAAAATAGTAGAACAGCCAATCAGCGTCCAGTATTCTAATCGAGGTCAGGTCACAATGAATATTTAAATGAGGGGTCGTGCGACTTGTAAAAAAAGGAAAAAAAGTTGGAATTATCGACATATTTCTCCTCTATAAAAATAGTTTACTGACGATCTGTTGATTTGTATGAGTAAATAAATTATTAGCCGACAAGAAATCCCTGAGCGCTAAACGTTTAGTTGATCGTTTGGCCGATTTTTAATTATAGTAAGCCGCGCTAGCTGAGCCAGATCAAATCGAAAAAATACGCTCTCCGGAGACAATATTCGGTGGTTAAACTTTTATCAAATGCAACGTGTATGAATGTTTCTGATGGGAGTTTGTGGTATTTATTGAAAGATGAATTCTTTGCCGATCCATCCGTGTATATATCGTTATCATTACTGGGGTGAATGGGCTAAATTTGTGCGACTCCCGAGCGATGGTGAAACGTTGAATTTCTACAGTTACCCTTGTCTATATAATCCATTAACGCGAAGAAGGCGCGTATATAGAGCGGCGTATATGGGCAGTGCAAGGGGGGCGGACAGCGGAGCGCGTTACATGCCCCTGTGTTCCAACCCTACGGGTTGACGTTGGTACCTCGTGGTACCTCTTGGACATTTTCTTTCTGCACCCCTCTAAGGTTGGGAAATTACCGACTGATGCCCAGTTCAGACCAAACATTTGACACAAATAGGATTTTTTTTTATTTTTGATGTTTAAACAACAAATTTCATATTAAATACTGGTCGAAAAATCAAAACAACAGAATTATTCCAACATATACAGTTACTGTGAAATTTCCAACTAATGTTGTGTTTGGCATGAAATTTCAAACTATTGAAAGATTTGGCCAAAGTTGGGGTTTTAGATTG
Source organism: Siphonodentalium dalli (assembly GCA_032622095.1). Lineage (NCBI taxonomy): Eukaryota > Metazoa > Mollusca > Scaphopoda > Gadilida > Siphonodentaliidae > Siphonodentalium > Siphonodentalium dalli. The sequence goes on from CP136064.1 coordinate 25,043,646, forward strand.
ATCACTCGAACCAGCTCTCCTCCCAGACAGACCCTGTCGCCATGTCCCTGTATGTGTCTTGTGACAAACATTGACAATGTCATAGCAATATTTACCATGTGTTTTAAAATTATCGCCCGAATGTGCGACATAATTCGGACAAGTGCTATTTATGTGTACCATATCAGAAAAATAATAGCAAATATCGAACGCTCATTATTGATCCAGGCTGAAGAAAAGTCGGGACCAGATATTTCAAAATTTATATGACCTGAATAAGTATTTTTAAGGGATATGAAGTCCTTATAAGAGTATTAAATGTACTTATCAGCCTATGTAGATCCCCGCGATCTTAGTATGATATATAGCGCATGGACGTGGCAATAGAATCCGCGAGGATTGGGGGAGAGGAGGACTGGTGTCCACCATCAAATTTCCAATGCACCTCCCATTGAACCAGGTCTGTATAGTTATATTTTCACCCCACCCACACCGGTTAGAATGGAATGTTCCAACTAGCACTTCAAGCTTTCCAACTGTTTAGAAATTTCCAACCTGACGGCCATTTCAGACCAACCAACCAACAGTAGGAAATTTATGCTACTGTTGGTCTAAAAAGAACAAATACCCCACTGGTTGGAAAATCAAACAATGAGAACAATTTCAACCAATAGGTTGTGTAAAATTTGCAATTAATGTTGAGTTAGACATGACATTTCCATGCAACCGTTGAAAAATGTTACAAAATTGGGGGTATCAACCCCCTCCTTGTCGCCACGTTCAAATTAGGTTGATTTTTAGGAGAATGTTTGCCTTTCAATGTAACTAATATAATAATTACGTACTACGTATACTGTACTCTCATACTCCATGTCCCAATTACATGGTTCGAGTTTCATGGAGTTTATAACTGCACGCTCTACCTTGTAGACTAAAACAGTCCTAAACCCTAGAAATCATTTGCACCCATAAGTTGTTAGATAAGTTAGAAGTTGGGCATGGTCCGATGATTTTTGACGGAGGTAGGCCCTTTTTCATAAAGAATTAACACTTTTATCATTGACAATATGTGCTTACTTGAAAAAACTTTCCCTACATTAAAAACAAAGAATTTGAAATTAAACTTCACTCACCTGAAGGAATCTTCTTTGGACCTCTGAAACAGGATTGGTGACTGGTGGGGCGCCGCTGGCTATTTATTGAGAGTGATGTGTACCATGTGGTTCTAATGAGATCCTCTATTTTCGCATGACAAATCGAAGAATTATACGTGGCCATTTCCACAACAACTAAACAAGATGTTATCGCGTAATGTCGAGGAACATATGTCGTGAACTAATGTCTATTTCCACATGAAAAATATATTACTAACAAAATCTCGTTAATAACGCACTATAGCTGGAATAATAATACATGGTATGCATGATGCCGCGTTCACACACTCGTATATTTGCCTGCCATTTTGTGCATATTTCCATACAGAAATAGCGTGCAATTATCTCACAAGAATCAATCATATACATATACTAGCATCGGTACATGTGGAACTACAGCAATTTCACTTCTCGTGTTCTTCGCTTTATAACGGTTCATTTCATACGCATGTTTCCGTTCATGTTCTGGAACATATGGTTTTCGTTAAAGTATCATCCTACCGATTCATTGTCGGAATTAAAGGGAGACTGTGCGTCATGTGCAATAAATTACCGATAATAACAACGATCTAATATCGATAATATATATAAAGATAAGTAATTGGTGTCGAATATATCTTCTGTAAACGTTCATGTTATAACAGGTTATCTCAAAATCAAAGTTAACTAGAAATTTTAAACTTCCAATTGGAAGTTTGATACTTCCATATAATTATCATATATATTTCAATCCAAACCCCTTCTCAATCATTATCCTTCCCATAACCCAAACCTTAACCATAACCATACCTATCGGCAACCCGTACCATGTTTCAAGGCTAAATGTTTTCTACAAGCATAACCTTGCTCTAGCGTAACCATAACCACCATAATTCTAACTCTATCTATAACTTTAAAAATTCATGGAATATAAGTAGTGGCTCACCTTTTCGATTGTAATTTTGTTTATCTCGATTGTTCCGTTCCACAACTATTGAAATATTTATTTAGTTACAACCATGTATTCATCAGACCTAATATTATGATACATGAACATCATAAACATATTATTTCGCAAAAATAAAAAAACACGAATGAGGCTACTTTTGAAAAAAATAATGCACACCATTTGTGTGTCCCTCTCACCTCTAGACACCACTGAGTCGAATGACCCACTTGTGACATTCTTAAACCGCACAATTATATTCCTGATATTATGAAGATGATTATTTATAAGTTTGGTGCTAATCGGCATCTAAACAAATTATCAAATTTGGTTTCGACCCCTCCCCACAATCTCTCACCAATATGATGTATTTAAAGCACACGATTAGATTTCTCATATCATGGATAAGAACGTGTATCAATTTGGTAGAAATTGGGGCTGAAAATATTGTGTATCAATGTTGGTGCCCCTCTCCCTTTCAGTGCACACTGTCGCAAATGAGGCAACTTTTGAAAAAAAATTACTAGTAAGCCACACAATTAGACTCCTCGTACTATGGGGATGAGTTTGTATAAGTGTGGTGGCAATCTACGACCAATCTTCTCAAATATAGTGCCCACCCCCAATTTCTCATCCAAACGACACCAAGTCGGGCTCTTCAAATCGCACAACTAGATTTCACGAAGAAGAATATACATGTATATCAATTTGGTGGAAATCGGCGCTAAAATTAGTTTATCTATTTTGGTGCTCCTCCCCCTTCCCTACACCCCTGACTCGAACGATGACACTTTTGACATATTTAAACCACACCGTTAGATTCTTCATATTGTGGGGGTGATTATATGTAAGTTTCGTGGTAATCGGCGACAAAAAATCTGCCCCTCAATATTTCCTCCCCCTGACAACAACGGCGTCACTTTAGAAAATTCTAACCCCCACCATTATATTTCTCGTAAAAAGATACCCCTAGTAGACCCCTACTAGATGCTCCCCTGTCATTTTTTTTATAAGGTCGTACTTCAGTCTTCTTAATTGTGAGAGACGAGATGTTGCTTTGTTTGCTATTGTATTTATATGAGTGTTCCAGTTTAGTTTCGATTGTATTTCAAGTCCAAGATGTTTGTGTGAGTTTGTAAATAATACATTTTCTTGTTCGAATTTTAAATTCGGGGTCACGTTGTTATTTGTAAGGGAAAAGGAAATTGCCCTAGTTTCGTTGGGTTAAATTTAACTAGCCATTTATTTGCCCAGTCTGCGACTCTTTCAAGGTCATCGTTCATGTTCTTGGTTAGGATATCGATGTCATAATGGGTAGTCATAAGGCAAGTATCGTCCGCGTACATTCTTGTGGTTGCATTAATGTGATCAGGGAGGTCGTTTATGTAAACTAAAAATAGGAAAGGGCCAATAATTGAGCCTTGAGGGACACCCGCTGGGATAACTTCAAAATTCAAAAAATCTGCCCCTCAATATTTCCTCCCCCTGACAACAACGGCGTCACTTTAGAAAATTCTAACCCCCACCATTATATTTCTCGTAAAAAGATACCCCTAGTAGACCCCTACTAGATGCTCCCCTGTCATTTTTTTTATAAAACACAGGCAGACAGGCAGACAGACAGACATTCGCAAATATAGATATAGATGTAAAGATGTTATTAAATAATTCATGAATTTCAATTTAAATCACATGACATCAGTTGTACCTGTCCGATGACACTCCATGTGACAATTTACCATGTGTACCAATTTCCCTTTGTCATGATCCAACCGGTTGGTCGCCAATAGCAGGTCAGACCGACAAACAAATGAACACACACACTTGGGTTTTATTAGTATAAATACACACATGTGTACAATATATATATTTAATTGGCAACCGAAATAAAGAACATGCGCGGGTTCCCTATGCACGCATGTGTCTATCTCTTGTACCTATATTCCAACTAAAAGACTTGAGATGTTAAAAAGTATATCTGCAATTGAATGTTATATTCTCGTGAAAGATACGGATAGTTATAGTCTGTTCAACACTGGAGTGCGAAGTTTTGAATCAATGCCGATCTGTAATTTGCCAAGTGTTGGTTTATCAGTTTGTCGGGTCAGTGATTTCAACGGCCAGTAATATCAGTGACGGTTATTTCTACGTGCAGCGGATATATTTATCTATGAAATAATTATGCGCGAATGGCAATCACTCACACAACTGATAACACATGTCTTGATTACGTCTTATTATAAAATTAGTAACATACTAAAAACGAGCCCAAATCATCAGAATGGGACAAAGGCGAATATGTTTTATTTGAAGTTCTATCATGCTCGGGAACGTTCTAGAAAGATCATTGAAATTTCACTATATATGTGTATCAGGAATCAAGCATTAAATATAATTCAGAAACATATCAATATAGCATAACAGGTAATGCTGTCAAGACACGTTATGTCATTACAAACGTTTATACCGATTGTACTGACTGTCAAAGATCGGAAACCTTTCCACAGCTTGTATGAATTTTGTATACATTTTGGGTTCAAAGTGACTTAGTCGAACAGGTGCGTAACACACTGCGCCATCAGAAGTAGGCCAGCCATGCAGCCAATTCTATTTTAAAGAGCGCGGATTTGGGATAACTGCATTGTGTGAGAACGTAACATGATTCTCGTATATCTATATGCATTTCAGTATGTTGCTTTCCCGAGTAATGGTGCCTTTTCTGTGCACATAAATAGCACCAAAGTGAACATACGCCTTCTCACCAGCAAAATGATAAATAGCCGATGTGTTGAAACGGTAGTATATTATAAACAAATATAGCATGTCGAGCTTGTAAAATAGACGGATATTCTTGTGAATATACGGATATGAATGCGCGTATTTGACCATTTAATATGTTATTGCAAGTCTTCACAGTCATCCAAAAGTTCATAATACCAAGTTAACAATCGTTATTCACACAAAAACATAATTATATATGTCGTTCATTGTAATTATGCTACATTGATATTTTTTTCTTCTTTTGGCCCGGGGCTATTGCGGACCACTCTTATCGGCTGGAGCACCCCGAAAGGGGTGACCCACCCTTACGAGATGGTCAAATTGCCTGTCGGGGTCAGTCTCCGCTAGAAGCGGAAGTCCGTCAGTCAGTCAGGACCACTCGTCCTCCTCGGTCCTCCTCAGGCTGCGAACCCATACCGGTCTTAACAATCGGATAATAAAGTCATATATTTTCACTCGTGACACATACAGATGATAAATAGACAGTTTTTAAATGGTCAGATCTGAATTCAACAAACGTATGCTATATGTCAGATGGTAAACCAATACCAAACCGCAGGTAGTAACGTTCCGAAATTATGATACCAAAATGAGCGACTTAGTGGAGGCAAGGTTGGGGAACGGGACGGGACACGCTGAACAATTAAAAAATATAATATATAAAAATGGTTTTTCGGGAACGTGAACAGATATAAAATAGGTTTGATTAATTGAGAGCTGCAAGCGAAAGTCCGCCTATAGGATGTATTGTATTTTACGAAAACTTGGGCCATGCGTAGAACTGTTATTACATTATACGGCTGACACAACAGTTTCGTTAATTTTCAAATATCAAAGTCGAGAATTTTTTTTGTAAAAAATGGGCGTTTTAAAAAATGTGAAAACAAAACGAACTACTATTTTGAAACTAATGAATTTTGACCGTTTTTGGACACAAAATATGTCACATTTAAGCCGCATCGTTGTATTGCCGCAGAATCACGGCCGGTTGACAAGACAGACACCCGACATTATTTTGAGTGATTACCCATTAGCCAATATAACAATTAACGCAGTGCGCAAAACAGCAATGGATGTTGAAATATATCGCCAGTGGTCATTGATGTAAATTTTGACATTGGCAATTCCTGGTTTGGTCTTCTGTCTATGTTTAAGACGCTCACATAGACTAAATCCAGCTGTTGCGCTTCGTCTAGGAGAAGATCTGGGCACAAGCACTTTCTGCACATGGACTTTATTAGTACATTTTTCGATTTGTTATAACTTTGAAATTTCTCAATCGATTTACAAAATTCTTTCACGAGTAGCATCAGTACGTCGTATAGATACACGACAGTAAAAATGGTTGGAATCTGTGACAAGAATAAAATTGACAAATTTTGCACCCCTCCCCAGGTCAACAAATTGTTTTCGGACCTTGTTGAAAATTTCCGCGATTCGTGCCCCTTCGTTAGTTAACACGATTACGAGAACCGAATTCAGCTGCTTGACTTCTTATAGGAGAAGATCTGGGCACAAACTTTTTCTAAAACCTTTTTTAAGGGCAATAACTCTGGTAAGCAAGTTAGGACAGAAACCTAAATGCTTCGTTACCATGCATCTTGGCATGGTGCATATACCTACCAAATTTCAATGCTTCATCTTTTAAACTTTCTGAGATATAAGGGTTACAAAATATATTAAGAATAATAAATAATAATAGTGAAAAATAAAAAATTGAATAACAATATACTTCCATATTAAAATATGGAAGTATAATAATTTCATATCAATTTAATCCTGAATACCAGTCAACAGAGTGGGTGAATGCTGAATGTCAGTTAACAGATGTGGGTGGAAAATACTGGATGCCAGTTAACAGAAGGGGTAGATACTGAATGCCAGTTAACAGAAGAGGTGAATACTGAATAGCAGTTAACATAAGTGGTGAATTCTGAATGTCAGTTAACATAAGTGGTGAATACTGAAAGTCAGTTAACAGAGGGGGTGAATACTGAATATCAGTTAACAGAGGGGGTGAATACTGAATATCAGTTAACAGAAGGGGTGGATACTGAATGACAGTTAACAGAAGGGTGAATACTGAACATCAGTTAACAGAAGGGGTGAATACTGAATGCTAGTTAACATAGGGGTTGAATACTGAATATCAGTTAACAGATGGTGTAAATACTGGATGCCAGTTTACAGAAGGAGTAATATACTGAATGCCAGTTAACATATGGGGTGAATACTGATTGCAAGTTAACATAAGGGGTGAATACTGAATGCAAGTTAACAGAAGGGGTGAATACTGAATGCCAGTTAATAGATGGGATGAATACTAATTGCCAGTTAACATAGGGTGAATACTGAATATCAGTTAACTGAGGTGGTGAATACAGAAGGGGGAATGCTGGATCCCAGTTAACAAACGGGTTGAATACTGAACGCCAGTTAACAGAGAGGGTGAATACTGAATTCCATGCAGTTAAGAAAATATGTGATGAAGGGCATACATGTAGATTACACATTGCATAACCATCTATTTTCATCAATTTTCTGAATTGTAATCTGCCAAACAGCACCACATTACAGGAAAAACGTCCTGACAGCTATATATTGCACTCTATTTTCCGACACAGTGATGACCAGATGCGACGCGGTTGATCTCTGACTGTATGCTAAGGACAACATATAGCGCCTGGATAACAGGAGATCCGAGCAAGGATAAAAAGGGCTAAAATGGCCCATTATATAAGCCATCAAATACCAAAATTTGTCGCCATCAAAGTTGCGTATCAGCCTATTATTTGAAGCCACGTATACCATTTAAGACGGGGTATATGCATGCTGAATATCGGCTTACAGTGGGTATGAATCCCGATTCCCGCCTACCCTCCTAAATGGACTGAATCCGAAGTAAAAGTTTAACGTCGGCACATCTCAAACAACTACACATTCACACTTGACATGTTGATCATAAATTAAATGTCGATTAAGGTTTTCGATTGTTAAGGTTATGTGTATCATTGCGCACTCGATTGGTTTACGTGGAACACATCGTTGTGACTACATTATAGTCACCCCTGGTTTATTGTTCCTGCTAATTTGCTATGATGATGTTTGGCCATGGTGAACTGCTACGATACTGGTGGGGAAAACTGATGTTGTGAAGAAAATGTATGTTTATTTTTTATCTAAAGTTGTCATTCGCGGTGTTTTACTAATCTCCACGAATAGTCTGATCGATAAACACAAATTTTAGGGACAACAAATTTGGACTAAGTTGGTTTTTATACCATTTTGGAGAGAAAGATATCCTCTATTACATATCCAAAATCCGCTAAAATCCCTTTGAGCATTTTTGTAAATCATGATGGCGTCCAAGATGGCTGCCATTTTCCGTTAAGTCAGTTTGATGCAGTTATAGTGTAATCCTGTCACAAATCTTGTCATATGTATACACATGTATACATTTTTGTAACGATAAGACATAATGTCACCTTTCTGTTCCAAAATTGGAACTCCCCGCCGTATGGCCGTCAAAATGGCGTCCGGTAGTGGAAAATGTTACGTTTTTTACAGTTATCTTTAGGATAAGTTTCTTCTGTTTGAAACTGAATGAGAATTGTGACTTTATTTTGTATTTAGCATGTTAACTGCCAATTGGAGCAATGAAATATGCTACCAATGGGGTCTCCACCTCTTCCGGTCACTCAAAATTTGGTTTTACAGAACGCCGTATAACATTTCACAAAAAAATCACCATTGGGATTCTATTCATATTTAATCAAGAAATGGGAAGAACTGAGCTATGTAAGTGTTGCATTCTATTTCTTATGAACATTCCAACTGAAGGGTACCAATATTGTCAATTTGTCTCAAAATGACAGCCAAAATGGCAGCCAAAATATGAAAAATGGTAAATAATGCACCAACGTGCCATGCACAGTGTTCGCCCTGCCGTTATCCATTTAACAAATTGGGAGAAAAAAAATACAAAGTGGCTAAAATAAATATGCTGGTGGCTAAAAATATGGCTACAGGCATTTTTCGTTTCGACCGCGGACTGAACGACAATTTATTGTAAACAAAAGAGATTAAACTGCTTGCACAATACGACTGAACGTTATTTGCGAGAGCTGACGAGAATGGTGATATGATGGGTGTGTTCGATTAGTAATACTATCGGGCGTCGGTTTCACGCCCTGGGCAATTAGTTAGTGATCGTTTAGAGGTGGATTCTTCAGACGCTAACACAATTGAGTAAACATAGATGTGTGAAATGGCTTCTTGTGTTTTAAACTGATTGCAAAAGAGTGAAGTCATATATACGCTCAATTCAATAGCTTCTCACATTTCATTGACGTTAATGCAGTGGACAGCAACTGTACATGTAGATTGCGAACGAGCGTTTTCTACTCATAATATTATTAAAACGAAGCAACCAAATAGACTGTCTGTTGCATATTTGAACATTCTCATGACAATATCAATTCAACGGCATCCATTTGATGAGTTTGATTTCGAACTTGCGTTCAGAAAGTGGAAGGATGTGAAATCGCGTCGGATTTTCAACAATGTTTGAATTTTGAACGTTATTGTCAATATGTTGATGTTGTATAATGTTATGACTTATAAGTGCTGATAACTTCACTTTTGAGTAAATAAATGTTTATATCGTATTAAATCTTGTGCTAATTTATCCCACATTATGTGGCTAAACTTTTTCAAAAGTGGTTGACAAAATCGCACAAGTGGCTAAACAAATGGCTACAAAGAATTTCAGGCCAGGGCGGACACTGGCCATGCAACCGCTTATAAATGTGGTTGATGAACAACATTGACTATTCTGTCTTACGTACATGGAATACTAACATTTCTGATGCACCTTGCTTTATTTTTACTATTTTAACCACTGTAATTACCAGAATTATGGGATTTTTCTATCACAAACTTAGACCTGGCATGAAAATCGGCAAGAAATCACTTTTCAAATTTGGACCATGTTTTCAAATAAAATGGTACTATCTTTGGTATCAAATGTGCTTTTTTATTTTGATCTGTCTTAAATGTGTCACACTGCGGTTTTGTAGACGAAATTACTCAAGATTTCTTGCAAAATGGCAACCAAATTTGGTAAAAAGTTGATTTGTCACATATATTCCGAATTATTCTCTACTGTTCCGAAAAGGCAGCAAATTGTGACTCACTTGGTAATTAAACATGCTACACAATCAACTGATAACTAAATGTTATATTCTGGTTGTCACAGTACCTTACGAGGCATGATACATCATTTTAAGGGATGCAGTATGGATTTTGCCGAAAACTTCTTTTGGGATTCTGTCCATGTTTTGAACGGAAATGGGTAGAAGAGGGATCATATTATGTGGCTAATCTGGCCCATTAGCATCAACATTGATAAACTATTGTCAGGAAAACCGTTTCCTTCATATTGCATATAAAACGCGATTAAGGTGGAGAACACTCTGATGTTACCTCTATATCGATTAATATATCCTTGAGTTATAGCGATAGGAAAGCGGTAGTCAACAAAAAGTACACCAGTAAAACTCACACCATATATACACGAACACCACATACATGACCATGTGCCACTCGCTGTATACACCTCAACCATTACCATGCATCTACACTTGGGATAACCATACACCAAACACATGGCCATATAGCCGTGGGTAACCATGCAGACATACGAGGTATACTCCTACACCTCACACATGACCATATAGTCATACCCACTCAAGATATACATATACACCAACCCAAAATCATAGAGTCACTCCAAGTGTGTATATATAGTATACATATATACCTCACCAATGGCCTTTCATCCCTTCTAGATATACCAATGCCCCGCACCGCGCACACGGCCATTCATACACTCCAGACTTGCATATACACCTCACCCATGACTCTCGCTGTATACTCATAAACCACATTCGCTCATTGTATGCCAATTCACCTCACCATTAAGGTTTCCATAGTGGCACTCCCTATATACACATTGGCCACACTAGGGCAACTCAAGATATACATATATACCTGAAGATATACATATACAACTCACCCATGGCCATATAGTCACTCATGGTGTGTGTATATATACCTCATCAATGGTCATACAGTCATTCTAGATACACAAATAGCCCACACATACGGTCATTCGTACACTCCAAACTTGCAAATACAGCCCAACATGACAATTCAGCCACTCGATGTATACTTATACACCCCATCCATGAGAATGTATCTATTCACTGTATACCTGTCCACACACCAATGACAATCCACCCACAACAGATAAACATATACATCCCACCCATGACCATGAGTTCACTCGCTATATACATAAGACCGCCAATGACCACAAAACTGCACTGCAGGTATGCATATACATTTCAACAACAATTACCGAGTAATCATTCCATGTACGCATATACACACCATATATACTCAATATGTATCCATACACCCCATCCATTACCGTACAGCCAAAACATGTATACATATACACCCACCCATGACAATACAGCACCCAATATACGCCTATACATCCCACCCACGTCCACACAGTCACTCCATATATACATACACAACACAATGTAGCTACTCGCGTTATACCCATACACCACATCAATGAACAGACAGCCACTCCATGGTACACATGTTCACCTCCCACACGACCATACCGCTACGCCTTATATACATATACATCTCAACATGGACGCCCCATCCATGACCATATAGTCACACATTGCATAACTATTCACACCAGAATAACTCCCTGCATACCTACTCACCTCATATATGGCCATACAGTAAACAGACATACACACTGTACTAAGTTGATCAATGTAGCCACATAATATGATCCCTCTCAGTTCCGTTTCAATGTTCTGCCCATTTCTGTTCAAAAACATGGTCAGAATCCCAAAATAAGTTTTCGGCAAAATCCATAATGCATCGGGGGGATGCCTGACAAAATAATCCGTACACAAGGCCGGGAGGGTGGGTGGTAGGGAGCCCAGAAAAACCGGTGCTTGCAAATTGTTTCCTAATGTGTTTTTTCATAATTATAGACTGCTCTCTATTGTCCGGTAGCCTAAATAACACTATTTTGGTAGATGTGGGGGGGGGTGAATATATATGTTTTGCAATAGTATGGTGCTTTAATTTGCCTTAAATAAACCGAGGTCTCAAGTCCATGGTCAATAAGTTTTGATGGATTAATTTATAACTAACTGGAGAAATATATAGCAAAAAATATACTATTATAAAATATAAAACTTATCTTGTTAATATATAGCGAACATGATATCAGTTGTCCTGAGATAACTACATGTGCTCCGCTCAATAATGACCCAATTTATGCAGATCGATGCATATGATAAGTGTTCAACTGCTAATTCCATTTGTGATCTGAAGCCAGATATAATCTAGCAACACAGTACAGGGAAGAATACTCGGTCTAAATATCGACCCATTTGACCTTCAAAATAGGGGTGGTAAAATACATGAATATGAACAAAATATTTTCTACACACCCACTTGTCCTAACGAATGATACTCTTATTGGAAAAGGATTATCTGTTGCCGGTGTTCTGTTATCCTCGCCGCCAACATAGAACAATCACATTCGCGGGCAACACATATTTTATGCGAATAATTGGTACTAGCGCTGAAGTGAATCAGGCATTTGAATAAAATTTTAGTTGCAAATTAGCAAAGTCAAATATTTGTCAAGCTACACGGTTAACAGAGAAATAACTTTATCTGAATAAAATATTCTATCACTGAGAGCTATACATTAGTCAGCATTAAGGGTGATGACTAACCAGTTTCAATTGTCAATATATTATTTTTAAAAGCATCTATAAAGGAAAAGGAGTGGGTCCCAAATTGTTCAGCCATGTGTATGTAATTGTTTGGCAGACCAACCCCCCTGATTGCATCCATTAAAATTCGGGAAGCCGAGAATAATGTTCGGAATATATCAGACAAATCAACATTTTACCAAATTTGGTTGCCGTTTTGCAAGCCAGCTTGAGTAATATTGTTTAAAACACCTCAGTGTGTAACATTAAAGACATATCAAAACAATAGACACCTTTGATACCACCAATAGTTCCATTTTACTTTAAAAAAATGTTTCAAACCTGAAAAGTGATTATTTGCCGATTTTTATGTCAAGTTTTTTATAGAAAAATTCGAATAATTCTGGTAATTTCAGTGGTTAAAATAGTAAAAATTAAGCAAGGTGCATCAGAAATGTTAGTATTCAGTGTACATAAGCCAGAACAGTCAATTTTGTTCATCAACCACAACTTATGAGCGGTTGCATGGCACGCCGGTGCAATATTTCCCATTTTCCATATTTTAGCTGCTTTTGGCAGCAATTTTGAGCCAAAGTGACAACTTTGGTACCATTGAGTTGGAATATTCATAAAAAATAGAATGCATCACTTACATTGCACAGTTCTTCCAATTTCTTGATGAAATATGACTAGAATCCCAATGGTGATATTTTGTGATATATTATACGGCATTCTGTAAAATCGTATTTCTGACTGATTGGAAAGGGTCGGAACCCCATGAATGGCATATATTAAAGTCACAATTCTCATTCAGTTCCAAACAGCAGAAACCTTTCTTAAAGATATTAGTAAAAAAAACGTAAATGTTTCCACTTCCGGTCGCCATTGTGGCGACCATCTTGGACGGGGAGTTCCAATTTTGGCACAGAAAGGTGGTGTTATGTCTTAGCTTCACAAAAATGTATACATGTGTATACATATGGCAAGATTGTTCTCACAAGATGATACTATAATTGCACCAAGCTGACTTAACGGAAAATGGCAGCTATCTTGGACGCCATCTTGAATTACAAAAAATGCTCAAAGCGGATTTTAGCGGATTTTTGGATATGTAATAGAGCATATATTTCAAAATGGTATACAAACCAAACCAAATTTGTGCTAGGTCAAACCCTTTATCGACCGGAATAGAATCGACGAGAAGTCGTTTTGTGTACAAAACATTCAAAACATATATGTTATGAACTATTTTAATAATGGATTGTTGACTGCTGAAAACCGACCATAACCAATATGGCTATTCATATCGTGTTGCAAGCACCAGCGCACCCGTTTTTTATATTTATTTCAAAGTATACATGTTCTTGAATGTTTCATATTGACACTGACTTTTCTTCGATTCGCTCGGATTATCCATACACCGCGAAAATAACAGGTTTAGAAAGAAAAAAACGGTCCATTTCTTAACAACATCAGTTTGCACTACATGCATCGTAGCAATTCAGCAGGGCCCACCAACTCCATAGCACATTAGCAGGCAGGGATGTGGCTAGATGGGGTGTGGGAGTGTCCCACCCCCCCCCCCCAACCCAGCAGAGAGCTATATTTTCAATAGTTGGAAATTTCATACCTGCCACAACGAAATTTCACACCAACAATAGGTTGAAAATGTTCTTGTAGTTTGATTATAAAACAATTTATTGGGGGAATTTATTGTTTTTCGACCAATATTTGCATATGTTCCTATTTTTTTGTCAAAAATTTTGACAGAAATGGTCATCAGTTGGAAATTTTCCAACCTTAGGGGGGTGACAGGTTGGAAATTTCCAACACTTGGAAAGCTTGTGTCCTGGTCTCTCCCCAGTGGCCAGTCAAAAACTTCTAGTTAATTTAAGAAAACAATATTGTCATACAATTGGTCAACATTGTCATTGGAATTGTCATCAGTTGGAAAATTTCCAACCTAAGTGGGTGTGTAGGGTTTGAAATTTCGAACAGTAGGAAGGCTTGAGGCTAGTCTAGATGTTAGGATTTTGCGATTTTCTTGTTCAGATTTCAAAATTTTCGCACACCGGGCCGAACCATGGTCGGCCCGGTGTGTCATTGCCCCATTCACATGGCCAATACAAAACTGCTAATTAGTTTAGCAAAACAATATTTTACTACATTTGGTCAAACTTGTAGACATAAATGGTCATCAGTTGAAGAATTTTCCAACCTGAGGGGGAGTATGAGGTTTGAAATTTCCAACACTAGGAAAGCTTCAGTTGATGCTAGGATTTTCGATTTTCTTGTATAGTTTTCAAAATTTTCTCACACCGGGCCGAACAACCATGGTCGGCCCGGTGTTTCCTGGTCTGTTGTCGGTAACTGTGTGCATTTGTCTGGAATTATAGATCACTAGTTGTTTTTTTGGGGGTAATTTTCAGGTTAAAATATCTTAATGTTCTCATACTGGGAAAATAGAAGCATGGCTTATGAATATATAGGAAATTAGGCCTGAGCATGAGGTACAAGGGGGGGTGTAAATGGAAATATGCAAAAAGTTGTGTTGGTACGATTCCGACTCAAGGGGGGGGGGGTGCAAATGGAATTATGCAAAAAGTTGTGTCGGTGTGATTCCGACTGAAGGGGGGGGGTGCAAATGGAATTATGCAAAAAGTTGGGTCGGTGTCATTCCGACTCAAGGGGGGGGTGGGGGGGGGGTGTGCAAATGGAATTATGCAAAAAGTTGTGTTGGTGTGATTGCGACTCAAGGGGGAGGTGCAGTTGGAAATTCCCAAGGTGGACACCCCCCCCAGCGGAGACCCTCTAGCCACATCCCTGTTAGCAGGACCACTTAACCGTGGTGATATTGGTGACATTTTCACTGGTTTTGCTCGCACAAACATACATGTATCCGTTTGTTCAACAAGTCCAATAACTAATAACCATATACCAAACTTGAATGAAATCGGTTAACGTTCGTTCAAGTTATCGCGCTGACGGTCTTAAAATTGTTTTTAAAAAATAATTGACAAACTAAGGACCATAACTTAGGTAAAAACAATTGAACATCGCTGGTTTTCAAACTCTTTATATTGTGGAAGATATTTATACCAACCTGTAATTGGTTGATATTGCGATTTCGTTTATAAAAACATGGCTTGTCTCGGATTTCATATTTCCATCCATTTGCAACGTCTATATCCCTCAGCCGAGTTCATAATTCGTAAATAGCACATGCATTATCTTGATCATCTCTAGACTGAAGCTATCGAATTTGAACTATTTTCGATGAAACAGATGGCCGCCGACTGCCTTCTTGGTTGACTTTTGCTATAAATTAGTCATTTGGCGTTCTCTATATATGCAGCATCTTTCTTTTGATTGATCCCATGTTTGTGTAATTTATCACAACCAGAGAGGAAGTAAAGATACCTTCAAGAAAATATAGAGTTCCATTTTAAATGTGTATTTTCGTGTTGACAAATTGTGTTCAACCACCCTTAACATCCATGTTTATCTCACAGTTAATACTAAATAACACAACAAATTGAATATTATAATTATATTCTAATTAACATTGCTCTAAGGTCTTACGTCACTCTGCGTGCCGGTAATACACGTGTGTCTTACTAGAAATATTAGGCCGGTTTTAGGGCTAATTGCATGTGTGATAAATATATATTAAATTTATAATACTTTCCAACTCTACATGACTAAATATTGTAAAATAGTTCATGGGCGATCTGATGCATCTTTTTTTTCTTTTACCATATCACTCATGCTCGTCAAGGGGGCGGACGTGGCGAGCGCTCCTGTGCTAATCCTATGATTGAATTTTTTTGACTTGGCTGACTATAGATTTAATCACCAGCCAAGTCTGCCACGTGCTGAGCGGCTTCAATCTGCCCATTATGTTGGATGGAGTCTAAACTCCAATGCGGGCCGATTGCATGTGATGCTGGACTATATGAATTCGGTCCAGTGGAATACATAGGAGGGCCAAGTGTAGACAGCGGAGAACCGAAAGACGCAGTCTTCCCCACTTGGCCTCCGGCCAACAAGAACGGCCAGTCGTCAACACCATAGCCAGCGGAAAAGGGGACGTCGATGCCGCCATAGTCAGTGGAAGCAGGGACACCCGGACGTCTCTGCCACCGACGTCGAGGTGGATATGGACACACAACCACCTAAGACACCAGAACATTACCATAGCCCGGTGTCTTCCGACACCAACAGCGGCTCCACCTACCCATCTCGGCGGGTGAGCTGCCAGCTATTGTGACCAGTGCTTTGGCATTTGTACATAAATCCAAGGATATCATAGATGAAGGAAAAAAAACGGATAACACTTGGCTCGCAGCCACCGGCTTGCCACCACCACAACCAATAATGACAACAGACGAAAGAATGAAAAAGAAAACAAAGCATAAGACACAACAAATCATGTCTAGTTATTTATTTATTCCTCATCGTTATGTAAATGTCATACCATTGCATAACCTCCAATATCATACCAACGTGTGTTGTAAGGGTGGGGAACACCCCTTCCAAATCTTCCGAGGCCACCCCAAATCCCTAGTTAATAAAACTGCCATCGCCATGTTAAGTACGACATAGAATGGTGCCGCTGTCAGTGGCCAAATTGCCTAGTGCTCGCTGTGCATGGGTCACCGTGAATCACTCTCCCATAAATATCGCTACGGTGTTGAGTGTTTTGCTTATGGCACACTTGTTACATACTGTATAAATCACCGTATATACCAGCCATAAATGTGTTGCAGACATACAATCTCGTTACCTTTTGTCATAGATATTACGACGTATTCGGCTGATTTATGATGTCTGCTCACCACGTGTCGTCAGAACAGATGGACAGGAGAAAACAAAAGCGTAGAAACCATTACATATTTATTGTTCCAACACATCACATGAAGTTTATATGCACTAGGTACATAATGTATAATAATGCATAATACATGGGCTGATCAATACACATTAGAGTACATGAAAATACCAACGAAGTTAAGTATTGGGGGTGCATGAGGGGTCCTACCAGTTCATGGATTAATATGTAGTCAGATGTCCATGTGTGACGTTATTTCAGCACGTAATTTCTTAGCTAGTGGTTACTGTATCATCTTACCCGTGGTGGAACAAGTTGAAACCACATCCTTAAAGCAAAATATATGATTCACAAAATTGACAGTAACATATGTTTAGAATATAATTATATATATGACGGGAAAGTTATTCACCCTTTTCGACTTACAAATTTTTTATTTTTTTTTTATTTTCTGTATGAGGGTGCCTTCATGGTGTTATCAACTCCCACATATTGGAGGATATGTGCAACATGTATATAGATGACGGAATTTACGGAGTTAGTAACCCTTTTCAACTTAGAAAATTTTAACATTATTTAAATTTCTTTAACAAATCGTCATCGACTTGCCGTTTTCGGGGGACACTGTGGTCGGCTGACCTTTTATTAACATAATATCGCAACAAGTGAACTGATAAGTAGCGGTACAAACCAAGTCAGACTCAAAATCAATTCATTTCATTCTGGGCATGATGGTCCATGTCGCAGATGCTGTCTCTAAGAATTTTAACTCAATTGTCATCAGAACAGTAGACAGTGATGTTGTTGTGTTGGCTGTTCATATGTACGCCCGACTTGGTGGGAAGCCGTCACAGCTATGGATAGCGTACGGAGTGGGCAAACATTTCCGACACATCCCTGTTCACAGAATATCAGCATCTATTGGGGTTGACAAGAGCCTAGCACTCACGATGTTCCATGCATTCACAGGTTGGTGTCACTTTTCACGTCAAGTACGTGCCAGTGCTAAATATCACTAGGGATTTGATTATTTTATGAGAAAAGATTCGTTCAGAGTAATTGTTCATACTCTTTGAAAAATAACAATTCCACAGACATTTACGTTTTTACCTAAGTGAGTCAATTGGAACTAAATGACACATGAATGCAGGATGTTTGGTGTTCAAAACTATTACATATTTAAAAAACCACTATTCCACATAATAAACAATTTGTAAAAATGATCTATCTCTCTCACAAAACATACCCAATTATTTACAATAAATAAATGGAACTGAGTGACATCAAAATATCTAATTAATCGGACTATGAGTGATTTCGGTGAGGTTGCAGTAATTGGTTATTTAAATGGATCTTCAAAATGTATGTTTATAAAGTAGCCAACACAAGCCTTTTCGACAACTTTGCAGGATGTGATACGGTATCTGGATTTTCCGGGAGGGGTAAGAAGACAGCTTGGGACAAATGGTCAAAGAATCCGTATATCACGGAAACATTCAAGAATTTGGTTATTGATCCGACTCTGACAAATGTGGATGATTCAATGGACGTTATCGAGAAATTTGTTGTGCGGTTGTACGAGAAGTCCAGTGAATCCACTACTGTAAACGAGGCGAGGCTCCGCTTATTTGCTAAAAAAGGTCGGGATTTGGTGAATATACCTCCAACAAAGAATGCATTGGAAAACCACGTAAAAAGAGCGGTGTATCAATCAGGCCACTGCTGGTATAATATTGATGCTGGGTATAGCGCCCCGGAGCCAGAATCTTGGGGATGGACAAAGAGCCCTGAAGGAAGTTGGAGTGTGAGATGGACTGATCTTCCAGAAGCATCCAAAGCTTGTCGTGAACTATTGCGATGTGGTTGCAAAAAAGGGTGCAAAAACAATTGCACATGCTCCAGGGCATCATTAAGCTGTACCGCTCTATGCAGTTGCAATTGCAATTAAGTGTTGCCAACAATGGCAATGCTGCAAACGTTTCCAACTCTTTAGGGTGCGTTCACACATCTAGCAAAATTGACTGGCGATTTATTATGAATACTTCATTGCACATTCCTTAATGTCACTTATTCGAATTGCAAAATGAGTATCTTCGATTGTTTTATCCCCTATTGGAGTGAAGAAATACCACGAGTTATTGCACGATTGATTCTTATAACATATTAGAAGCTTATTTTCGAGCACAATTCAGTTGTATAACTATAGGGAATTGCATATATATATATCACTGCACTTGTACATGTAGCTGTTCATATCATAGGATTTTATAGCACTTAACGTCAAAATGTCTGTAAATTTGCCAGCGCGTGAACGTACCCTTAATTGAATGCATAAGTACTGCATCAGTGATTATTTCTAAACTTCATTTTTTTTAATCTGGCTAACACGTGTGCTGATTCTGTGTAAGTTATGAAATCTTTGCAATCAAGCATGGGTTTATTGATCATAGTATCATAGTATCACGGTTGCATACAGAAAATAATTGCGTTTGCTATTGAACATGTAAACAATTCATATATCATACCTTGTCGCACATAATTCGCATCGATCCTCATAATAAAAACATTTGCGTACCTGTATTTTGAAGAACTACAGTTATTATAAATATCATAAATATTTTAACTTTGTTGTACATGTATGTTGCGCGTGTGATACCACCATGATTAGAAGCTTGTCGAATTGTGACCAAAGTGTTATTATAGCTGCAAATATGTAATCGGGTAGCTCCATAGCAACGGTTGCCACGCAGTGTGTTTTGCCAGACCAATGGTCGATTCGATATTGTCCACACGCATTCGCTAAAATGATAATATGACATAATGTTGAGGCGGAAGATTGTCATGATCAACTTTCAGACAGTTTGATATCATATAAATTCGTCTCGTTAAATTATAACCATCACGTATAGTAATCAAAACATACAACCAATATGTACATACAATTGTTTTTTCTGCATTATATATATGCCAATCCACCATCTTCTAGTCTATAACTTGTTTGCAATCCTTAAAGTTGTTATATATACCGGTATATATATATACAGAGTGATTTATCAATGTTTATATTTTCTTGTCAAAGTACATTTTCATAAACAATAAATATACATACACGCCTCAGTAAAATGTTGATATACATAGCCAATAATAGGGATTTTCCAACAAATGGCGGCCATTTTATCCACCATTTTGAATCTACCCAACTATAACAGAAACATGGGCCAATGGATATACAGCCTAATACCTTTCCAACACAAATAGATGCATAAAACATTGTTTTTAAATCAGAAACTGAGTCAAAACGATGCACACTTGTTGGAATTGCGAGAAAAAAAGATGTTTTTTTTAAATGGTTGCCATGGCAACCATGGGCATTTTCCAGCTTGGCATGATATCCAAATTTATATGTAGTACATGCGTGCCAAGTTTGGTGCTTTTACCATAAAATGCACGATTTTGTCATCTATCCGCCCCACTATTGGGGAAAACTACCAGGTATATACCATATGTGGTGACTGTCAAGTCACCATTTGAAAATACAAAACGAACGTCATTTCAGAGCATTTGGAATTTGTCGAAGTATTTCATGTATTTATCGACTGATTCTGATAACCGGAATCGATCTGGAAGGCAGAACAGTGACCATTAAAGGTACGGTTGGCCTTGGCGGTGGGTATCCTGTGAAAATATTTCCACCCGTCAAAAACCGCCACAAACAGAAAGAACATCAAAATGTAGACAGACTTTGTCCGTATACAAATAAGAAATATCGCATAAACAGTATTTTAATGTCAAATGTTCGACCATTGTTATGTAGACATAAGCATAAAAAGTTACTTTTCTGGTGTTTGTTTATATTATGATAGTAAACATAAAGAGCGTTCTGTGTTGGTGAATTCCTGATATGGAACTAATAAAGAGCGTTTATGCCATTTGTGTGTGATTAGCCAGTAGCATTGTGCTGTCTTCTGTAACACAATCAGAGGCTCTTGCTTAGGTAAAATATAGTAGGTCTTTATGATAACATGCTGTTTACGCGATGGTCATGGTATATATGAACGAAATTGTGTGCGTTTTAATGTTTTTCTGTTTACGGTGATCAGAACAAATATGAATATTTTCGACAACTAAGGCCTCACGTGCCTTTAAGTATAAATTGTTATTTGATGCCTCATATATTACCAAGTGCCTTTAAAATAATTTAGAGATATTCTTAACCGGGCATACCTTTAATTGTATTGGCAATACATACAAAACTCACAATTAACTGAAAATGAATTTAAATATGTATATATGATGGACTAACTTTTCAACATATCCGCGCGCAAATAGGTTCACAATCGAGCTATAATATTCACTACAAAGGTTCATATTGGATTATTTGATTATGAAATAAGCCCACAGTGGACTGTTATTCTGTTATGGCGCGGGCCACACTGATGGTAAGTCGTGTTATTTTCCACCCATGATGAACTTATAATAAGTCATTATGAGTAGATAATAGCACTAAAACACTAATTTTCAGTTCGTTATGCGATTCTACGCCGATTATGAACCTAAAACAAAATTCTATCAAACAACCTGTTTTCCCGAAACCAGCACGTTACGGGCGTACAACAGAAGTTGTTTTATGCTACCACACGTACGTTACGGGCTTACAATAGAAGTTGTTATATGATATCACACGCATACACAGATAACCAATTGAGACCCTTTAAAGATGCCCTATCCAATTTATCACCTAAAACTTTAATTACTATTTATTTTATTCTGCTTCTGGAGTGAAAAGTTTTTAATTTTAAGTCAAGGTCTCGAGGAACCACACTTCAAAACTCAGAGCTATTCGATTTGATTTTTGTTAAAATCTTATTACACCTCAAAGTTTGGTCATCCTAGCAAAAGTGCCACAGGCATTTAGATGGACAAGCGCGTTTATATTGAACGAAATAAGACAAGATTTGTATTTTTCAATTGTCGGAGCAAATATGCATGATGATAAAACAGGAGAGACTCACTTTTGTTTACCAGTCAGAGTGGCTGATGGGGTCGTTGTAACGTTTTCTACATAAATGCACAAGGTGTGCATTTATGTATATATGAATGCACACCAGTCTCGCGTAATATCACGTGATATTAGATGTCGTAACAGATGTTAAATTGGGGGAATTATTTGGGTTTTCCCAGTACTTGTTTCTGACTCTTGATTACGCACGGTAAGTTCGATAACAGTGAATTGTTTTTAACGATAGAATTATACTCTTATTTATTTATTCAATATTTTATCCTAAATTATTCAATTATCTGTGATATTATTTATTTATTATGCACCTTGTACATCATGAAGCTCTGAGCTATTTTTTGTCAGGACTTTATGATTTTAAAAATGCTGATATAATACGTATTATCAACAAGCAGCTGGTCTGTGTTTCACCGTCAAAGTCTAGCTATCTTTCGGATTGTTTTTCTCCGTGTGCCGCGACTATTATTCATTCAAAGCCAAGAATTGTCGCCAGAGAAACACTGAGGTGCAACGGAAATGTAAACTGTCAGGATGTGCAGTTGTTTTGGCAAGTGTATTGAAGGTGAGCACAATGACATTACAATATAATATTTAAATTAAATGAACAAATCAGGGAAATTACAAAATGGTAGAGTGCTAAATCTTCAAGTTCATACGGTGGCCTTTGAAAGTTTGATCAAAATAAATTCAGATCCATGGCTGACAAAACTTCTATGAGGCCTAAAAATATCTATGACTTTCTGCTATAAGCACCCATCCAGACCAGGGGAAGATAGGGTATGTAGGTAGGAAATTCATTGTATTTTAAATTAATGTTTTCACACCCCCTCATCTAATGCCCCGAGACATACAAGTATTTGACAGTTTGCCATGAATGCAGTCTTAAATTTCACCACAAAGGAACAGATAGGTAGTGTTAATTTGACCCAATATAAAGGGGGGAAAACATATTTACCCACAATTTGACCTATAGATTATACATTTATTTCAAATATTTACCTGGCAATACATTTTGATAATTTTCATCTTATATACCGCTACATGTACATTGTATTATGAGGGTGGACTCCCCACCTTTCTGGTTCACAAGAATTGGGTACATTGGTATTAAAACAGTACACATGTTCATATCCCTTGCTATAAACATATGCAGGATTCAAATTAGAGTGGCTACAGTTACGGGACTGTAACCGGAAGTTATGAAAATAATTATTGTTACAGTCCCGTAACTGTAGCCTCAGAGTCGCGTTATTGTTACCTTGTGCATCTGTTTCTCTTAACCATAACATAAAAGAGTAAAACGGAAATAAATTGAGTATTATGGGATTTATTCTGAGTTTTTTTGCCCAGATTTTTGCCCATGTATACAACATGGATGTGTTTTGTTTGGGAAAAGTATTCTCTAATTTTGAGGAACTGAATGACCAAATAAAAGAATATGAGAAAGATAATTATATTAATCTTTACATAAGGAACAACCGTTCCATAGCAGCGACTATCAAACGAAGTCCTAATAGAACATTTAAACAAGAAATCAAATACACAGAACTAGAATACAGATGTATTCACGGCGGCAGGAAAGCTGAAAGTCGAGGGAAGGGCAAACGTCCCAATCAAAGGTGTCTTTCAATTTTGATATACCATTAGCTACAACTGGGTTTTAATATAAACAGTCTTACTATTTAGTATAGTACAATGCAAGTCATTCGGAAATATGAGGGGTGGGGTGGTGAGATCAATCATTTTCTGAGGGGGGTGGTGTGATAATGTAGTGGTACTGTCACGTTTGACCTACCAATTCAGTCAGACAACCATCATTACCATGAGAATATGAAATGATTTCATAAAGTACCACCTCATAACAGCATTCAGCCCCAAAATATGAACACAAAGATGTTTTAACTTTGGAAAAGAGGGTTGATTTAAATAGACTTGCAACTCATCCTGCTGCCCCCCACAGCTTCCCTTTATTGACACCTGGTGTTGGTCAATTCTATTTCTTATAACCCACATCAAATCATGCTGAGTCTTTCCATTGCCTATCTCATATTAAATCTGTTGTAGAGTCGTTTCCGGCCAAAGGCCAGGTACGATTATCGGACTGCATTTTGCAGGTCACTTCATCCTACATCTGTATCAGCCAATAGCCTTTATATCATACCAGTAAATATCATGTGGTGATACTTGAATCAACCAGTCCATATGTTACCTGGTTATACACTCAGTTCAAATAACACAAATAATTGATAAAAAATAGGCCGTCATGCTGTCAAATCATGATGGGTCATTCAAAATAAAATTGACTGCAGATCAGTGAGTGATAACCCCACCACCTGGGACACATACATTGAAAGAAGTGAATGATAGATACTCAGAGAGAATATAACTTTAAAAATGAGTCTAATGATAATTCATCATAATTCAATGTCAACACTTTAATGAAAATTGCAAAAAAGTTGTCTGAGCACCGCTGCCCATTTAACAGGTTCTGTTACTAATGCTCCAAAATATCGTGTGTTCTCCCTTCATGGTTCGCGCTGCCACTTCCAATGGCAAAATAATTCACCTTTGGCAAAAATTATTTTCATTTGGCAAGTCACTTATTAATTCATCAGTTGAAATATATTGATCAATCACTACCATTCTTTTCAGGAAACTCTTACAATATAATTATATTAGTGGTGTTTTATAAGGTGTAGGAAAAGTTAACACCTTTATTAAGATGCAGTTACTCTGATAGCTATTAGTAACGAGGGATTGGAGGGATTAACCGTATTTAGTGTGGTGGTTGTGTTTACATAGCTAATCCTCTCGCGATGTGCCATTCTGATGAAGCAACCCTTCGGTCATTGTATTGTTCGGTGATTAGTTTATTTGTGTACGATAAACCACAATAAAGATACAAGTGTAATTATTAACTAACTGCTTTCATATCGATATCAAAAGTCGTTCAAACCACGAGTGTCGAAACATAAGACTCAATTGAGGTTGCAGAAAACGGTACTATCAGTGATAGCATTTGGCAAATTCGAAAAGAATTTGTCAAAAATATTTTCATTTGGCAACTTATTTGGCAAAAAAAAATTCGGTCCAGCATGGACCCTGTCTCCCTTATAATGAAATGAACCCATAAAATATTTTCTCAATAAATTGGTGACAACATATTTTGCACGAGAATGCGTTGGAATAAGACATCCAGGTGAGATAACAACATTATGTCCATCAAATGATATTAGAGTTAATGTTATGCACTGCAGTGGTAAGTAATGGAAATGTCCAGTGAAGACGAGATATTCTACGCCGTTCATTATGTTATTAGGGCAGTTCGTCATCCGTAATAAATGATAACTCCCCCTTCTTGAGTTGAAGTGTTCAAATATATTCAAGAAACATCTGAAACTTAGTATAGAATGTGCTTTATATATTGAAGAACCTTCTAATATACTAGTAGCACTCTATTTAAATTGACACGGATTATTTATGTATTAAAGGTACGGTTGGCCTTGGCGGTGGGTATCCTGTGAAAATATTTCCACCCGTCAAAAACCGGCACAAACAGAAAGAACATCAAAATGTAGACAGACTTTGTCCGTATATAAATAAGAAATATGGCATAACCCTTGTTATGTAAACAAAGGCATACAAAGTTACTTTTCTGGTGTTTGTTTATATTATGATGGTAAACATAAAGAGCGTTCTTTGTTGGTGAATTCCTGATATGGAACTAATAAAGAGCGTTTATGCCATTTGAGTGTGATTAGCCAGTAGCATTGTGCTGTCCTCTGTAACCCAATCAGGCTCTTGCTTAGGTAAAATATAGTAGGTATTTATGATAACATTCTGTTTACACGATGGTCATGGTATATATGAACGAAACTATGCGTTTTAATGTTTTTCTGTTTACGGTGTTTGGAACAATTATGAATATTTTCGACAACTAAGGCCTCACGTGCCTTTAACTTTATGGGAGTAATGTCAATAAGTCAGTAAGTAGTATACTCCGAAAAAACATGTCACTGGGTGTATAAGAAATTTATCAGCTTTTCAATTTCAGGCACATAAGTCAGGCGGCGATGCGACTTCTGCGTCAGCGCTCAATTATGTCAAATGTAATAACACTGAGTAATTCACACGGCGTCGCGACCAGAGCATCAATCGCAAGAATAGGATTTGTTCTAATTGAATGATAGGTTCAGAGCGTTTACTCGGGTGTTTTCGGCTTTTTTAATGACGAGTTAGACGAAGTCACCAGATATGGAATCCATCAACATTCCCTAGTTCATTGGAGGTACACAGAATGGCTACTTTAAATCCGATATCATACAAAACACCAAAAAGAGAACGTATGGAATATGGATAGACATTGTGTCCCGTCAGCAAGTGAATGGTATAATTAATTTGTATTTTATTTTATATTAAAATGCATAAAAAGCTATTTCAGTGTTATGGACTCGCGTGTATTTTTGATGAATGATCCCAAAATGCACTTGGGGAAAACTACCAGGCATATACCATATGTGGTGACTGGTCAAGTCACCATTTGAAAATACAAAACGAACGAGAAGAAAACCCAGTGTATGATGTCGGAATTTCCACGAGAATAATTTGCGCTACCGATGCAGAAATCGCATCGCCGTCTGTAGCGGACTTTAGGCCTCAGAAATCACTTATATCAATATTAGTCATAAACTCATTATGAATGTATCTGATGTTTCAAGCAGAAGTGTCATTTTATCCTTAGATTCTTGAAAACGTCATTTCAGGGCATTTGGAATTTGTCGAAGTATTTCATGTATTTATCGACTGATTCTGATAACCGGAATCGATCTGGACGGCAGAACATTGACCATTAAGTATACAATGTAATTTGATGCCTCATATTACCAAGTGCCTTTAAAATAATTTAGAGATATTCTTATCCGGGCATACCTTTAATTGAATTGAATTGGCAATACATACAAAACTGACAATTAACTGAAAATGAATTTAAATATGTATATATGATGGACTAACATTTCAACATATTCGCGCGCAAATAGGTTCACAATCGAGCTATAATATTCACAAAGGTTCATATTGGATTATTTGATTATGAAATAAGCCCACAGTGGACTGTTATTCTGTTATGGCGCGGGCCACACTGATGGTAAGTCGTGTTATTTTCCACCCATGATGAACTTATAATAAGTCATTATGAGTAGATAATAGCACTAAACCACTAATTTTCAGTTCATTATGCGATTCTACGCCGATTATGAACCTAAAACAAATTCTATCAAACAACCTGTTCTCCCGAAACCAGCACGTTACGGGCTTACAATAGAAGTTGTTTTATGATATCACACGTATACAGATAACCGATAGAAGTTGTTTTATTATATCACACATATACAGATAACCAATAGAAGTTGTTTTATTATATCACACGTATACAGATAACCGATAGAAGTTGTTTTATTATATCACACGTATACAGATAACCAATAGAAGTTGTTTTATGATATCACACATATACAGATAACCAATAAAAGTTGTTTTATTATATCACACGTATACAGATAACCAATAGAAGTTGTTTTATTATATCACACGTATACAGATAACCAATAGAAGTTGTTTTATTATATCACACGTATACAGATAACCAATAAAAGTTGTTTTATTATATCACACGTATACAGATAACCAATAGAAGTTGTTTTATTATATCATACGTATACAGATAACCAATTGAGATCCTTTAAAGATGGCCTATCCAATTTATTACCTAAAAATTTAATTACTATTTATTATACCCCCACTTTCGAAGAAAATGGGGGGTATACTGGATTGACTGCGTCTGTCCGTCACACTTTCTCCCTCCGTGTGTCCGTCCGTCCGACCTCATAACTCGAACAACTATGAACCGATTTCAATAATTTTTTGTATGCAATCTCCTTAGGTCCGCCTCTCCGTATGATGCTAATTGCGGTGCGGTCCGACTTTCTTTTTTTAAGTTACGCCTTACTTTTCGACTTATTTTGACTTAGAAAATTCTGTCCGACTTAATAACTTTAACAAATATGAACCAATTTCAATAATTTTTGGTATATATGCTTCTCACAACACCTTCTCTATATGATGCGGGTCAGGGTTGGCTTGGACTGTTTTGACTTAGAAAATTTTGGGATTTTTTTTTATTCTGCTTCTGGAGTGAAAAGTTTTTAATTTTAAGTCAAGGTCTCGAGGAACCACACTTCAAAACTCAGAGCTATTCGATTTGATTTTTGTTAAAATCTTATTCCACCTCAAAGTTTGGTCATCCTAGCAAAAGTGCCACAGGCATTTAGATGGACAAGCGCGTTTATATAGAACGAAATAAGACAAGATTTGTATTTTTAAATTGTCAGAGCACATATGCATGATGATACAACAGGAGAGACTCACTTTTGTTTACCAGTCAGACTGGCTGATGGGGTCGTTGTAACTTAATTCTACATAAATGCACACGGTGTGCATTTATGTATACATGAATGCACACCAGTCTCGCGTAATATCACGTGATATTAGATGTCGTAAAAGATGTTAAATTGGGGGAATTATTTGGGTTTTCCCAATACTTGTTTCTGACTCTTGATTACGCGCGGTAAGTTCGATAACAGTGAATTGTTTTTAACTATAGAATTATACTCTTATTTATTCAATATTTTATCTTAAATTATTCAATTATCTGTGATATTATTTATTTATTATGCATCTTGTACACCAGGAAGCTCTGAGCTGTTTTTTGCCAGGACTTTATGATTTTTTAAATGCTGATATAATACGTATTATCAACAAGAAGCTGGTCAGTGTTTCACCGTCAAAGTCTAGCTATCTTTCGGATTGTTTTTCTCCGTGTGCCGCGACTATTATTCATTCAAAGCCAAGAATTGTCGCCAGAGAAACACTGAGGTGCAACGGAAATGTAAACTGTCAGGGTGTGCAGTGGTTTTGGCAAGTGTATTGAAGGTGAGCACAATAACATTGCAATATAATATTTAAATTAAATGAACAGATCAGGGAAATTACAAAATGGTAAAGTGCTAAATCTTCAAGTTCATACGAGTGGCCTTTGAAAGTTTGATCAAAATAAATGCTGATCCATTGCTGACAAAACTTCTGAGGCCTAAAATATCTATGACTGTGTTTCTACTATCAGTACCCCTTCAGACCAGGGGAAGATAGGGTATGTAGGTAGGAAATTCATTGTATTTTAACTTTATGTTTTCACACACCCTCATCTAATGCCCCTGAGACATACAAGTATTTGACAGTTTGTCATGAATGCAGTCTTAAATTTCACCCAAAGGAACAGATAGGTAGTGTTAATTTGACACAATATAAAGGGGAAAAAAACATATTTACCCACAATTTGACCTATAGATTATACATTTATTTTCAAATATTTACCTGGCAATACATTTTGATCATTTTCATCTTATATACCGGTACATTGTATTATGAGGGTGGCCTCCCCACCTTTCTGGTTCACAATAATTGGGTACAGTGGTATTAAAACAGTACACATGTTCATATCCCTTGCTATAAACATGTGCAGGATTCAAATTAATCATACATTCTAATTTGTATGGGCTGTTCAAGAGCTGCAGAATGCTCATAGAGCCTTATGTTATTGGAAGGTGTTTACAATCTTAATTAAATGTAGCATGAGAAATCGCAATTGATAACTGTCTTCAGAGACGTGGCTAGAGGGTTTTAGACTTTTAGTTGGAAGGGAGTGTCCACTTAGAAAATTCCAACTGTATCCCCAAAAACAGACCATTCCAATATTCCATGGCACAAATCTCTACTACAGGTTTTAGCCAGAGTAGAGATTCATGGCATGATCTAATTTGCTTCCCAATTTTATCATACCCATTATTGTCTGGGAAATCCATGTATCTATTTTTATCATGCATGCTATTCCGGAGAGGTACTAGTAATTTAAAAGTATGTGTTGTCTCCATCTCGCTGGAAAAGTTCAATATTATTTGCGAATTATTTGACATGCGATGTGGGACAGTATGAAGAACGTTAGAAAACATATAACTTATTGCACTGCTTGTACTAGTAATAATTTAATTTGAATTTAGATTCGCGCGCATTATTCGTCGATTGTTCATTAGAACCCCTAATTTGGTGCATCTACAACTTACAAACTACTCATAGTAAATTCCTTATTTGGTGTGTATTACCATATATAGGTTAGGAGAAAATACTACAGCGCAACAGAACATTTTTAATTGGACGATCAGGTAGTTCGTAGTGTTTGTCTATCAATAAACGGTTCTGTAACGTTTATGTCAATTTTAGTGGATGTTACTATTTTAACAGCTATACCCACAGCGAAGGGCACCCGTAACTTTAAACAAAGCTCTCATCTAGACTAATATACCAGCACAAGTATCCTATACCATCATGTACTAGTAAACAAGTTACCATATTGTGCAAGTACACATTTAAGAGTATTTTTGTTTGTCTAGTACCTACCCAATAAAAAGCCCCCTACTGGAAATTTTATATATCGAGATAACATATTTTATAATATTTTTCAGCCAAAAATAACTTCAAAATTTCTCAAAATTTATGCAATTATTATCAATGATATCAGTTTCTATTATTACTATTGTAAATACAGTTGTAAAATAACAATATGTATTGATGATAAATATTGTTCGTGGGTTTTATATAAGAATGGATGCGCTGGCTAAGTATTAGTGTTCATTGCTTCAAAAAAAGAGTTACTTTTCAAAATTAAATGGCCAAGTATTGATCAGATTGAGATGTTCCTGAACTGAAATCAAGCTTGAAAACATATACCAATTTTAGCCGATGTTAGAGTATCTTGTCGAAAATGAAGAAAAAAGATATATTAGATTACCTACCTACCCAAATTAATTATATTAGGTTGGGAATGTGCAAACAAAGTGTCATATATATTAATAGCGGCCCAATTGACAACTTAAATTAAATAACTCAAGTGCCTATATTAACCAGTCCACGACTGCCAATTCATTCTTTTACATTTGTGAGTTTCCCATAGGAAACCTCGTATATTTAAGGGAATACAATGTCAAATATGTGAAGCTTCCAAATTCTTTGATTATTCAATTGTCAGTATGAACTCAGCCCTCGAAATAGTAAAAATATGCTGTGGCATGTTAGATTCCACATGTTGCCACGGCATTTCCAACACATTGCTTATTGCCATGACCAATTTTGAACACCGATGAACTGCTCTTAAATAAAACTACCGCTTTTTTGTTAATCAATGGATTTCTGTTGCAGGTTGTGACAAATTGAAGATATTAGTTGCCATCGTTTTGAATACCATACTAAGTTATCTATGAAAAGTGACTATCGGTGTGTGGGAGGTAAAGGTGATGGGGCGCCATGTTCCACCTGAGGTTTAGTGGGAACCCCCACTTAAGAATGTATTCAGAGACTGTCAAGTGAGAATCTCATTATCTTAAACATTATCTCTTCACTGACATGTAGATGGTGACAAGTTATTTTGGGGTCTATTTGTGAATGGTCCATGTATTGAGGGACCGAACATTATAACAATTAATAAATCAATAATAGCTCAATTTATTGTTATAATATATTCAGTCCCTCAATACATGGACCATTCACCACTAGTGTTCAACTGAAGCTCCTCTACATGGAAAAAGACAGCATTGAGCTATTGTTTATTAATTATTATTTTGGGGTCATTCGGCAAAAATACATGGCTGCCAATGGCCATCTTGTATTTTACTCTTTGCATGACTAAATCCTACAGGTCATATCTGTTATCTGATTATCACCAACCAACATATATATATTGTTTCCGGGATATAAAATAGTTCAGATGAGTCAAATCGACCACCTTAAAGGTACTCAATCTGATCAGACACTCCTAAAATACTATTTCTTTGGCTTCATTAGAGTCAAGGAACTCACCCATCAAATGTCAGATTGATCAGATACCGATTTTTGAAGTTTGTCATTTCTCTTGATGTGTAATAATATGTGGCTCAGAAAAATGTGGTCCAACGGACAAAATTGCAGATGACGATGGATAACTCTAAAATCAAGTGGTAATACGGCAAAATTTCGTGATATTTAAGTGATAATATGGCCATATTTTGTTGAACAAAATGTTCATACATAACACGTTTTGGGAAATTTAATACCATAGTAGACAGTGGTTAGCATTATTTCGTTGCAATAAATCGATTATGATAACTAAAGCGTATTTTGAAGAAATGTTTATCTTGATGATATGGGGACCGTCTGATCGGATTGAGTACCTTTAATGTATGAATATGTTTTAATATAAAATCGATATTCCAAATGATATGTTTGAAGACAATGATAATAAACAGAAGAGACAGAATATAAAATGACACTGCCATTACTGGTATTTACAAACTCAGGTCATAGAGTATGCTCGATTTAAAAATAATTTGCCAGTACTAGTAACTATATTTTTGACATTTATTTCTCTATAATAGTTTTAATTAATTTACCAAAAGTTCTATTTTAATAGAGATTTTAACATTTCATAGTTTGTTAGAAAGGCCAATATAACAGATATAGCTAGATCTCCCTATCCTATTTGTATTATGGAAAAGGTTAAGGCTTGCACGCAATTTCACATGGGCCGATTTCAACCAATGAAACGTCCAGCATTCAAGTTCCAGGGCGCGAGTACACGTATGACTAAATACTAAAATATGTATTGTGAGATCAAATCTGTTTTACAATACTTTCAATTTCAAAATAAATGCCAGGAGCTACTATCATCTGGAACTGTCAAGGCGGTGAAAGAAACAAGATTGCTTTGTCAGATTTTGGCATTACCGTACCGACTGAGAGGCAGATGGAGGCTTACATAAATACTCAACGCAGAAAGCACAAGAAATTGTAATGTGTATTAAATATTGATTATCTCTTCATATAACAATGCTCATATCAGTTAATATTGGTTTTATTTCCATATTTTATGGTCTAGTATTTTAAAACTAAAGAAAACTGAAGGGATATCTTGCTGTTATATTTTTTAGAAATAGAGAATTATTATAAACGGAAATTTGGCTGTCTACAATGGAACACACAATATTTTTGTCTTCTTTATCATAGATGCATAAAGAAAATAATTATGCACAAACTAGAGAGGAAATTACTAAAACAACAAGAAATCTCTTAATTTTTCTTCAGCTTTTAAAACACTAGACCATAAAAAAGGGATTTTAGCTAATTTTGATACATTGAGGCACTGAAATTAGATAAACTCCCAATTTTCAAGGCACTTAACTTCAAAAATACCCAACGTATCTGGGAAATGTTTTCTGCTGTAATCAGGACTGTGTACTCTACAACATGCATATACAAATGGAAGGCCTTGTGAAATAAAGATTTTTATAAACATTCTTGAAAAGCCATAAATTAAGTATATTACCAAATTTTGACAAATTTATTTCACAAAATTCATCAATTTTGCCTTTCTTGATTCATTTTTATTTTTGGTAAGTTTTTTGTGATGGGTTTAATGTCAATATTCCCACTGAACAACTTTGTGATGCAATTAGTTTGAGGTGAAACCATAAATGCACTGGATTATATTGTTCATTAGATAAACAACCACACGTTTTTAGAACAGAAAATATTCTAAATATAATCGAATATTAATCGATGGAAGCATTTCCCGGACAGGGATCTTCGATTCATATCTAATATTTTATACCCCAGTAGCTATATTAGTATATAATTATATGTTTACGAAGAGATAGTCCATCTTTAACTAATTGCAACACAATGTTTCTCAGCAGGAATAAGTATATTAACCCATTATAAACAACATACTAAAATAAAAAAGGATCAAGAAATATTTATTCCAACTGAGAAACTTTGTGTTGCAATTATTTGAGGTAAATAGAATATTGAATAGCTCCAGAGGCTAGGATACATGCTATGATGTGCCTAGCGAACATAGAGGCATAAGTTTGAATGGTAAGAGTCAGTGGGGTTTATTCCTGGAAGTCTTCATCAAAAGTCTTTTTTTTTCTCTCCCGGCCAAACTGAATTGGTATTAAAGGCACGTGAGGCCTTAATTGTCGAAAATATTCATATTTGTTCCAAACACCGTAAACAGAAAAACATTAAAATGCATAGTGTTTCGTTCATATATACCACGACCATCGCGTAAACAGCATGTTATCATAAATACCTACTATATTTTACCTAAGCAAGAGCCTGATTTTGGTTACAGAGGACAGCACAATGCTACTGGCTAATCACACACAAATGGCACAAACGCTCTTTATTAGTTCCATATCAGGAATTCACCAACAAAGAACGCTCTTTATGTTTACCATCATAATATAAACAAACACCAGAAAAGTAACTTTTTATGCTTTTGTTTACATAACAATTGTTAAACATATGAGAATAACATACTGTTTATGCGATATTTCATATTTATATACGGACAAAGTCTCTACATTTTGATGTTCTTTCTGTTTGTGGCGGTTTTTGACGGGTGGAAATATTTTCACAGGATACCCACCGCCAAGGCCAACCGTACCTTTAATACCTGTAATGTAAGAATATATCTCTTTCAAAGATGAATCACACAAGTACTAGCAGTTATTGTTGTTTTAAAAAATTATTGCAATATGAGTTGGATAAGTTATCAGACTCAATATCACATTGAGTTAGAAAGGTTAGATCCCAGATTACCAAAACTGCTACAGATGCAATATTCAGAAAATATAATTAAACAACAAACAAACATATACAAGTTCGGGAGGGATTCATATTCATTGGTGGTTAATGCTCTGATAATAAGTTCAACAAATAATTTATTGAACTTATATGAACATTTCTATGGGAACAAGTAAAATAATATTTAGTAAAGAAAGGGATAAACTTCTGGAAATTAATTTGTAGTTTCATTCCTTACTGTTATAATTATGGTTGTGATAATTTGACTGATAAAGCATTTAATCAATTGTTGCACAGTTCAACAAGTAACCAACCTACCATGCAGGGTTCTTGATAATGTGACAATCTGCTGACCTCTTGTCATTGTCGGATGCTCTTTAAAAAAAATTCACTTGTTAATCCTCGCTGTTTTCAACTGCCTCCTGCCACTCTTCGTCTTCTGTCGAATTATATTCAAGTCAATAAACGGAATTGTAAGAAATAATGGTGTTGAGGCTTGCATCCAATGTTAAACCCTGTCTATACTAAATATTAATTGATGAGCAGTTCTCTACAGAAAATGTTCAGACATAAGTTCAACACATGTATAGGTTGTTTGTTGAATTTATTATCTGCACATTTCCCTTGAATAAATGGGACTCCTGTACTTTTAAAATCTGTCATCTGCTTTTTTTTTCATGAAAACCCCTGCATATTAATAATATAATGTTCCAATGTATTCGTTTATAACTGGGTGGAGAATCCATTTAGTAATGAAAGGGTTGAAGGGTTGTATCTTTTCCTAACAAATTCTATATTATAGATTGTCTATTATAATATAATTATGGTTGGTATCTGTCATATGTGTGTGTGTGTGAGTATGTACGTCTTTCTACAATTTCCAGTAGCATTTTCTACTTGTGGTATTATTATGGTTGGAACTGACCATTAATTGGAAATTTTGAAACATGCAAACCTAGATGTTTGGTCTGAACAAGAGCATGCGGGGGTTCAGTAATTTCAAGATGGACACCCACACTCTAGCCACATCCCTGCATGCCTGGCATGAACGTCAAATTCTACACAATGAAACTAACTCTATAAAATTAGGCAAACTTTTTAATGGAATTTTAAAATAACTGGACCATGGCTATAAGACCAGTGTTCTAGTTACATTATAGTACACTGAATATGTTTCCTGTACATGGATATGCCTCACCTTTTTGTGTGTCACCAGATTGATGGTTTATTTCTGTTTCACTGGATTCCGACTTGTAATCTATTCCTGTTGTTGAAAGAGTTGATGGCATTGGCAAGGATGTTAACAGCTTCTTCACAGCATCTTGTCGTGCTCTTTGCACTGAAGAGATTATTTAATAAATATATCCTATAATGAAGCCATTAATGATTAAATAATGTTTTCCCATAAATGTTATGGGTACATTGGGGGTTGTCCATACACTAATTAAAAAATGTTAAATTTATATTATACCCCATCTTTATTAGTGAAGACTTTAAATAGTATGTCTGTCATTTGCAGAACGAGGTCCCCAAATGTGATATTAGTGATGCTATCCCGCAGGATGATTACTGTGTTCTTGCTCTTTAGGGAGATATACATAGGATCCTTTTTCAGCATCAGCTGTGGCTTGTTACAAATTTTCAGCTATTGCTTCTTTGAGTAGTTTGGATTTCACTCTTCTGCTGTGCCATGTATTGACGTCAATCTGTATTTTGATGATGAAATAATTATATTAAAAATATGCCAACAATGAAAAAAACTTATGTAAATATTTTTGAAATGAGTGGTAGGGATCTAGATTGTCAATAAATTTAGATAGTAAGGATCTTGAAAAAGTTTTTATTATTAGTGCCTGACAAGTTCATGACTACAGTGCTGGCACTTGGCAAATTTGTACCACACAATAAGATTTCATGACAATACAACATGTGAAAATTTTAATTCATTTTTCGCGTTTATGATTCGCGTCCTCAATAAACGGACAAACAACCTTGATGTATAAAAAATATTTTATAGATTTTGGTGCCCCTCTCCCCTCCAACTGCTATCACTGACTACTTTGGAATGTCACCCATAAATAGTCCCACACAAATTTGTATAATCTGCATGCCCAATATATATAAGATTGTGAGATATATTATACCTTATAATTGTTAAACCGTACAACCTATTTTAGTATTATCATTGCTTTGCAACCAAATTTTGTAGAATTCTGCAGTTGCTCTTTTTATTTTCTTGAAAAGTTATCCTCAACCTGTGAATTGTATTTACAAATGTTTATGGTATACAATCAGATTCCAACAATATTTCTTGAAATGCCACTTCAGTATTATCATAATCGATTATTTAACCAATTATGATAACGACCATCAACTACAGTATAAAATTTCCCCAAAACTGTTATATATCAACATTTTGTTAAACGCAATTTGGTATAAAAGGATGTCGGTCAGCATTCGTCAAATATTTGCCAGGCCGCCAATTATTCCAGGTGGTGAAAAAGACCAGATTAAAAAAAATCCATGTAATAATTTATTTTATATTCTGTAAAACCACACATGTGCGATAAAATATGTACATACAAGTAATCTAAAATAATACACACGCAAGACCATCTACATGTAAGTGCATGTCAACAGTTTAAAAATTATGTGATAAAGGAAACAGTTTGCTCATGCGAGAAAAAGATACAATTTAGAGAGGAAAACTCTTGCGCTTTGATGGGTGGGTTCGTCCACCCCCACCCAACCCCCTCAATAAACGGACAAGTGAGCGAAAAATTCAGCTTGAACCTAGTTTCATGAACTATTTCAATTATGGTATACATTGAAGACAAGTTTGAAATTAAGAATATGGTTGTTATATTCAATTTGATATTTTGGCCCTGCAACTTATGAAATCGATTGACACATACCTTAACCCATTCTTTCTCTCTTCTCCTCTGGTACCTTTCGACTCCATGCTGGCAATCAAATTCTTTTTGGCCCAGTTTAATGAAAGGCACACCATCATTAAATACCTGCGTAAACAAAGCTCACAAATTTGTGCATCTACCTACCTTCTTTTTAGCCAATTCTTTTTCGGCTTTCCTTCCAACTGTCTGAATTTTTATGATTTTTTTTCCCTCAGGTAGTTGTCTATATTCTTGGCTTGCCTGAGTTACTAGTTACTGTAATAATTAGAATTAATTTTAGCTCAACTGAACAATTTTCGTTATAATCCAACATGTTCTGACATAGCTCTTAACTTTCATTGCTATTTTGTTCAACATTAAATATTTGCCTTCCAGGGGCACTTGATTCAAATAGAATTCCGTGGTACTGTTGCCTTCATCGTATTGAGAAGTTGTAAAAGTACAGACTCCATTTCTGAAAGTTGATCTGAGTTTTTCTGGATGAAGGTAAGTTCTTTTATCTGCTGAAATGTCTCCATACACTTCACTGCCAGGTCTTTTCTTTTTGGTTTCTGTTCACGAATTTCACTCTGTAAAATATGTATGTTAAATAATTTACATGGATGTTTCAGATGTTGGATTCATAAAATTGTATGTTTAACTCAAGTTTGAACTATTGCCATGTGTCGGTGTCTGTCCGTCAATATTTTCGTTTAACACACGCCGCATCCCTCATCCGACCATCACCACATTTCATGTTGGATTTCATCAACACAATACAATCGCTTTATTGACACTTGTTGACCGCTTCTTCAGCAGTCTATTATACGGGTTGATAATGCCATTTCGGATGTCAACACCATTGTTATGTACACACTACCTTTTGGTGGATACACACTTGTATGTAATTTCTGTATGTAAAACCCTTGTGTATTCCATGTATTTTACATGGTCACCCATGTGTATTTTACATGGTCACATAAATCATTGATAGCATCAATCGCCTGCGCGTGATCGGTCCATTTCAACAAGCGAGACCAGTGAGTAGTTATCAAACTGTTGTCAAGAAATTTCAGGCCAGTCATAAACATGTCTTCTTTCATTGATGCCGAAATGAATAAATCCTGTCTGATATCTGTTGCTGTTATTCACGAGTTTTAATTCATTTCAAAAAGTGGATTTGAGTCCGTCGATTTTATACTCATTTGTTTCTCATCATTTCTTGGAAACGGGATCATCCACAAAAAAAAAAAATATGCAGAATTTGAATTTTTTTTTAGGACGATAACGGTTTGTTGAGAATGCTCAGATACTTTGGGAGCGAGCTCATGTGATAACATTCAATTGGGATTTCCATCCAAATTTCCATTACAGCGCCAATAAATTAAGCAGGTAAAGTGTTGAAATTAAAAAGATTGACACAGAGCATATGTTTCTCAAGCCAAAGGTTGAACAAGTTGCTAACTATCACAATTTTAGCCTGTACAAGTTTGAATTCTAACATAATCCATGAATGGGGAGGGGGCTGGTTCTCGAAAGCTTCGAATAACTAAGGGATTTAATTGAACGTATCAGCCGGGATTATCTGGGCAAGAATGTGCAATATAATGTTTTAATTACATATTCCATAGTTATAAATTCTGCGTATATATGTATAACAAGAGCAGACAGGTGACGTAGTTGGGATGTCGTAGCTAGACAACCTTTATCCCGAATGAAGACACGGCAACACCACCTTCTGTACCTTCCAATTTAAAGCTGTAATATAATATGTTCATAATTATATATTTACATACTAAGTGTGATTATCACTAAATCCAGCATTTCGATTGGTCAGCGCCCACGTGACTAGTTGCAGTTATTTCTCGGTGAATGCGCAGCAGCTCATAACTGCAACCCCATAATTACATCGATACATCATCGATACCGGAAAGAAAAACGCGTAATGTTTTGGGCGCATTTGGACTCGCGCAGGATTGACTTAAATTAAATCACCAGGTTTCAATATAAATAAATTGTTCCTGTTAACTTTTGCCAAGGGTGCTATGGGTTATTTTGGGCTGGTTTTGTCACGATACACTTTTCGATTTAAATACATTTAGAAAAGTGGCTTTTTCGCTAAATGTATATAAATATAAAGATTAACTGGGTTTTAGATACAAGTTATGACCACTTACCTCACGGTTACATCTCCATAAAAAGTCCACATGACAGTTAATCCTTATATGAATAGCATGGATTTCTGCATATTAGATTAATCACTCGTAGCAAACAGACACGACAGACCTGACTGTCAATTGCAATATTTAAAAATCAGGAGTGGCTTCAGGGCGGTCGGGATTCAGGGTGTTGCATGCCCCCCCCCCCCTCCCGTCGAGGAAATATGAAATTGTCAGTCCGGTAGCTTCCGGGATAACTTGATATATCCCCATGTCGGAGATCATAGACCATGCGTTGGGGAAATCATGAGGCCATTATCACTGGTGTAAAACTGGCAGTGATTTCAACAGAACGTCCACCATTTGGGTTATCGCGCGAATAATTATTTTAAGCGGCCTGACGACTTCGTCCGAGTTAACTGCTGTCTGCACGTTCAGAGCTTGACTCACTTTGGTCAAACATAGCCGCAATGATTGGGTTGTCAGCGGACACATATTACATGGTGTGTACGATCCATTGTAAAACGCCAAACACACGATATTTACAGAGATTACATACATGTGTGTATCCACCCTAAGCAGTTTAATATACATACGTCTAGTAGCTTTTTGGGTGGAATTCATCAATCAGCTTCATCACCATATCACTCAATCTGTAAGTCTTGCAGTTTCCCAAATGGTAATATTTGAATTCCTTATTTTGTCGTTCTATACCATTGTTTGTATTGATGTTGGTTAAGAGCAGATGTTGGTGGTAAGCCGATATCCATTTGTGTCTGAGCGCTTATTTGTTGAAAATCGCCGTTTTCATTGAAAAATTGTCATTCGCAGATTCCTGAGACAGGATAATCCGAACTCACGAGAGATTGAATTTATTATCAATGATTATATACACATCGACCTTGCATAATTTGTGCGGCATGGGATAAGTTTATTTTCTGGAATTCAATTCTCCTTGGCAATTAAAGGGAGACTGTACCCCAATAAATTTTAATAAATTCCAGTAACAGCAATCTAATATCGATAATATCTTTAAAAATATTTAATTTGAGTCGAAGATGTCTGCTGAAAATGTTCCGGTTAACAGGTTATCAAAAAAACAAATTGAATTATGTAATATAAATTAGTTTATGCCATCACGATTAACAGGTCTTGGAAATGCCTTGAGTTCCTTTAATATTAATTCATCTAAAACTAAAGATTGAAATAGCTTTGGCCTTGTCATACAGCATGTTTTCCTGAAACCGCACATTATCTGCTTATAATATATCATGTTTTAGGTTTTAAAGCCACATGACGGTTTGCGTTCCAAAATACACATAATATTATTCGCTTTTGAATTTTGTCGAGTATCGAAATAGGTCGATACATATCTGTATTACCTTCCTACGAGCATTAAGTAACGCTGAAGGGGTCACTCTCACCAAAAAAAGTGCTGAAGGGTACACAGGATTTGAAAATGTGCTGAAGGGTACACAGGATTTGATAAATGTGCTGAAGGGTACACAGGATTTTAAATCTCGTTCCGACGTCACGTGACACTTATGTGATCATGTGATCAACCAATTTCACAAAAATGTCGACCTTCAGGGCAACTTCGGAGGATTTGGCCGGGAAATTGCTTGAAATTCCGTTCGTTTCGCTCGCCAGTATGGTCCGCGGCGGACGCTCCACCAAAAATGATTTGGTGGAGGTGCGCCGCGGTTCATCGGGCTTTTTATCTGACACATTTATCGACAAATCTGTTCATAAAAAGAGCTAACTTAGTACAAAATGGGTCGTCCGAGAGACGTTATTTTGTGACTGCAGGAGTAATTGTTTCCGGCGATGTGGCGGATTTGGAAAGTGCGTGGAAGGTAAGAGCAAGCGATATATGTTTTCATGTCATTTATTTATGAATTTTAGTGCTATAAATTAAACAGTTCTGTAAAAATGTTTCAAAATAAACAGATCAGGGAAAACTAGACTGCTTCGGTTTTTTTTTTTTAAATTGCACTTTACAATGTCAGTAAATTGCTATACACTGGTAGAGGCCCCCACCCCCCGTTTAGCACACCGTATTCCATGTCCTGTTATGAGGTACGCCGTATTCCGGCCCCTCTGTTAGGAGGTATTCGGTATTCCAAAAATACCAGTATTCGTATGGCGACCTTCCAAAAATGATCATAATAATAATATAAATGCGATTTTTGTCACAATAAATGATAAATTCACGGTTTGACAAACAGATCGTCGATCATCGTCATTTTAGACGTGGACACTGCGGGATGACTGGCGTTCGTACGGCAATAGAAAATTTATCCATATGGCTGTTAACTGGTATTCCGCATTCCAATCTCTGTGTTAAGTGGTATTCCGTATTCCAGGGGTGGGGTCATGTTTAGATTGTGAATTAAACTATTTGCTATTATGGTTATATTTGATATATTTATATTATCAATTTCAACTATAATTGGAACAGTGTATTTTTTGTGATTTCGGAAAGGTACATGGCAGATATACTGATATTACTGTGGCAAAGTTAGTTAATGGGTGACGGCAGAGCTGGAGCCCATCAACGGGTATTTGCCACAGTATATTCGCCCTGTACCTTTCCAAAATAACAAAACACGACACTGGTATCCACATTCTAATTTTCTTTGAACTTAAAATGTTATTTTGACACACACATGTCTTGTAATTATCGATGAAATATGCAAACATAGAAAACACTCAGCCAATTCACAACTTTTTGTTTTAAATTTAATGCGCTGGATAAATCACATATTCAATCAAACCTTTGTTTAAGACATGTTACCCATGAGCGCCCAGGACAGAAGTGATATTTCATCATATTTGTCATATTATTTTTGTAGTGTCAGAACTAAATGTATGTCATGTGTGCGGTACTAGTACCTAGTAAAATTGTTGTATATGGCATGTAATAAACACAGAACAAAACAATGTGTTAATGGGGTTTGGGCTTTGTTGGCATGGCAACAAAATTAATCACAGGATAACACGTATATTAACAGGTTGGGTGGTACAGCACTTGTGGCATCGCATTTGAACTCATGCTATTCTTCTGCACTAGCACTCGTGCCATATCAAGTTAATCAGCAAACCCATTAACACATATATCGTGCTGTGTTTATTACATGAAACTCATCATGGAATCTGACCTCGTAACAATATATGTGCATGTATGGTGTATACCAAGGAATTTGGAATGTAAACCTAAGGCCAATATAAATAAATTGTTAGATTTGCATCCAACCTCTCGGAAAAATAGGTCGGGACGGCAAATTTTATATTTTATTCTTCCTGACATAAATGGTCATGGACAGTTCTAGATATTGAAGCAATATCCTATCTTACATGTATATAATACAAGGTTATTTAGATTGTCCAATTTGATCAAGATATACTGAATAATGGGTCATTGAAATGTGATTTGACTGTCAAGGCATAAGAAAAAAGTTTTCATAAACGATATCCAAATAATAAAAAATAAGGAAGGGCTAAAATTAAGGTCGGTCGAGGATGTGCATCAAGCAATATTTTTTATATTGGACTAAATAAGATTTTTTTGGAATTTGGCATCATGGATGCCCTGTAGGATACTCCTAAGCTGACAGATGTTTATAAATCAGTTTAATTACATTAAGATGGTTTTATCTTTACAGTAACAAATATTTCCTTAACTTCTGAAAGTAATCGACCAAGCAATTCCTTAATAGGAGAGTTTTCCCCGAACTGTTGGAAATTACTGGCATTATTTGAAT
This sequence comes from Siphonodentalium dalli, assembly GCA_032622095.1. Lineage (NCBI taxonomy): Eukaryota > Metazoa > Mollusca > Scaphopoda > Gadilida > Siphonodentaliidae > Siphonodentalium > Siphonodentalium dalli. Next base: position 25,087,705 of record CP136064.1, read on the forward strand.
TTATTGCCATCTATAAGAGATCATTTAGTTATGTGGGGCATAATCCATCATGTATTGTAAAATTTCTATGCCTTCAAATATATGTTGATATGTCAAATGATGTTCTACCTGTACACTGGGGAGAGTCATTCAACAATTTGTCAACCATTTGTAGATGGTGACATCCTTAGATTAGAGTCATTTATGGTGATGATACCATTGTCAAAGTCACAAGTTTCTAGTATAGATCCACTTCACTAGCATTTTGTTTTGGAATGAAATGCTAAAAATTAATTAATTCCGAAGTATAAACTTGCTGAATTAAGCAAATGGCAGGTGAATGTGAGCCTGTGTGAAATTGCGAATGCCATTTTTTCCACAAAGTTTGTTCAATATCTTTATTAATTTAAATCACATCAAGTTAAAAGAGATTATTGGACTACTAGTAGTCTCAAGTATCGGGGTGTGCTAGTTAGCACAAAATTGTAATATGCACCATCCAGATTAGATTTGAATTACAATTATTAAAGGGACAGACCTGGTTTTAGTTTATGAATATCACAAACTATCAGAACCTTATCTGAAATCTATGCCATATGGCCAGGTCAGGTTATAGATAAAAAAACCCTTCAAATTTACATTACCAGTCTTCGGTCCTTCAGAAGATTTTTAGTACTTTAAATTCTGGCCTGCCCTTTTAACTCGTGGGTCAATGGTTTCAACCATTTTCTTCTATGCATCTGATGTGAATATTATACATTTAGTTTTCCATTCATGTGATTATTGTGTTCTTAAACTGTTACAGTTCAAACTTTACTTGATTGCAGGGATTGACCTCTCAGTGGTCAGATGGATGACTGCAAGCATCTATAGCAAACTTTAGGATTTGCACAGGGAGTATTCTTTTGATATGAAGCTTATTTGCATTCCCTTTAACTATTAATATACATGTATGTCTTATTCTATTTTAATTTCATCAGGATTGTCTGGGATTACCCTATTCATATTGGAAAAGGGACCAATCCACGTTCACTGGTAAAATGATTATAATGATGGTATTAAAGCCACGAATAGAGTGGAGTATGATATTGTGATAATAATACAGTATGTTTTATTGGTATTTGAGTGACAAATGTCCTGCATGGAACAATATTTAGAATTAACAAACATTGTTTCTGTGGTATGGAATTGAGGACTGTTCGAAAAAACTGAATGTATAATGTTTTTTTGTTCGTCCGTCCATAAGATGTAAATTCATATATTAAATGTCAGACGTATGGGTTCTCTGCTGCAAACATTCTTTTTTCAGACTGTCCACAAAAAGACAAACTGATGAGCATGAACAGGAGTGTCCGAAATAAATCTGGCCATTTGTGCCAGTTTCGGGTTAATTTGAAGATGCAGTTGATACAATTGGGACATGGCAGGTGTATGTTGAAGGATACCATGTTCCCAACACATTTGTTTGGCAAGCACCCACTAAGAATGGTCTCCTGAGTGAGCCTGTAAGTATAAAAATGAAAAACGATAGAATTGTAGGTTATATTATTATACCCCCATGACCAAAGGAACAGTGGATCCCGGTATACGGGATTACATGTGTAATCCTCTGTCTGTTCATCTGGGGAGATATTTGAACCACCAATGAGATTTATAATGGATGTTCACTACTAGTGAAAAAATTTCCGGTTTTCCGTTCCAGAGTTATTCATCATTGTTGATCTGGAAATGTTGGTCTATTTTTCATAATTTTTACTAATTTTGGAAGTAAGTTAAAATAATGTTTATTTGAATAAAATATATGACGTTTTTTGAAGTTATGACTATTATGTCTGGTAATGTTCCACTATAATGGACTGCAATTGTTACAAAACTAAGGTTTTATTTGAGGCCTGCATATTATGTGTCACCTAATATTCACCATACACACATATTTTCAGGTTTAAACACTTAAATTCATTTATATTTGTTAAAAGGGCAAAGAAGAAGCAGAAAAGGCAGTGAGCGAGGGAAGGTTGAAAACCAAACAAATTCAGAGCTTGTTCAGTGACTCATCTAGGCCAACCAAAGGTCAAGTTCGGTATTTTCTTGGTGAGTTTCCAGTGCTATAAAAAACAACTTGTTCACATAATGTAACAACTGTTTGAGCTCACCACCATGATTGACATGTAGAGGGGAACGAGTCAATTTGGGATCATTCGGCAAAAAAAAACATGGCCGCCTGTGGCCATTTTAGAATTTACTCTTTGCACCACTAAATCCTTTGGCACACCCTACAGACCACATCCCTCCATTTACTGTCAACCATTAAATTATGCCCCTACCTAAGATGAGCTACAGTGTCATTGACACTTTCATATGAAAATGTCCCCCCCCCCCCCACATAATTCAAGTGATAATGAACAAGATCACATAAAAAATACTGGGACATCTGTTTGGGCAGTATAGTATACACCCCCAATACACACACACACAAACTCGAGACCTCCCCACAATGCATGGTTAAATTGCCCTGAGCACATACAGAATTATGAGTTTTAAGCAGTGGACACTCTGACAGACACGTTGCCAAGCCATCAAGGGGACAGAAATAAATATACAGAAACTCGATAAAGTTTTAATTTGGGTGATTTGGACTGATCAGGATCAAATTAACAATAATAATCTGTTCCTGTTGAATACCGACCACTTCGAGTGATAGATATCGTACCCATTCCATTATATCTGATACTGTATTATACTTGAAGTTTCGCAATAAGTTATTAGCGATTGGAGGTGAAATTTATTTTTTCAATTTTATGTTTCATGTTGTATGTCATAATGAACGGAATTTCATTCTGAATATAAATCTGCAATTGTTTTGTGATAGCTCCCATATTTAAAAAAGTTATGGTCAATTGAATTTTTTTTAAACTGCGATTTTTCTGCCGGGTCCTCGATTTAATTACTGCTGGGGTAGGGAAAATATAATATAGAGGCCATGATTGTAACAAAATGAACTCATATCATATCATATGTCATTTTGAAGGGAATTTCATGCTGAATATAAATCTGAAAAGGTTTTTATTATAGTTCCAATATTTAAAAAGTTATGAATGATCAATTGAATTTTTCAAAAACCAGCATTTTTCTGACAGGTCCTCGACTTGATTACTATTGGGGTAGGGGGAATAACTAATAGATGCTACGATTGCACTAAAATGAACAACTCATATAATGTAATATGCCTTTTTGAAGGGAATTTCATGCTGAATATAAATCTGGAAAGAGTTTTGTGATAGCTCCCATATTAAACAAGTTATGGTCAATTGAATTTGTCAAAAACCGATATTTTTCTGCTGGGTCCTCGACTTAATTATTGCTGGGGTAGGGGAAATATCTAGTAGATGCCATGATTGTACCGAAATGAACCACTCATATCATACCATATGTCAATTTGAAGAGAATTTCATGCTTGTTATAGCTCCCATATTAAATCAGTTATGAATATTGTTTTTAGAGCATTCATATAAAATGTACATTTTATTAAATAGATGTTGGAATCGGAAATTTATGACCATCTTACAATGCATTCTTTGATAACTGATGACATGTGTCGAGGATGGGCACATCAGAAATCCTGAATGTAGAATTCTCAAAAATATGGGTCCTAGAATGTTGAATAATTCTGATCATTTAATCATGGTATACAGAGTATAGCTGCTAGTAAGCTCTTACCGTCTCGTGAAGTTCAGAACTAACAACAAATGCCTGGAACAAATTTCAATGCCAAATCATGTGTCCAAAAATAACAAAAACATCATACCAAATCTTTATCAGTTTGTTTGCGGATAATATGACCAACTTGATCAGAAATTTAATTATGCCAGAAAATTATTGCTCTTTACACTAGTACACGTATATACATGTTCCGTAATTAATGTCTTTCAAAGTTGAATCAATGAAAGTGTTACTGTAGAAGATATGATATCAACTGCAAGTAGAAGTGTTATGTTTCCTTTCAACCCCATGCATGATTGTGTCATTTTAAAGATGGATTATCTCTTCCTAAATATGTATTATATATTTTCAATATACAATAATAAATGTGAGTCGAAGATACCTGTCCGGAAAAGCTTCTATAAATTATAATATTGATTTTATATCAATATAATGCGATACTCAATTGGGACATTTTTTCGTTCCTATTCCGTCATGAAGCGTTCATGCGATCTCAAATAGAGATAGAGTTTTCCCGCTTGCTACTCTCCACAAGTCATAAGATTTCCCAATTTGATTGTATGTATTATACCAGAAAATTTGAAATAAAATCAATATTAATTGATAAGACACATTTCCAGACAGGGGTCTTCGATTCATACCTATTATTTTATACCCAGAAAACTATATACAACTTGTTATAGAAAGAGATATTATATCCTTTCGCCTCGTTTGGTACATTCCATACAATTTCTCGGAGTCTTTCATCGCTCTCTTAATCAACTCTCTTCGCTCTTCTTCGTCCTTCTCTTCCAACCAATCACCAGTTCTATTCAAGCAAAACATCACATATGCTTCTTGGCTTATATGGGATATGTTCGGTTTGAATTTCAATAATTGATCCGTATAAGCAAAAACCCATTCCGAGAATTTGTTGTGTTTTTCAACACTCATAGTCGTCTTGAGGAGATGTTCATCTTCATTGATCCGGTAGAACTTACCGCCTTGGAGGAGATCCTTATACTGTGCCTTCAACAATTTGGAGATATATGGCAGGATAACTGCTAATTGTGATTCTGTGATCGCATCATTTTCCGAAAGCCCAATAAGTGATTTATATACTTCATTCTTTTTGATAATCCATTCTGGCACATCCTCAATTGATAGATCCCCATTCATAAATTGCCCCAATTATGTGCTTGCGTGGTCTAGGTACTGCACAATCTTGGTAATTATCCTGGTAAGCTGGAGCACATGTATAGCTTTATCTTCCAGAATGTTCCATAAAGGACCAGTGAACATTTTGTTAATCAGCCCCAATGATCGGCATCCAGCGATGTTGAAGGGTTCTTTCAAATCAGCCAACACAGCTTTCAGCAAGCGATTTAAATTTTCCTTCCCCTCAAGATACTCTACCATCTTCTTGTGAAAGAAATAAATATAAGAACCATTGAAAAATATCATATTAAATCTGTTTCCACGGAAAGGCACAAGTGGCAGACTCCGCATGTTGTTAGCTTTTAGAGCATCCTGCGTGAATCATTTTAAGTCACCATGACACCCTGACTTTTCATCACCTCCCCTTGAGAAACTTTTGCAGGCTGTTCTTATTAATCTCACTGGTCCCGGTTCTGGTGGTTTAAATATATGTACTCCAATTTTGCATGTATCTGGTGTTGGACGATTTTTCTCCAGTTCAAACAATGACTCTTGTGATACCTCTGCTATTTTAACAAATTAATGGAGGCCGCAAAACAAATTGTTGAGTGTTTCAAGAGGCTGTCTGTCTTCATCTGGGAGCTGCTCCCAATCTGAAATTATGTCTGGTAGTATGTTCTTCCTGTAGTTATTTAGTAGTTCATGCCATTTTAGTTCAGTCGCAGCTCTATCTGACAGGGTATTTGAAATATTGGCCAGTATTTTAGCTGCACTCTTGGAATCAGTCTCAGATTGCCGGTCCTCTATATCATGCAGCACTTCCTTAAATGTATTCAGTGTGTCGTCCGCAGATTTGGTGGCCATATCCCTTACTCCTGGAACCCATGGAACCCCATGTATTTCTCCCCGTATTTGGAAGTTTCATCGCTGTACAAAGTTGTATTTTCCTTTAGAGTGAAAACTTCGGCAAGCTGTATTTGTGCCAGGCCCAAACGCTCTATGTTCATATTTCTAACGCTCTTTGGAGATGGAAAGTTTGCTTGCTTTCTTTCCGATATACTTCATCACAATCTCGATCACAGGTGCCACATGTTCTGTCCCAACGTGATTCTCAAGCAATTTGTATACCATTTTCCTGAATTCCCCACTGTATGCGCCACTTTGATCATCTGTTGTTATAATTGGGCATTTCATCTTCTCAATTCTGTCATCCATCACTTTCAGGTCATGTTTGTGCTGTGTGTTCTCTGTCTTCGTGCGATGACATTCTTCTATTAAATTTCCAACTTCTTCTTCTAAACTGGATGTATGTGCATTAATTGTCCAACTCGAGTTATCAGAAGCTGTTACATGACTTTCTAACTTTGCAGCTTTCTCCCTGTAATAATTTTCTCTTGCATTGGTTCTCTTCAGATTGACACGTGCTGTCTTCAGTCTTTGTTCTAGATCTTATGGCTTGCTACTATCAAGGTTTGTAGAGGTGTTTCTAAATACAGGAAATGTGTATGGAGATTCTGCCCAATCTTCATATTTTGCCTTGCCTTCTGCTCTCGATTTGCTTTTGTTTAGCAGTTGATTTGTTGCCTTTATTCGGTCAAGTGATGCTTTCATTGTTGGCTGATTCGGTTTTGAATCAGACGGTGACATACTGACATGAAATTTGTTTAACCACTCTATACACCCATCAAGACCATTGTCTTTGAGTGAGTCCACAACAACTCTGTTTGATGGGACAGTCATTCTTAAATTCAAAAGACCAGTGTTTGTGCAATACTACAAAATAGTAGCTGGAAAAAGAAATGATAATCGTTTCATAGTCTGTCTTTATATGAAGTTTCAACTATTATCATATTGGTTTGATCAAATGTACCTACCTTTTTCACGCACATTATGAAGTTTCACTGCTGTAGCTAGCTATGAAGGATGGTCTAACTGGCCAACGGTGAGAATATTCACTATATAGCTAACCGGGGTGCTGGCCAGACCATAATCATTCACCCCACCCGTAATCCCAGTGAAATTCAAATTTTGGGCAGAACTTCCCTTAATAGGCACCGGCCATATCATTCACCCCACCCGTAATCCGTGTGAAATTGAAAATTTGGGCAGATCATTCACCCCGCCCATAATCCCAGCGAAATTAAAAATTCCCGTAATCCCAATGAAATTAAAAATTCGGACATAACTTCCTTTAGAGGCGCCGGCCAGATCATTCACCCCACCCGTAATCCCTGTGAAATTGAAAATTTGGGCAGAACTTCCCTTAGAGGCGCCGGCCAGATCATTCACCCCACCCGTAATTCCTGTGAAATTGAAAATTTGGGCAGAACTTCCCTTAGAGGCACCGGCCAGATCATTCACCCCACCCGTAATTCCTGTGAAATTGAAAATTTGGGCAGAACTTCCCTTAGAGCACCGGCCATATCATTCACCCCACCCATAATCCCCGTCTGTGAAATTGAAAATTTTAGCAAAATTGAATCACAGTGAAATTTAAAATTTGGGCAGAACTTCCCTTAGAGTTAGAGGCGCCGGCCAGATCCATCACCCCACCCGTAATCCCTGTCTGTGAAATTTAAAATTTGAGTAAAATTTGGGCAAAATTTAAAATTTGGGCAAAATTTAAAATTTGGGCAAAATTGAATTTTCAGTTTATTCAGTGTTGCTACTGTTGGGTTGCATCATGGACGTATATGTATCGATGGTTGCATCAAGTTGCAAGCAAATTCAACAAATAAAAAACCAACCAAAAGGCAACTTGAATCTTGATTCACCCACTGCGTTGTTTAGAAAATAACAGAGAAACAGAAACGCACACGGCGTAAAAAAAAACATTAATTACGCACGTCGCTTGTCGAAAGCAAAGCGTGACGTTACACGTGTTTTTTGTTGATAAAACTGCGACTGGTTGTTGATAAACAAGAAGAATATCTCGGGTGCGCAGACGATCGCTTGGTATTGTTTCAAAGACAACTACTTGGGCAACAATTCAAACCAAAAACTTATCTATTTAGTCTTATTTTATTGAAAATAAAACCGCCCAAACTTGTTTTACGTATTTTGGCGCGCTCAATTTTAACATTTACCTGCTATGATTTGTCTGTGCAATCGGACAATTATGTAAATTAGAATATTATGTTTATGGTACGTCGAATGACGACATCTTAATTTGCATCTGACCGAATTTTAGGCCCACAATTCCTCCAATTAGGCCAGTTATAACCAATCAGAGATCGGTGACCCACCAGAGGAAATCAGAGGTAAACCGAGGGAGTAAATTGGAACAGCGTCATTTAACGTAAACAATAGGACCGCGGCATCTGTTTGTGTCAGTTGATATCGCTGCCGAGCGCAAATCAAATTAAGACAAATTTATATCACCAATGTCCGATTTATCAAAAATAATTTGATGATACCTTGCATTAAGTGTTTAGTTAAGTTTTTATCAGAGTTATCATAGTAACAAACCGACCGCTTTTTGTATGGGCCAGAATGGGAAAGCCCCCACAACGTACATGTAATTACGTTCCGTCGCTACTGAATAAGTTTGAGTGTTGTCCGTTATTGGCTATACTCTTATTTTTTTAAATTCATCTCACGTTGATAAAGTTGCAAACACTGATTGACCAATACATTGGTTTTAACGGAATTTTCAGATAACGGACAAGTTGCTACTTTTAAAGAAAAAAAATAATATCGAGGGTTGTTTACAAGAAAAGAGTTATCTGCCAAAACTCAGTGGCCGGATTCGTCATCTCAGGTTTAAACCTCCGAGTTTAAACCTGGTTTAAACCTACATTGGCGGTCCAGCCAAACCGGGTCTAAGGGGGGCGTTTTTGTCGTTCAGTTTCCAGCTAATTGACAACTCGATTCGGTGATATGAGCAAGCAGTCAAATTACTCTCTTAACAATTGGACCAAAAGACACGCCGATATAATGGTTATTGACATGTCATAAATTATCGCGAACACGTGCACGCTCATTGACCATTAATCCATCTCTTTGTTGGTTTAAATCATCTGACAAAGGGCATGTCTATCAGCACGAGTTTCACGCGTTGTTTATCACTTTTTTTGTGATAGATTTTGTAGACGATGCTTTACTCGCAAAGAAACAAATTGGTGTATTTACATTTATATATGTATATATTAAAGGGTATAGGAGCTGTATATATGTATGTCCGTTTGTCTGTTCGCAACTGTTCTAAAACTGATTTGAAAATAAGAAAATTTAATTTTAAAAAAATGAAAAATTGTGTTGTTAATTTGAGTAAGGAATTGTATCTAACAAGAAACAATATTTAATTTTTTTTTTTAATTAAAAAGTTCAAAATGTGCGCAAATTTGACGCAGGCTCATTTCGCACGAAGGGGCCGCAGGCCCCTCTGACGCTGGATAAAGGCTGCATAATCGAGTCAATACTGGACCAAGAAGTCAGTCAAGCAAAAGCAATTTGCTTATGAGTGCACACCAGAAGCGGCATCTGAACTGATTGAAGTGGGCAACCATATTACATGCGTTGCTTTTTTTCAATGTAATACATTTTCCGTCGTGCAGAAAATCAAAAAGTTCCCAGGTTTTGAACTGGTGGAATATTATGGGAATTTATGGACGGAGCCAGAGTAGAGCTTTGTGGCCTGATTTACATCAAAATATGTTATCATATATTTGACTCATATAGCAATATAAGTTTATGATTGCAAACTACGTGTATAGCATATCTGTTCATGTAGTAGCATGGTTTTGGTGTCAAAATTAAAACGTTGAACCATTCAAATGAATTCGTATAGAAAACACCAGTATTTGTGATTGCCACAAGCAAAAAACACACACAAGATAGTTGTAAAAATCATATTGAAGGAACATGTCCATATCTGAGCAAAGCTCGCGGGCGAATGAATCAACACCAGTCGGCAGCCGCCACCCAGACACGCCCTCACTCGAGATAATTTACAGCTCCACCCTTTGATTGATTGTTTGATAATTCTAAACCGCGATGAAGAAAAGACGGATTCGTCATCTCAAGTTTAGCCTCGGTAAAGCTGGTTTAGCTGGACCGCCGAATTAGATGGTTTAGTTGCTGGTTTAAGCTTATAAAACGCAAACAAAATATCTAAATTGACAAAAACTTAACCCCACATGCTTTATAGGTGTGAGTGCTTCTCGCTTATAAATTTCCAATCAAAATATGGTCGCTGTCGTAATTATTGATTTTCGCAATCAATATTATTGATTTTCGCAATCAATAACACGAGGCGGTCCGCATTGGGAAAGTACGATTATTTATCTCGACGATACAGAGACACTACTGCTAAACCACTGGTCTGGCTGAACCAGGTTTAAACCAGAGATGACGAATGCGTCACTTAGACCTGTGGTCGCGGGTTTAAACCACGGATTTTGCTGACTCACGGTGGTTTAAACCTAGAGGTTTACGTAGACCAGGTTTAAACCTGAGATGACGAATCGGGCCAGTACATCGCGGTAGCTGTTACACATAATCTGTGACACAATCATGCCGGACAATGATGCTTCACTTAACTTTATCAAGCCTTCAAATTCAATGGCAAGTTGCAATGACGACACAAGTTTTGCCGAGGTTGAGACTTATGTGAGTTAGAGTTAGAATACTCTCTAACATTAAATTATTAAAACAACTTTATCATATATGTCATTATAAATTGTTTGTTATAGGATACGACTATCGGTTATCTGCGTTGACCCGGTTACTGGAGACTGACGCTCATCAGCAATTTGTATTTTGATCATTAAAGTTTTCCATTGAATTTCTAGCAGAAATCGCGGCAGACGTAAAGGTCAACAACAACCAAATCAACGTTATTTCGAACGAGATTTCAAATTCTGTGTACCATTCAGCACTCTTTTTTTGGTGAGAGTGACCCCTTCAGCTTAAGTAACCCAAAATGACGCATTGAAGTGATGAAAAATACAACTGTCAATACTGTGAATGGGTCCCAAACACAAACCAGCCATTTGCACGACATGGAACAGAAAAGAGCGTTCCGTGTTAGTCTATTCCTGATATGGCAGCAATAAAGAGCGCTTATCTAACTTCTGGCGAAAAGTTGAAAAATGGCTGTGACTTTGACAAGTGTTTTTCAGAGCATATGAAGCCGGTATATCAATAGTTCGTTTATTTATCGACCTATCGTATCCGTCGCTCCAAATTACGTAGAAAAAAAATGAAGGTTCGAATGAGCCATATCCGTTTAATCTTCTAATAATAGCCTTATTTAGAGTCGATAATGTGCTGAAATTTAGATCGTTTTAGTCACATTATCGACTCATAATGATGATATTCTAAGCAGATTATGTGCGGACAATTACACAAATAAGCCAACTGACGACTTTTCAGGTGTACGCTCTTAACATGTGTTTTTACTGTGTCCCGTGCCATAAATCGAAATAACGACGATGAGTCCACGATATTTCACTATAGAAATATATCTACTACGATATATACCGGGGCATGTACCAATAGTATTCCAATCAAACGTACACTCAAACTTGCTCATTTACAGAACCATTTAAAATTGCCTTTCAAACACCTTTCTCTCCCTGTCAGAACAACGCATACAAAATGATTCGAAATATTACAACTATCACACGCCATACAGACAGTCACAACTTCAAGATCACAAACAGCACAAAAGTCTTTAGAATTTTTTTTCACAGCCCAATTTTGTTGTTGTTGCTGCAGGTTCTTCAAACTTATATGGAGCTGGAAATAAAAAATGCCGCTCAGTTAATGATTTAGCAGAGATTTACTGGTGTGTCGAAAAGCTTTAGATTTAGATATTAAAAATATCTAAGGACATGGTGCATGTCACAGTTAACATAGCTACAAGGCCAAATAACGACCAGATGTGGGAACTGGGAATAAAATATAAAGCGTACATTATTCTTATTTGCATTGCCAATTGCCAGTGAATGGAAATTCCTTGCAAAGTACGTTTCAGCTGCCAGCAAGTTATCTGCAGCATTGTATGAATCAGACCCTGAAACAGACAATATGTTGAGCTGAGTCTATTAGCAAGTTGGAAGAAACTTTCAGAAATTTCTACTTGTCACATGGCACAGATGGAACCTTTTCTATATATCATTCGTCCGATTCTTTGTCTGGACATTAGCTTGATTTTTGGTCACAATGTGAGTACTGTATAAAAGTAGAAAGTACAGCAAGAATCTACAATATTTATACATTATTGCCAGTAGCACTCTTCGAAATTGGCCACAGCAATAATGGAGTGGCAACATGTGGAATCTAATATGCCACAGCATTTAGTTTGCCATGTGGCGTTTTTCATAAACTGTAATTGAAAATGTCTTCACTAAATTATGATGTCTGGTCTACATAATTTTATCATTAACTGTTGAATTAAAAAAAGAAATACCAGCCTTAATTTCAGTTTAAAAAAAGCTACAATAAGTGGAATGTGCAATGAACACATGCGTGTAAACACGTTAATGTTTAAATTGAACCTAACGTTCTCGTTTCACCACCATGTAACAAATTCATGCAACATTATTTCATTAAGGGAAGTAGGTTAAGTGAACAATTCTGAACGGGCATTTCCATGCAAATCGACGCACCAAAAGTTAAGAGTTGAAAATATCTCTGGGTGTGACCTTGTGCGGTATTGAAAATAATAAATATTTACCTGGCGGGTCGGCCAATGAAATTGCTGTTTTAGTTCCCAGACAACTGCTTCATATGTAACTATTGCTGCTGAGATTTGCAAGGAAGTCCCCATTCAAAATTGGTCACTTGACATCCTTAACTAATTCACTCACTTGTGTAAATTATATCTGTTTACCTTCCGAAATCTGAACACTCAGACTGGTCTGTCTTTCTTTTTCTGTGTCTTTCTTTCTCTCGTCGTTTCCTTTGGTCTGGCAACTAGCTTATGAACACATTTTTTGAATGTTTGAGAATATGGCATGTACACATGTATCGTAAAGAAATATAATTCAAAAGTACTAGTGCATCTTTTAGTATTCGCTTAAGTATATCACAATAGGTTGACAAATACCTGGACTTCCTTTTTACAAATCAAGCCAAAGGAAGGCTTTCCTACATGTATATAATTTGTTTTTAGCAAAAGTGCCTGACTCTTTCACTGCTCAGCGTTGATGCTTTCATGGAAACATGTGCTCAACATGTCTATTTTTCACTTGTGTCATGTCACCGACCCCCATATGAGGTTCGGGGTATATAGCCGACGCCCCCGTCTTTATCTGTCGTGTCGTCCGTCCGAACGTACCGTACCACCTTGTAACTCGGGTGCTAATGATAAGATTTGGTTGTCCCGCATGCTGTGATTTTTGTGTTCGAAAGAACATTTCAGTGTGTATCATGGACAAGGGTAATCGGATTCAGTTGTGCGTTTTGTTTGGTGATAGCACAGCTTGGGGAAAAGGATACTAGTACTCACATAGAATATTTGTGCATTTACTGTTAATGCCTGAGTAATCGTAAACATAAAGCTCACCAATTTGTGAAGCTACCTTCCTGACAACAGTGTCTTTGTTAGCCTATTATTTTTCGGCTTTCCTTCCAACTCTGCCTGAATTATTATCCTATTCCCCCTCAGGTAGTTGTCTATATTCTTGGCTAGCTAGAGTTACTAGAAGTTCTGTAATAATTGGAATTAATTTTAGCTCAACTGAACAATTTTCGGAGGACTGTTATAATCCAACATGTTCTGACATAGCTCTAACTTTCATTGATCTTTTATTCAACATTAAATATTTACCTTTCAGGGGCACTTGACTCAAATGGAATTCCGTGGAACTGTTGCCTTCATCTTATTGAGAAGTTGTAAAAGAACAGACTCCATTTCTGCAAGTTGATCTGAGTTTTTCTGGATGAAGGTAAGTTCTTTCATCTGCTCCCGGCACTTCACCGCATTTAGCACTGCCAGGTCTTTTCTTTTTGGTTTCTGTTCACGAATTTCACTCTGTAAAATAAGTATGTTAAATAATTAACATTGATTTTTCAGATATTGAATTCATAAAATTGTTTATTTAATTCAAGTTTGAACTATTGCCATTCGTCGGTGTCTGTCCGTCAATATTTTCGTTTGACACACCCCATAGGCCACATCCCTCATACGATCATCACCAAATTTCATGTTGAATTTCATCAACACAATACAATCCCTTTATTGACACTAGTTGACTGCTTCTTAATCATTCTATTGACTGTTCAGTATAAAATTAACGCACCCCAAGTTCAATTACAGGTTGATTGACACTTTCATATTGAAATGTCCTTGACATACTCTTTCATTTTGAATGACATCACAAAAGATATGGCAGCAATTGGTTTGGGCCGGTCATCAATAATATTGTTCCTTACTTTTTTCACTATATTACCTGCATATATTTCAGTGAATACGTCAAATACCGGTATGACTTGTAATAATTACATGCAAATGGAGTGAAATAATAAAACACTGTAAAATACTTTACTAGTAGTATAATAAGGTGACTTTTCGTCAGGGCATTGACTGAAACCGAATGCCTTTTCGTGAGCTTATTTGTATTGGATATAATTTATTAATATGTGCTTGCCTTGTTATCTGGCATGACATTGATGTCAATGGGTCCGTGCAAGGATCTAACGTACACTTTGTTCTCCAACAGGATCAGTTCTTGATACTTTGAATGGATTGCAAACATGCTTGCAAGGAAGAGGTGGCTAAGCTCCTGGGAGAGAGAAACTGACAGCTAAGGTTTCCGTTACTGGGTACATATCACTTGATACGAAGTATCTCCACCGTTTGCTCTAACATGAAATGTCCATATGCCTCGTTGATAACCGAGGAATTTGACGCTGCTGCAAATAGTATATGAGGAAACATGATAAAGCAAGGATAGCTGAATAAATGGTAAGATGGTTAATGGAATAATATTGTGGCTGTGTGATATATCACAATAAGATTTAATATATTTGCACCAGGTTCAAGCTTAGGGTAATATAAATCTCGATTTACGTCCGTTTCTACGATTTTATTTTGTATATTTTACTAGCTGGTGTACCCATTGCACGGGTAAAAATGAGTCAACTATTATTACCTGTTAGTTATTTAAATTATTAGTCACATGAGTTTAACACCAACTATTGCATTACATTTATCTTTTGCTAGTAAATATATAATAAATGCTCATTATTTTGTGTAATCTTTGCTTCTTGTATATAACATTAATATATTAACAAGAAATATGTACAAGTAAAATCTAATCTGAGGTCTACGACACCAATCTAGCCTCTCCCCGTGTCAAATTATTTCGGTGTGCCAATTTCCACACATATCTTCTGAGTTGATGATAAACGCTCTTCATTAAGAAACAAGAGAATTTAGGAGCGATCGGATTGTGCATCTTTAACTGATCATGCAGTGGGTGGGGTTAAAATATATAGAAAGCTATTCGTGTTTCTTTATATTGAATCTGGAAGTACACCGCCAAACTATTTGTGTACACCCAACTTTAGATATGCACCAATTTTCAACACTCCACCCCACCCCCACGATAAAGCGAGCGAAAAATTTATCTTGAACATATCTGCATGAAATATCGCAATTTTGATCTGCATTTGAGAAGGTACAAGACAAGTCTGAAATTAAGAATATGGTTGTTATATTCAATTTGGTATTTTGGCCCTGCCAACTTATGAAATCGATTTACACATACCTTCACCTCATTCGTTCTCTCTCTCTTCTCCTTTGTGCCTGTCAACTCCATGCTGGCAATCATTTTTTTGGCCAGCTTGATAAACAGCATGCAATATTTTCGTCTTGCCACAAAATGTCATATTATTTTCCTGGACATAGCTCTGTAAATATAAATTTCATCCAGTGTTTTAAATGAGTGAGCAACAAAACATGCAAGTGAACATCAACCGTGTTTCCTTGTCCGCTTATATGCGACTAACGCCTGGACCTTTGGGGCTGAATATTTGTATATGGGGTATATTTGATAGGACCTGTTTTTGTATTTTGTAAATATATTTGTATAATTGGGAGCGCTAATATATATGTTATTAGATATATGTGTTGGCTAGAGGCCAACAAACGATTGGACCATCGGAGCTGAAAATGTGTACATATGGGTAATATGACCTGCGATATCGTATTAGGCCCCGACCTCACAAATGTCTAAGTGCACTAATAATTTTACTAAATAATTATAAAACAAAAATGGTTCAAATCCGGTCGGTAACAATTGAAGCACGATGATAAATTGACCCGTATAATAGAGTTATGATTCTCACCTCTATTTGAATTTGTCCAATACAGCGGGAATAGGTTCCATGAAAGATTATTTCTGCTTTTTCGGAATGGTCGTATTCCGAAATCTGGCTTTAAAAGAAAAGTTACACTAAATAAAAAAAAACAGTGGTAAATCTGTCAAAATTAATGTGAATGAGTTAAAGTCATGTTTCATTTGCAATGAATATGGGTTTTCATGTTCCTTTTGATTGATTGTTTATTGCAAAGTCGTCAATTAAGGCGAAACATGCTATAACATATATACAATATTTACAATAGGTCACAAAAAAACAAAGGTTACACAATCATACATATATTAATATATAATATGATAAATGTATAGATATATCGTAATATGTATTATAATATCTTATATATATTATATTATAATTTAATACTTTATAATATCATTATCATAATATTTTGCCTGAAATAATTATTCACGGATATAAATAATGCACTTAATCACACGTTTTTCAATTTGGAATAATCGGCTCAGTCATATTTTAATTTTTAATTAACTTTTTTCAGTAATAGTTGATTTTCCAAAGATAATAGTCTTTCGAATTTTTCTTTCGTGGGATTCTCCCAGTAATATTTCGGGATATAGTCTGCTCGAATTATCTGTAGTTCTTTGCAAATAATAATAAAATGGTATTCATCACCCGTGCCATCACCGCAAATATCACAGGTTTTGTCACCATTATCCACAGATTTAGATTTCCATCTTGTATATTCGACAGGCAGTTTTATATTTGCGGTTCTAAATTTTAGCAAAATGTTTGCTAAGTGAGCCGGTAAGAAACTTAGATAGCGACCCATGCCCGGCCTCGTTTTAATACTCATATAAAAACGTGCTCTAGATGAGTTTGCATTCTGCATTTCAGTAAATAGTTCTGTTGTGTGTCGCTCAATAAGCTCTGATTTTATATTTCTAATTTCAGCCTTTGTTAAACCTGACTGATTTGTCCATGCTCTTTCTATGTTAAGTTCTTTCAGTGTTTTAGAAATAAAAAATAGCCATGGGCTATTGAAGGAGCCATCAGAATTGTGATCCAATTCTTTAACAAGAATATATATATTTTTTGCAAGTTCTGAGCCATCGTGTGATAGTAGTTTGGACCAGTAAGATAGTGCTCTGCACTTTATCTCAATGGACAGAGGGTGTCTGCCAAATTCACCGTAAACCATATAATTTGGTGTACTTGTTTTCAGATATCCTATAATTTTGCAGTATTTAAGATGAAGCGATTCAATAATTTTAGTTCTTTCGTGACACCAAATTTCACTCCCATATAATAGGATGGGTACTATCATGCAGTCAAATAGTTTTAACATAATATCGATTGGAAGCTTGAGAGATCTCACTTTGTTTAGTAATCCATACATTGCTCTTGTGCCAATTGTAACTATTTTTTTCAAATTTTGGCAAAATCTTCCATTGTAAAAAAAGGTTACTTCCAAATATACAAATTCTTTAACTGTCTCGAGTTCTTGACCTCGATATCTGAACGTTGGAATTGGTTTGGGTAACTTATTACTAAATATTATGACTTTAGTTTTTTTTGTATTCACTTGTAACTTCCAAGCATCTGCATAATCTGCAAATGCTTGGAGAGAACGGTGCATATTTTCTTCTGTATCAGACATTAATACTGTGTCATCTGCATAAAGAATACAAAACAATTTTATGTAACATCCCACATTTTCAATATATAGTTCATCTAAATAACTCAAATTTTGTATTGCACAATCATTCATAAAATCTTGGATGTCGTTAATGTACAAGGAAAATAAAAAAGGTGACATTATTTCCCCTTGAAAAAGTCCCACATTACTAACAAAAAAGTCTGAAATGTTGTGACTGTCTTTTACACATGTTTTTATCTTACCGTACATATTTCTAATGACATTAAGTATTTTTCCGTTGATATTGCATTGGGCTAATTTCAGCCATATTGCATCCCTCCATATGGTATCAAAAGCTTTTCTAAAATCAATAAATGTGCAATATAATTTTTTCCCACTTTTTAGGTATAGGTTGATTACACTGTGTAAAACAAATATGTTATCTACGGTTGAGTGGGATTTTCTAAATCCCGTCTGATTTTTAAAAATTAGTTCATGATCATCTGAAAAAGAAACCATTCTATTGTTTAGAATGGCTGTAAATACTTTAGAAAGACAGCTTAAAAGTGTAATTCCCCGATATGAATCCGGCATAGTTCGTTCACCAGACTTTATATATATAGGTTTTATCATCCCGACGGTCCATTCCCGGGGGTAGTTTCCAGATTCCAAGATTAAATTGAAAAGTAAGGAATAAATGGGCATCATTTTCTCAACAGAAGCCTTCAGATATTCATTTAAAAGCCCGTCGTGACCAGCGGCTTTACTGTTTTTCAAATTGAAAATTACAGATTTAATTTCTTCTTCGGTTATAGCGTTATTTAGATAACTGTCATGGAGCGACGACTCATTTAATTCATCTATATAATTACCTAGATTATCAGATTCGTCTGAGTCGTTTAAGCTTTTAAAATAATCAGAAAATATCTCCAGATCTAAGTTCGTGGTGTTATTTTGAAATTTATTATTATTGGATAATTTATTTAGTTTATCCCAGAATGCTTTGCTGGAACTATTGCTGTAACTCTTCAGTTCAGAAATATCTGCATCTCGCTGATGTTTTATTTTCGAATCCATAGTTTTTCTATAAAGAGTTCCAGCGTTTTTCATATGTTGTTTGTTTGATAATGATTTTTCTCTATTATATAGTCGTATTGCCTTGTGAAAAGCTTGTCTCTTTGACTTACATTCATCATCAAACCAAGTTTGATTTGGTGGTTTATGTATTTTCCTGTGATTTGGATTGTAAGTTCCAAATGTGTTTTTTGCGGAATCCAATAAAATACACGTTACATCCTCGCATATTTCATCCACTATGGATTGATTACACGCAGACCCAGTTTCAGGTCGCCATTGTTCTAATTTTTCAATTACTTGATTAATTTTATTGTGATCAAGATTCACAGCGAAATCATTTCTCATGTCAGGATCCCATTTTTTTATTTTACGATTTGTTTCGGGATCCACATTTGTAGTTATGAGAGGACCATGGGCTCCCACATCGTGACGAGCGTCAAATTTCAATTCTAAATGGAGTGCGTTGTGAATATCTGAATATAGGGGAGAAAACTCGTTCACCCCGAAAATTCTCTATTGTTCGCAATAGATTAATATTGCCCAAAGCGTAATCAATTACACTCTTATCGGATGACGTAAGTTTACCATGGCCATTATCTTCCCCAAATCGTCCGTTAACAATAAATATAGATGTCGATTCACAGAACTTAATCAATTTATACCCGTAGCTGTTACTTTTCCCCTTATCCTCGGAGCAGCGTTTATTTATGGGAATACAATTTGATTGAGATTCGAGGTGTATATAGTCAAAAAGTGATTGAGTATTCGTGGCGTCCGTAATGTGTTGTAAATCAGTGAAGTTAATTGAATTGTTAAGTTCGCACATGTTGTTTGAGCGAGCGTTCATATCTCCGCAAATCAGAAGCAGCTCGTCATCGCGACGCAAACGGCGTATATCAGTTTCTAACTCAATTGGCCAATCGTCGTTACAATACCTTGTGTTTGTCGGTGGAATATACACCGCACATATAAGTAAGCTTCGTGAGTTCAATTCGCGATCCGAATCAACACGTACCCAGGCCGCATTTTTAGCTTCCGACTCAACTACTGTGATATATTTGAAAATCTGCGTGTTTGCGGCTATTAAATTACCACCACAACGTACACCGGTTCCAATGTGTTTTCCCTTGGTTACACAAATTTCAAAATTCGGTATACTGATATCATCTTCTATGAAAGCTTTGGTTTCACCCAAGCATAAAATATCGTAGTTGTTTAACATATCCACAAATTCACGATACTGCAGTCTTTTTTCAAGGCCACATACGTTTAACGAAAGCAGTGTTAGAGTTTGACCAAATTCAATTTCATTGTTATCGGTTGATTGGGGCGAGCACTATTGCGCTCAAGATCAGATTCGAGATCATCCAATAGCGGGTCACAAAGAGAATTAATAATTGGGGTAGAACTTACGCCTGTCACCGCCTGGTCAGTGCGACCGCAGTTGATTGACGTATTGTTTGTATCAACATCACAGGTTCGCGGAGTTTCATTAGCTGGGTAGTTATCGGGCCCGCCCACATGCACTGTAGGGTCACATATACCGTTACAAACACAATACACATGGCAGGTAGTAAAACAATAATTGGTTGTACAACAATTTGTCTCTAATCAGGCTTCGTCCAAACAACGTTTTGATGTTTGTTGCAAATATGTTACAAGTAAATGTTTTAAAAAAAATTGTGTTCTAATGATAAATGGAGTAGTGTTTCGAAAATAGCTAAATTTTCTGTCCAACCTCGTGAAAAATATATTTGAAAAAAATATATAATTCAAAAGTTTTTGGCTCATGTTTATAACCATGCGAGGAGAGGAATTATGTTGGCCGTTTTCCACATTGCAAATCGGGACTTACACTCATATTGTCGCTTTCAAGAATTCCCCTGTAACATAAGAAATGTATTTTTTATATATTAAAATAGAAAACTGAGTCAAGAGGATGAAAATAACTGACTATATTTGCATATCAAGGTCCAAATCTAAACTTTAGAGCAAGGAGGGTCGTAACGAAATGGCCAACTGTTGCATGCTCATGTCTGAACCTATACTATAAATTAGTCCATGACCATGCATGGTATACATATGGGATCTAAAAAAATATAAAATAAAATTATTGATGCTGTTAGCATCGACCTGACATAAGATATTACATCAGTTTCAGTTTCAGTTGGTGGCCATGTCTCGACCAATTTCACTGGCACACTTGATTCTGTAAAAAAATAGTTATAAAAAAGAGTTACTTTGCAATTTTAGATTTAGCCTGTCTTCAACTTTGATTGGTTAAGCGGTATTCGTGCTCAACAAAATTTTATTTAATTAGGCCGAGGTTAATTAAGTTTATGCTTATCCTCATCCAGGATTCTGAGAATTAAATGGAATGTGGTGGTTATTCATATTAATATAACATAAATAGTAACACTAATCTTGATTACGTTCATTTCTGTGAATGAAGTATCTGTCTAGGGATTGATAGTAACTGTTCCTATCTGAATTTTTCACAAAGGAGACCCTAAACACAAAATGAATTAACCATGACCTTACACTGTTTAGATGAATATATATTTTCTATATTAAAAGTGGAGATAAAGTGATTGATCCAAAAAGTCCAACGCTAAATAAGGTTGATTCAAAATGTTAGAATAACAGTAAATCACTTATTGAGAATTACAGTTGCCAATTATTCCACATGGAATTTGGCTCAGTCTAATTGCAATAATATCCACTAAAACATCTTCCAATGACTAGAATCGCCTTCCAAGTACAGCCAATTAATCAAAGACAATTATTGTAGCAACACCATATTATAAACGTAAATTTACTCAGTCAGTGTAGTAAGTTTGATTTATTGAGAATTCAAAGAACATTTCAGGTCTTGTCAACACTTGAATAAATATATGCAAATATAACGAAAGCTTGATCAATAAATACCGCCAGGAAATCATGCTTGGAGCCATTTTTACTGTTTGGAAAATATAAGTCCCAGGGGTAAGCTGGAATGGATCAAGTCTCCTTACCCATGTCTGCTTGGATTATGCTATTTCAAGACAGGCAAATATAGGCCTCCCATAGCACATTTTTGCACACACAAACACAAATGTTATACTTATATATTTGTTCTAAAAATCACTGATATTGATATCTGTCATGAATTTTCAGAGATTGACTTAGCTCAAATGTCTAAATATGTTTGATTGAGGCTCGTAGCATTATTGCTCAACAATTAACTCAAATTGAATAGCTGAAGTAGATGAAGGAAACTTGGTCTGGTCCTGGATGAGTCTAGTTATCTTTAACCAGACCTTTCACTGATTAATCCTTCACACTTGTAATGTTGGTCAATTCTCTCAAGATTAATCTCCCTCTGCAAATATTAATGGGAGAACGCAGACTGCTTTCGCTATCTTCTGTAGTGACGCAACAAGTACTCTCTGAAAAAACTTTCCACGAGAATACCAAAAGTGTTCACAGATACCATTCTTGCTCTCGAAACCTATAATTAAACGTTCTCTTGTGTGATATTCCCGCCAGCGAAAGGCCTCATATGTGTCTTCATTGCGAACCCTTCGTCAGCAACAATAGCATGTGGCATGATCCCCTTATGCAGTTCCAGTAGGAAAAGTGTTTGGTAAAAAATTTACCAGTTGACCAAACGGTCGTAAACCACAAGTGATTTGGCCAAAGCAATCAACGCATGAAGAAATCTCATGCGTATATCGTGAACGGAGAATTCAACGATTATTCGTGAGTCTGATTGTGAACGAAAATTATTCGAGCGAGATAATTGAGATTGTATTCATCGAACAAATTTTCTCCGGCGGGTCAGCCGATTCGAAAACGTAATTAACTCTAACACCGCCGTGGATTGCATTAAGCATTTTTGTGAAGCACAAAAATGAATCAATGCAATCGTATTGGCTTTGGGTCGTAATAAAAAGAGTCGCAAATAAAACAACAGCGTTTATTGCTTTGGCCGATTTATGATTATTTACAATGACATTCCAAATTATATAACATCAATTATTAATATAATCCAAATAAACCTTACATGTATATATACATATATACATATATACATGTACCCACCTAAATTTGTGTGAAACAATATAATCCAAACGAAACTTACATGCATATATATATATGTATATACATGCATATATACATGTATCCCCCTAAATTGTTTGTGTGAAACATATAATATAATAAACAACACTTACGTGTATATACAGCATAAGAACCATATCTCACCAAAATCTTCGCCAAGCCATCGGCCGCCAAACCCGGAGTACACGGACAAATAAGCATAATATTCGGGCCTATAAAAATCCGGTACGTGAAGAAGCGCTGGTGGATACCGAGCTAGACCTTCCCCTAGAAGCAAAACGAGGTAGACGACGGATGACTTGAACAAAGAAATTGCGTAAGACACGCGTTCCCTCGCGGTTGAGGTGCAAACCTCCATCATTAGATGCATATAAATGGTGCAAAGGTATTTTTGATTTCGCATTAAAGAATGCTCGATATGTTCGTATATATGTGACGTGGCGCAAGACGCAAAGTCTACGCAATGCCTGATTAACTCTGTTAATAATTGGATTTGATTCATTGAAATCAATAGATCGAGGTATGATCGCCGACAGTGTGATTGAACAGCGGGACTTTTCTCTTATTGCTGTGATCAAGCTGTTGAAATTTGAGTCAAATTGTTTATCGTTGATAGAAAAAACGTCATTGGTTCCAACCATGATTATCACGTGGTCATAATCTACATGGGCGGTATTGTTCACTACTTTCCTTGTTATTCTGGCAATAGTCGCCCCTCTGAATACTTGCATATCTGTGTCATCTATGCCATTTACGTATTTAGCCAGAGAATCAGTAATGATTGTAACTGTTTTAGAACCTCGTGCTGCAACAAAATTACCATAAATTTTCAAATATATAGACTGATTTCGTAATAATAATGTGATGCAATATCCATGTGTACATGTTTATGAGGAATGCAAAATATGATTCATTAATGCCGTCCCAACTTTCTTTTTGTCATCGAAGCTAAACTCCAAATAAGCATTATAAGCGTCGCTCCGCTAATCACCGTGTTTTGAATTAGCTCGGATGCAACACCCGCTTGAAAGGCTAGAGTGCTAGCCCCTCGACGGAAACTGTGCGACGAAAATTTAGACGCATTTTTTCCAATGAGCGTAATCATGTGACGCAAAAAGCATGTGAAACGGTTATATGTGATAGGAATAATACGATTGTTGTCACGAATAACAAAAGCAGGTTTTTCGGGTTCCAATGAAAATTTTGCACACATATTGTTAAATGCAGTAACTGGGTCCAAACACGACGAATAAATTTTTGGTATCGGAATTTCCAATTTTCTATTTCCATATTGAATTGTTTTAGTCCAATGGAATTGAATTATCAAACCGGATTCGTAACGTGTAATATCACGACGACACAGCTGCTTATGCGGATCAAAATTCTTAATAGTTGTGGGCATGAAATTAGACTTTCTACCGAAAGTGAAAAACATAATTAGGAACAGGCACCAGTATGTAACATGATTGTCATTTGAAAAATTCAAACGCTGTCGGTGGCCAATGGCCACTTTTTTCAACATTGGCTAATAAAAACTTAGCCAAACTTTTTTTTACTCCAAATGGAGACGGAATACTAATTTAAAAGCGCTGAATAGATCGACAGTGCCGTCGAAGTTAGGCTACGAAAGTATCGCTGGTTTTGTACTTCGGAAAGATTGTACCATAAAAACCCAGATTTATTTTGTATCGAGAGCGTTTGAAGAGAGTTATCACTGACCGCAATGAATATTGGATATAAAACCCTAATCAAAACTCTTAATCTATACACTGTAAGATAAAATAAGTAAATGCATTATACAAAACATTCGATGAATATCTCAATGGCATGTTGATTACGTTGATAACTGCCTCCCGTCTAATGACATCAACCTGACTTCACATCTTAAAAGGCTTGAATACAAAGCTCACTTTAATAAGCAACATTTGTTTTTATCTTGCCAAAAATAGCGATGACATCTAACACAGCTTATTCCTTGATTAGTTGGCGACCCTGGTGTCAGCGAGTTATTGCACTTGGTTAAGCGGAACAAAACACATTTGGCCAAAGTGTTTTTAATGTGGCCAATCAAATTTTCATTTGGCCAAAGGATGTTTCGGTCCAGCGCGAACAGTGAGTAGGAATCTCATATGCAGTTGAAATGTTTAAGGTGCCTTCTTCGAACCCCTTGTCCAGCTCAGCGTTTGATAAATGGAGACGTCATTACAGCCTCCCTATCCGCCAATGCGCACACAAATACGTGTGTAATCGGCATCTACCAATGCCATTAACACTTCTTAAAAGTAGTGTTTGTAATTATAAACCACTGATCCAGAATTGGCAGGGGACTGTATTCTTAAATGCTTTTCATACAACGCACCGATGCAGTTTGGAAAGTTTCCGATTTTCTTAAACCTATCTGCATTCCTTCTTCATATCTGCTCGTTGGCAACAGGCATGTATTGTCTCGTAAATTCCCATATTGCACCACAAATTTCACACACAATGTCACACACAGTGGAAATTCCATATATGTAGTTAAAGGCAGTAGTGGTATATGAATCTGCAGTAGCCCATTTAAACAAAGTCCCCCACTCTTTTTTCATTAGCTTCCACTGCCCTCCATTAAATTAATTTATCAGATACATCCATATCCAGTACACCATCATGTGATATATACAGTGGTATAAATTAAATGATTAACACCATTTGTGACCGATTAACTCTTTATCTTCACAAGGTTACACTGGTGTAAATAAGGTTCGGAGAGACCTCTAGCGGATGCGGGAGGAATATATAGGAGAGAATAAAATAGACACTGGGCCCTGATTGGTCAATAGCCTTGTGTGCTTTTTGCATAAAAAAATCATCACACCTCTTCCCTATGGTTTCCCACTGGTAAAATAGCCATGGCACAGGAATTAACCCTCTGTAGTGAAGTTTGAATTTTTTGTTGTGGTCTAAAATATGACAGTATTTTTTTATGCGGTTCTGACACTAGTTAGGAAAACACAAGATTTAAAGGTGAATTCCCTGCCTGTCGTACCTGATTTTTTGTGCAAAAAGTTTCCCAAAGTGTCGATTTTTCAGATTTAAAGAAAATTTTGGACCCAATGTTTATATTGCCAATAGTATACGCTAAAACGTTAGCACTGAGACCTATGGAAAACATTTACACCTGTGTAACCTAAAGGGGAAAATGATCTTTTTGACCTTTTTGATTCCTGGGAGTCACTTTAAAGTATTTTATTGCATTTTTAACAGCCTGGTCTTTCATTCCAACGAATCTCTCATGCATTGTGTAGCTATTCTTGCTGCTGATGTCTTCTTGTTCTTACATCAGCCAAAAATAGTATGATTTTTTCAAAAAAATTGCCAATTTTTCAAGGTATTTTAAAGGAAAGGATCTTGTACAGTCTTCCATAGCTGAGCCAAGTTTGCAACACCAGACCCCAAAAACTGTGTGAAAATGGGGCCTTAACATGGCCTGTGGTGGAAATTTGTGTTTTTTTGGTGAATAATGTGTTAAAGGGGGTGGGGTTAAATTGTGAGTGATAAATAAAGAACCACAGAAGTGATAATGTTTTTGAACACATTTTTTCCATTGATGGGCAATTCTGAAGAAATGTAGGGAGTTACAATTATTCCGCGATAAAGCGGGCTATCGCTTTAGGTTACACTGGTGTAAATAAGGTTCAGAGAGACCTCTAGCGGATGCGGGAGGAATATATAGGAGAGAATAAAATAGACACTGGGCCCTGATTGGTCAATAGCCTTGTGTGCTTTTTGCATAAAACAATCATCACACCTCTTCCCTATGGTTTCCCACTGGTACAATAGCCATTGGCACAGGAATTAACCCTCTGTAGTGAAGTTTGAATTTTTTGTTGTGGTCTAAAATATGACAGTATTTTTTTATGCGGTTCTGACACTAGTTAGGAAAACACAAGATTTAAAGGTGAATTCCCTGCCTGTCGTACCTGATTTTTTTTTTTGCAAAAAGTTTCCCAAAGTGTCAATTTTTCAGATTTAAAGAAAATTTTGGACCCAATGTTTATATTGCCAATAGTATACGCTAAAACGTTAGCACTGAGGCCTATGGAAAACATTTACATCTGTGTAACCCACAAGCTTGCGCCTGCAACGGGTGATAACTGAATGACCAAATCATGTTTACAATAAGTACAGTCCGTTAACGTCCGATTAGTGACGAGAGTGTCTGTAAATGACATACACACCAGAAATGGCGAGAAAACGTTGAATATATATATATATATATATATATATATATATATATATAGGTAAAGTAGTGTAGCCGTATAGGTCTGATTGATAGTTGGGTTGAAATAAATGGTAACACCTTTAAGACCTATTGTATAATTTTTTCTCACGAGCTTTCGTCTAACATAGACTTTATCAAGTGACAGACAAACGAGAAATGAGACAAGAAACGTTAAACCTACATGAAGCGTTGATGATGACGTGATGACGTTGTATCCTAGGTAAACAAGTTGATGGTCATCAACGCTTCATGTAGTTTTAACGTTTCTTGTCTCATTTCTCGTTTGTCTGTCACTTAGTCTATTCAATATTCATCTTGTAATGAGGCCTTTCACTCTTGATAGAGATTGTCAGATTACCATGATATAAAAAGTGAATATTGTATTATGTCACTTCCTTGTCAACGCAGGGTTAATTTCCGGCACATGACGTAACCATATTAACGGAGCCAATTCAGTTTTGGTTTATATAACATACTGAAGGATCGCTCCATATTGAGTCTTTGGAATTTATTAGGATTGTCCATTTTGTGGAATGGAGATATTTTGAATGGCCCATTCCCATATATACCAAGGTGTTCACGGAGTTTGATCTGTCAGTATTCTGGCTACCTTATTTGTTGGCGATGAACTATAACGCGTTGGCGTAAGGCTTTTCGCCATTATAATATTCTTTACAGCCAGATCATTCTATGATATAAAATGAAGTTCTGCGATTTGCACGTCAGTGATTCATTTGGTATGATCACCTTCATGATTTAACCCTTTACCCAACAGAAGGGCCCTGTGCCAATGCATTCTCTTATATATGCGAGTCGACCATAGGTCGCCTCGCATATATAGGAGAATGCATTGGCTTAACACATTAAAAATTATAAAATTGTTAAAAAATGTAAGAAAAAATGGTAAAAAGTGCTAAAAAAAGATTTTTTTTAGGCCAATGCATTCTCTTATATATGCGAGGCGACATATGATCGACTCGCATATATAAGAGAATGCATTGGCACAGGGTATAACTGTAACTATCACAATCTGGTCAAGGAGCCGGTTCCAATGATATCCATATTTGTATGGTTTTATTGAGACAGACCGAAGATATTTTAGGCTGTTAAAACTTTATTTGGCCGGTTTTGGCCGGTTTGTTGGGTAAAGGGTTAAGTATTAGTGTCCATCTGAGTATAATCTTAATATCTCAAGGTCGGCTTGCTTTGTGTATTACTTGAGCCGGTACCTGTTCCTTCATCTTTTGGATATTTTATTACGTTTGAGTGACGGTGATTGTGCGTCACTGCGAATGGCATGTTTCTGATATTTAATCTGACCGTAGTTCGGAGATCGGGATCTTGTTTTGCTTCGATGATCCCCGATTCAATCAACTTGGGTGGGTAATGTTGTTTATCATGTATGATTCTAACTGCAATAACCTGACATCCCTTGCATTTACATCATCCACTATGGTATATACTCGTCTTCCCAAACAGTAAGGAATCTTACGTTTAGTTTTAGTGGGTGGCAAGAAAGGAAATATTTAAATACTGGTGCGTATCTGTTCTCTTGTAAAAGATGTATAGATGTTTTCTCCTGATTTTTTTTACAAGACATCAAATTAAGATAACTCATTTTCATTATTTAGTTTATTGTATAGCTGTGCCTCGAGAAAACCCATTGTGATATTTTCGTATGTCGGTGCCATTTTAGTTCCCATTGCGGTACCTGTTTTGTTGGTAGAATATGTTATCGAAGATGTTGTTTTCTAAATCTACCCGAGTCCTTATATGAAACTATCTGAAACGTGGTTTTCTTCGGCATTTCGTATTCCAAAACGAACAGCTTTTATCCCCAGTTCATGTGTTATGGTGCTCTGAAGGCTCGTAATATGAAACGATGTTATAGTTGATTCTGCCGAGACTTATCAACTACATGAAACGGCAATGATACGGCGAAATTTAAGATCACGTGGTTGTATAATTTCGATGATTTCACTGTTTTGGTGATTCACTGCCTTTTTGATTTGTGGATTTTCGCTATTCAGTAATAGTTGCTGCAGCGATATTCTAAACAGTGCATAGTGAACTGTTTAGAACTCTATAACACAGTTTTGTTATATTAAATAATACTATTCTAAAGAAAGAAATATAGTTACCAATAACACCTTTATTTAATATAGCATTGTAGGTTTTGGTTCCACACTAACGCCCGTGCCATGTGAAATATATTTTTGTCAATTGTATATGTCGACCTAATTATATCATAAAACGTGTTACAGCTGCAACATCACCTGTAGTTACTGTATGTTACGCGAAAGAACTAGTTTGTTATTAAAGTCACATGTGGTAGCCATTAAGTGGTGTTAAGTGGAGAAACTCATCGGAATCTCCAAACGGTAGTGTTAAACCATGCAAAAATGATTGATGGTATATTTTAACTGTTTCACTGTTGTCTGACATCATCTATTGCTGTTATTGCGAGAGTTGATGGCAAGGATAGTATAACATTCTTGGCAGCATCTTGACGTGCTCTTTGCAGTTTATTACACTCCTATGCGCGATTTCCATTGAAAAGGCCGTTAACTAAAAATGGTAATGTCACTAGTGAATTGTGTCATTTCTCGTGACGTCATTGGCGTTACGTCGCTTACTGATCTAGACTGAATTTTCGATGGTTGATCTTTCTCTCCATCAGGATATAAATATGTGTGTTTTAATCATATTTGTCGAAACAAATTGATGTAGAAGTGTAATAAATAGAGTAACCAATTAGTTCCGAGAATTAAGTTAAATAATTCACTCGAGGCGAAAGGCGTTTGGGTAAGAAACTCGTGCTCTAACGCGCACTCGTTTCTTACCGACGTCTCATTTCTCTCTATATAATTAAATACATTTTGCTCAAACATTTTATGGGGAACATTGGGGATTGTGCGTAAGCTAGTTGAAAAATGTTACTTAGGACGCGCTCTCTTTATTGGTTCTAACTTAGACATAAGTCTCAAATTTACATGTATTGGTCATCTCTTTGATACCGTCCGTGTAATACATAGATAGAACCGCATGAGTGTCTGGATTTTGACGAATTATCGCACGAGATTTGTTGGCGGAGCGATACCTCGAGTGCGGGACGCAGTCCCGCACGAGAGGTATCGCGTTCCGCCAACAAATCGAGTGCGATAATTCGTCAAAATCCAGACACTCATGCGGTTCTATTTTTATTACATATCTCCGTATCATAGTAAGTTGACTCACAATCGTACATCTCCGGTACAGAAAATGTGAATTTAATTGAGTTTTAACGGTTTAACGCAACAATCAGAAATCGTCTATCAGCGAGTAACATTGACCCATTGTTAATGATGCGTTTGAAATTAAATTATGTGCCTCGACAAACATATTCTTGAAATGAAACTACTTGAATGAATTATCTCATCGATGGATCGCTTATTGTTTTCTTTATTGTCGTCATTGAAAAAGTAAAAATAGTAAAGGCGAGAACCAGTCCAACAACACTGAATGAAATAGTTCCGTCGACAGATTGCACTAGTGCGATTCTGAGAATTATCACACGCCTGGAAACTCGTGTGGTCATGCGAATTACGTTGATATATATGTAATAAATAATACTCTAACTTTATAATTTGGAATATCAACTACTATGCGTCTTGAACAAAGTCAATACTTAACTCATTAATAGTAGTAGTAGTGTGGAACTCACAGAATATTGGGGCGTCATCCTCCTAAATAGGTTTGCGTTTCTCGGCTTTACCCCACGTTCTTTCATTTGATAAATCTGTTGGCCGACGAATGTCCGACTTGGCAGCTACTTTAGTAACAGGAAGTATATCCCAAAAGCTGCCACTGAGTTCCTGGCCAAGCCTCGGTAATTCGTCTACAACAACCAATAGAAAACAAGTGTGTGGATGAGATGATCATGTGCATGTAGTTAAATAAGTTAATCCCGAATTTGCCTGTGCTAAACAACATATATTTAATCGGCTTTGAATAATTCAGAAATTCATAACCAGCAAAACATCTCTCATCAACAAGTACATGGATATATATTTCATTAGGCAACATAGTGTATTATCGGTTTCTCGGATACGTTTTTTTCTTCTTATAAAAATAGGCAGGTTTTTATTTTATTTTTATTTTGCTTTCAAAATTCCCCAGAAGGTATGTTTATTTCCACGTTTTACGGCAAACATTTCCAAGCATGTAGGTTTTCATGTTTACTCAAGAATAATGGGTGTGAAAAATGACTTCATGATTAAGTGTGCATACCATTTCAACGCAGCAATCTGTTATACGGGTTGATAATAATGCGATTTCGCGTGTCAACACCATTATACATTACCTTTGCAGTGGAATTAACGATAATAGTGAAACTAGTGGAATACATAACTCACATATAGCAACTATAAAGGCCTTTCATGGTTTTAACTTAATTATGGTTAACCACTTGAATGCATTCACATAGTTTCTTGGTGGTCACCGATATGATGTGTATGCATGTCTGAGCATTCAACACTAGACAGAGTATGTATATACATTTCATCTGCAGCAGAGGTTAACCCTTTACCCAACAGAAGGGCCCTGTGCCAATGCATTCTCTTATATATGCGAGTCGACCATAGGTCGCCTCGCATATATAAGAGAATGCATTGGCTTAACACATTAAAAATTATAAAATTGTTAAAGAATGTAAGAAAAAATGGTAAAAAGTGTTAAAAAAGATTTTTTTTAGGCCAATGCATTCTCTTATATATGCGAGGCGACCTATGGTCGACTCGCATATATAAGAGAATGCATTGGCACAGGGCATAACTGTAACTATCACAATGTGGTCAAGGAGCCGGTTCCAATGATATCCATATTTGTATGGTTCTATTGAGACAGTCCGAAGATATTTTAGGCTGTTGAAGCTTTATTTGGCCGGTTTTGGCCGGTTTGTTGGGTAAAGGGTTAATCACTCCCATTCACTTGTTTTGCCAGTTGTCTCACCGAACTAGCCAGCAACGCTGCGATGGAATCGTGAAATTGTTCGCCGGATTCGTCTGAACGATTGTGCCGTGTGCAATTGCATGTTCATTTTTCATGTTTACTCCAGGAAATGCCAGTCGGTTTTATTGCATGCACATATCTGTTTACATACCGCGCAACACAAGCACCGTTGGCATTGCCATAATGCCTTACTCCGTCCATGTTGCTCAGATATCTAAACGATGACAGAATGCGTTCCCTGGTGCAGGTGCTCCCATCACTGATATTCTTCATAGTACCGCAGTTTAGTGTACACGATGCTATTACTAAATGTAGTACCTTTATCATCTGGAGGGCGCGTCACAAACCGTTTTGAAATATCCGTTAAGAGTCCCCCACACTTCGCCAATTGTTCCCGATTTGATCATGGTTCGGCCATCATGTTAAACTAACATTAATGCATAATTTATTAGCAAATTAACATGGTCATCTGACTCATCCCTTTGACAACGTTCGTGTAATACATAATACTCTAACGCAATGCTTGCTTAAATATCAACTACTCTGTGTCTTGAAAAAAGTAAATTTACCTCAGTAGTAGTTGTGTGGCTCTCAGAATGTTAGGGCTTCGTCCTCCTAAATAGGTTTGCGTTTCTAGGCTTTGCCCCACGTTCTTCGTGTTTTCCTGGTACACTTGCACATCATTTGATAGGGATATTGGCCGATGAATGCCCGACTTGGCGTTCTTTTTAGCTCGAGGAATGTTAGTTACGTCTGCTTTCTTGTATTCGTGGATAACTCTTGTTTTTATTAGAGCATGCGATGTCAAATTCAGAATATAGGCCTACCGCCCCACTGCGAGGAGTAAGACTCCCCAAATGTAGCACCCTGTTTGTCGTGGGGTGCATCCATTGAGGTGTGGTGCAGGAGTCCTGGAGGTACTAGAGCGGTCGTATAACGTGAGGCATCGACCTGCGGATACGACTTAGCTCAAGGTAATGTTTGGTCCTACATCTCTTCAAGATGGGTGGTGAGTTGAACCCGGCTCAATCAATCGCTTAGTCACGACTTTCCGCAGTGTTACAGATTAAATGTGAGTTGTCTGTTGAATTGTTCGTCTGATGTTTGCAGTCCTGTTTTCTATTTTTTCACGTGTGGTGCTTCTGTTCTCTCATGTCTCTTTTGTGTTCGTCGTGTTGAATCGTGTATTGTTACGCCACAAGTTGGTGTTGCTAGTTTTGCAGATTTTGAGATTCTGTGGTCCAGTGGGCGAATGTATCGTGGTAAATTTGTTTTTGTACCTTACTCAATCGTACCGATATAATCACGTAGATGCTGAATTTGCAAAGTTAACGCCACCGGTGTATAATATGTTTTTGAAAGTATGACTCAATCGTATCGATAGTCAGGACAGGCTGAAATTGTAAACTTAAAGTCACCGGTGTAATAATATGTTCTTGAAAATATAAATAATCGGATAGCCTGAAAATAATGTACAACCCATTGTGAGCCCCTGGTGTAGTGAAGTGAGTTATGGGTAATTTTAATTGGAGTGCGCATGTCTGTTCTGTTGGATCGAGACTTGGAGTAACCGCCATCTTTAATTTTCTAATTACCGAAAAGTCGAGAAGTAATGGCTCCCAGCCCCCCGATATCGATATGACAGCGGCTGACTAACTACCAAGGCGAGGTACAGTGAAAGGTCACAGGTTAAATGTACCCAGGTTAAATGAACTCAAAATGTCATCAGCCATGCGCAGCGAACTGTCACAGGTTAAATGTACTCAAGGTTAATGAACTCAAAGGTCATCGGCCGTATAATTAAATATTTTGAAGCCAAAATAGTACGGTGATCAAGTCAAAATTGTATCGTATACACAATGTGTTTGTACCAATGAATGTATCGCGACTCGACTCGTTTTCGTGGTCATATATGCCCTATATAACCTATGATCACGAAAACGAGCAGAGTCGCGATATTTGATAGAATTCGAGGAATCGTACATTCACTTTCAATAGTATAGATTCACTGCAATCTGCCGCGGAATTCCCAAAATTAAGGCTACTTTCATTTTCAATAGGTTTTCCGAATTTCCACTTTCACTTTTCACTTTTACCACGCAAAGCGACCTTAGTTGACACATATATATGGCACACTGGCTGAGTCCATGGCAAATAGTTTATGTAGCATTGCTTCTTTCATTTAATTAAAGCTCACCTCGTTAAAACGCATGTCAATCGTATTTGTTTACAAATTGCATTGGGTGCGACGTTTTGCAGTAGGTCCCTATTTGCGGAGGTCACTGTGCGGAAGTCACCGAATTCGCGGAGTTCCCCTAAAATGGGCGATATATGTATATTTTAATGAGGGAACGGTGCGTATATGTCAATTGATACGTATTTTAAACAAATAACGACACGATCATCATAATAGAGGTCTGTTCTATCAATTATATACATGTATGCCCCGAGTTCACTTGGTGCAAATCAAACGGCGATAAACATTCTCGTTCACGCCTGTCTCGCCGTGGGGAGTTACCGGGAGGCTGCTACATGCAGTGACGAAACGGATCGTCACTTTGAACAGCTATGTACCAGTTTTTCACCCGACCAGAATTCGATGGGTAGTCAACGGCGGCTGGGCTAGTTATCGATTTTTATGTGCCCGTTTGAAAAAAACGGCGTATTATGTGATCTGTCCGCTAGCAGTTTTGGTTTCGGGATGATAACTTTAGTTTGGGTTATTTTATCGCACCTAAATTTATCAGATATTATAAATATCATGTCACCAGTGCAAAACCGGCGTTTGTCGCCTACTTTACATATTTTGATGAATGTGAAGACTAGTTATATAAAAGTTTATATATTGGCTGACTACATGTCATGCATTTTTTACATTTGTATAATTTCTTTGAGAAAATACAATAGTGAACTTCATTCTATGTTAACTCGATGGTTGTTGCCCTCAAATGACGTTTTCTATCTGATCCGATAGTTATGTGTTTGCACAATGATCAGTTTCTTAATTGTACTGACCCCAAATCAAGAACTTCCGTTCTGATTTTGGGTGTTTTTATTTGTTTATATTTTGTTACGTTTTAGTCTAATTCACATTTACATCTACTCACATTTGCGTCGCTAAATATTGGTTCAGTTTATCTCAGTCGTGATATGCCCTAACGGCTAAAACAACGCTAAACCGTAATTAAACAAACAGTTCAGCTAATAAATTTATTAGTATTCCGCAGTAGGTTAAGGTCCCACGACAGCTTGGAAATGCATGATTTATTTCAATTTGTTGAACCGATGTTGAATTTGTATATAATCATGGAATTTCTCCCTGATAATCATCAATATATATTGCACATCCGACTTACCAAACATCTTGCAATCTCGAGTTGGGACCACCGGCCACTGTGAAACAGGTCATTAAGAAACAAATACCAACAATGATACATTTGTTAGTTTTCTATGCAGAGAAGTCATATGCCCCGTTGATCTTCACTACCCTCCCACGTTTCTAGTTTTAAAGTCATTGCTTTCAGACTTAACTATGAGGGTACAAAGTTGCCACCTATGTATCTGCAACATGATTCCCCGATAGCATCAACACTTTCTGAATTTGAAAGTTGAAGGCACACATATAGTGACATTTAACTACATGTAAACCCTGTTAGCTGCTAACACGTGCTGCTGGTATCCGTTCCAATACACTGCACCGGCCTCAAACTATGATGCCCGACATGTGCAGAATGAGGCCCCCAGTGGGTGAATTTAGTTACCTACCCCAAAAAGCGGTCTAGCATCACCAATTTCATCTTCTGATGACCGCATTATGCTATGGGATACCTACAATGTAGACTCGGATTTAACTTTCCAGATGGTGATGTGCACCCATTGGGCACCTTCAGTGTGATTTCCGTCGTCTGCTAATTTGGGGTATCGAGAAACTGAACATACTTTTCAGAGATG
Source organism: Siphonodentalium dalli (assembly GCA_032622095.1). Taxonomy (NCBI): domain Eukaryota; kingdom Metazoa; phylum Mollusca; class Scaphopoda; order Gadilida; family Siphonodentaliidae; genus Siphonodentalium; species Siphonodentalium dalli. Next base: position 25,123,845 of record CP136064.1, read on the forward strand.
AAGTGGTGACTTTTGTGATGCTAGCCCCTTGTGTGGGGTGGCGTCACTAAATCCACCCTCTGGATTCTTCAAATGTCCGGCACCATATTTTGAGACCTGACATTGCATCATATGTACGTGAAATACTACACGCGCCGCATGACTTTTATGGAAATGATGTCAACTCTAACAATCTAACTGAAACAGGGGAATAGAAGCTTATTTGGATGTGGTATTATATAAATTGGCAACGAAATAATATGACTGTATTGGTAGTTTGGCCAACGGCACTGCACAACAAAAGTCATTACTTAATATATAATATCTCGATTAATATGCGGTGAGATGTTGAATGCGCGATCACAATATGTTTACATTCGAAGTTGCTTGTGATGATGAAAGAAGGAGAACTCTATATTTACGTTCCACGGGTTATAGCCGCATATTTAAAGAGAAAACATGATACACGACCCTTTGTGGGAAGAGGTTCGATCTGAGATTTCGTTTGATCGGCCTAATTTGGCCTGTTTTGGATCGTCTCCTTAATATATAACGGGATGTTTTCCAAATTTGAGTTCAATTGGACGTACATGTACCAGTGGAATGTTATAAACGTGCGAAATACACAGTTAAACCCTTGGGTCATGTATGGATGGAAAATTGTAATTATTGGATGGCAGTTCACTTACTCCGTTATTTCATGGATGGTCCATCTTGGAACTCGTTTCAATTTGGTCATATATTTAGTGAAAGCTGCAAATAGTGTGCAGGCCTAAATTTTTACTGACTACTGACAAAAAGTAATGTGTCGTGGACGTGGGGATAACACAGGTTGGTGTACACAAGAGGTAATTAATACAATACATTGACCGTGGACAGACTGGCAAAGTTAACGAAATGTATTCATTTTGTGCGCTATGTAAAGCTATTTAAAATTATTTTTGTGATATCCGGGGGGGGGGGGGGGGTTCAAACAATGTTTTTCAAGCACGCATGAGAACCCAAAAGATAGAAATTTGAGATAATTTAATTTTAAAATCAAAACTTCCTTTAGACAGTCAGTATAGATTGTTTCTTGTTGCAGGATTTCTAAATACATGGCTATCTGTCAGTGTAATTCACTCCGAATATAAAAACATGGACACGCTATATCAGCAATCACTGCCATGTCAAACTAAGCTAACCAGACATCAACCAGCAGAATAGGTAGTTGATAAGAGGCAGACATTAAGTGGAGAAAATTATAATACTGAACAAGAAGAATGTCTTTAAGCTTATGGTACTCGTCTGTCTATACGCAGATTGTATTCAATGTGTAGACATGGCAATCACTTATTTACTCAGAAAATACAGATAGTAACAACTAACAAGCGCTCACTCATGACATGACAAGAGCATGTGCAATTCAACATGGTGACAAAAACACGTCGAAACACTAAACATAGGCAGTGGAGCCAGTGCTACATTGCACTTCCCGTTGCTATACGACAGACGATATGTTGTTATTTATTTTTCTTGACAATAAAAACGTATGGCTTCCACTCCTATTGTCTCGAATAAGTCTGATTTCGTGATCTAGGAGGGTGGATGTCGAAAAATGGTCGGAAATAACTTGCTAAACCCGATAATAAATAGATATGGGTCGAGGGGTGTTTGGGTATCCAAAATGGCCAAAGGTAAAAGGCTTCAAATGAGTATGAACAATATGTCCGAAACCGCCCACCGGGTAATATCGGGAACAAATTTAACAACTAACGTTCCTCATTGTTAAATGGTTTTTTTTAAATCTAGGCATTTATAATCAATACAGTTATTTATCGGCACAATTTTATCACCAGGACGTGATAAGATATAACAGTGAATATGAATAATTTGAGAGCTGAACATTATATGCCGCTTTAAAGTCCGAACGTAGAGTAGACCATGATGCCCACTTGTCATTTAACACCCAGCAATATTCTCGAAACAGGCGAGAGTAGAGTAGCTCCGCCTGAATCAAGAGCAGAGCTATTGTGTCCCTCTGCCATAAAGCCGATGTACACCGAGCCCCTTGTTAAGTAGTGGCATTATTTATTTGTACAATATTTATAGACATAATTATGGCAACAATAACATTCAAAAATGAGCATAAATACATCGTACAGGAGCGGCATGGCCTAATGACCGTCTTCCTGCCGCCCATATTTATAAATGGAATTCAAGTCATAAAAACGTGAAATGGAATAATATTTTGAATAATATTGTTAATGGTGGGTTGCTTGTCTGAAATTCGGATAGCTCATCTGAAACAGGTCCTGTTTATTGAGCCAAATTTTTTTGTCGTTATGATTTTACTTTGTCGTACGATTTGTTTGGAAATATGTGTCTTTACGAGTTACTGGATAGGGCCTTGGGGCACTTAGCATCAAAACACGCCAATGGACGATTGTCACATACAAATAGCTCCATGTTTTCAAACAATTAACAATTGCTCGAGTAATAAAAAAAATGCTGAATGAAACTCAAATTTACCCTAATATTTACAACGAAATTGGGTTTGGACCATATACCTATAAATTTTGAATATTATACCTTCAAACACCTCTGATATTGCATTCTTTTCTTCCTCGCTCAAGTTCGTCATAAATGTTGTCAGCCCCCACTGCGGATTCCACACCTTCAATATCTCCAGCCCCTCATTAATTGCATCCTTGGACTCTGTTTCGGTTATAAATGTACCCACTACCGTATAGTTCACATTTGTCTTCACCCCAAGAAAATATAAGGGTACAATATATTTGGTTGTACGGTACGTGGCATCAAGATGTACCACTGCCTGAGTTCATTGCCGTCCGTCTTTAGCAACTTCTGCTGCCATGTTGTCTGTTACACAAGCAGGAGATTGCTGTTTTCTGTTTTTGAAGCAGGTCTGAAGTAGACCCTCTGGTCAGCCTTCTGTATCAACCCAGAAGAAAGAAGTTATATCATTTAAGACATAAATGTCATTAAATTTGCCCAAAATGTAATTCAAAGCTGCCCTCTTTGTCTCTGAAAAAATCATTAGTATTCGTTATCCATGGGAATGTATCTAAATTATTATTTCTCTGAAATTTTCCCTTATCATTTCAACAAAAACAATTCAATCGACAATAAGTATAACATTTCCTGATATGATTGTACAGTATACTCTTAGTAATCAGAGCTAACATTAGTTTGTACCCTAAATGTCTCCTTAAAAAATTGTGGAATATAGAAGTCACTGGCATCCGTCTGCATCGTTGCGTCTGTCCGGCCATCCCAGGTAGTTTCCAGATGATATGATATCTTCAGTACATGTAATAATTAATCAAATTAAAAACAATATTTGATATGTGAGATTATGGTTAGTCATGGCACAAGTTAAGTTTGAATATGCATGAGTTAAAGGTACTCAATCCGATCAGATGGTCCCCATATCATCACGATACAACGACAACGTTTCTTCAAAATACAATTTCGTTATCAGAATCAATTAATTGCACAAAATAATGCAACCACTGTCAACTATGGTATCAAATTTCCCAAAACGTGTTATTTATCAACATTTTTTTCAACGACTTCCAGACAATACTTAATAAATACTAACATTCTTTACAAGACACAAAGATTATCTTTTATCATATATTACCTTCTGCAACAACTCCTGGTCCATGATATTGCCCAATGACTTATTCCGGACATGATGGATGTGCCCCCTAATGTCATTCCGCAGAGGGAAATATCGCCGGCACATACGGTGTGGTGGCTCCATTCCTGCAAACAGCACATGGTGTACATAATATTCAAGATGAGTGCGAATTTCTCTTGGGTCATAAACACCATCTTTTACTTGTTGCTTGATGCTTTCTGCCAGTCTATTGTCCATCGTTTGTATCAGTTGGCAGTCCTGGAAATTAGAAATGGAATAAATAGATAGAATTAGTCTGTGAACTGGTTAATGTTATTGCAAGATTGTGTTGCATATCAGTGAGAACCATCTGAATATGTCCATTCGGGCATATATCTCGGAATTGGATTAGCGCATGTGAATGAATTTGCTATGGATGTTAGCCATCACGATTGATTTCAAAAGACTGCTAAAAAGTGTTGTTTGCGTTCATTTTGCCTGTCAGATATCAAATTTAGTTTCCATTTCTTTGTGATTTTGGTCAGTTTGGCTTGATAACTCAAACATGCAACATCTTTTTATCATGTACCATCAATTTTTATTCCTTTGTTGCTGTTTTTTTCGAGAAAATTCACGCAACATGTATAATTTTGTCCGAGCTTTTATTCCTACATTTGTATTTTTTTTTTTAAACTTGGCACAGATATTTTGTACCATGGGAACCTGTGCACCTGCGATTATGACGTTTGTCTGACTTTTTTTGGTGGAGTTATCCCACTTTTCGACTTTTTGCAACATACATAATTTTGTGCGATCTTTTGTTCCTACATTTTTGAAAAAAGGTCGTATAATGTTATCAGTCTGTCCGTCCGTTAACATTTTTGGTTTCCGATCAATAACTCCAGTTTGGATTATTTAATCTGAACCAAGGTTGGTATGTGTATTTCCCAGCTAAAAATACAGGCCAAGTTCGAATATGGGTCCCGTCAAATTATTTTTACATGAGTTACGTCCCTTTTTCGACTTAGAATTTGACCGTCTGTTAACATTTTTGGTTTCCGATCGATAACTCCAGTTTGGATTATTTTATCTCAACCAAAGCTGGTATGTGTATTTCCCAGCTAAAACTACAGGCCAAGTTCGAATATAGGTTCTGGCCAATTATTTTCACATGAGTTACGGCCATTTTTCTACTTAGTATTTGACCGCATTTTGGCATTGAAATTAGGGGTATATCAGACATTCTTTGTAAGCTCAAATAAATATTTTATTTTGGGTTAGTGCCGTTCGAAATGGCTAAAGGGCGTATTTTGCCACGCCCAAGAGATGCTCTTGTTGGTCAATATTTTCGAAAATTGGCACAGATATGTAGTACCACCGGAACCTGTGCATCTGGGATTATGACGTCTGTCTGACTTTTTTGTCGTGGAGTTATTCCCCATTTTCGACTAAGTACATTTTTGCAACAAGCATAATTTTGTCTGACCTTTTATTCCTACATTTTCGTTCAATAGGTTTAGGGTTTGGGGTTAGGGTTGTGTACCTGCATTGTGAATATGTTATTTTATTATTTTAACTTAATGTTTACTGACATGTGAAACATCTTTGTTTTAAAAACACAAGGGGGCTATCCTTAGTCCCTTTGGGACAGTCACACCTCTAGTTTGTTTGAAAATTAACAAGCATGTTTATGATGACTTCCATGTGGGAGCTATTAAATAATGTTCCATGTCTGACAACCAACATTTTTTATCCGATTGATCAGAAACTTCATATGGGTCTGGTTTGACCTCTGGTATTACATAAACATTTAAACTTACCTTACATATTCCTACCTCAAAGAATGCATTAATCTTTGCATCAAACAGCCTATGATCTGTACATCCCAGTTGTGGATAAATGGGAACCTAGTAACTACTAATCATCGTCCAGTCATGACAGGATAATTGCGCTTATGGGTAGGATTTCTGCAGAATCTGTATATTCATTCATTCATGTATCATTCATTTGTGGAGATGGTCAGATAAGTTTATCAAACAGTCTGAGACTATTCATTATACCCCCGCAACGAGTTGTGGGGTGTACTGGATTCAGTGGAATCAGCTTGTCCGCCCGTCCGTGGACGCAATTTTGTCCGAGCTTTTATTCCTACATTTTTTGTCAATTTAAAAAAAAAAAATATTTAGTGCCATATTTAAGTAAACAATTGGGTGTGGAATAAAGCTCATTGTCAGATTGAGGGCTTCGTTACTTTTTATCTCAACTTTACTTTGTAAAGTTTGAGCTTTTGCTGTGGGTCGGTGTCCGTTGTCCATCCGTCAACAATTTCCTTTGGCTCATCCTACATCCGATCTGATCATCACCAAACTTCATATGGATCTTCGGGGTGTCCTCTAAATGGAAGCCATCGATTTTTCAGTAATTCATTAACAACATTGGCCACCAGCAGCCATCTTGAATTTTAAATTTGAATCCATCGGCTCAGCCCGCATTCATTGAAGAACTGTTTTGTAAATTGCAGGCATGTTTAGTTAGGATCAGCTCTAGATGGGAACCATCCAATTTGAATTTTTTTTTTATGAAAAACATGGCCGTCGGTAGCCATCTTGGATTTTACTCTTTGCACGACTAAATCTGTTGGCACACCCTACAGACCGCACCCCTCATCAGATCATCACCAAACTACGTATCTTCCGGGTGACCTCCAAATGGGAGCCATCGAATGTTTCCGAAAATTGATAAACAAAAACATGGCCGCCAGCAGCCACCTTGGATTTTAGTCTTTGAATGACTAAATCCTTCGGCACATCAACATGCTACATCCCTCGTCCGATCTTCATTAAACTTCATATGGACCAACATAGCTTTGGCACTCAGAAAGATACACCATAAAATTATGTGGCGTGAATAATATGCAATTAAATATTCATTCATTCTTTACGCACCGTTCATATCTTGACGTTGCTTTGCAGCTAATTACTATTGGTAATAATTAGTATCACTATGGTAAACAAACCAGCTGACTATTGAGCATCAAGTTAGGCCAAACGAAAGAAATTGTTTCGGGCAAATCGTGAGGAAAAAAATAGGGTAGGTGGGCAATTCTTTTATAATATATTTTTTTAATCTTGGGATTAAATCCCTCAGTCCTTTGTTGTGTTTGCATCAGCCTACTGGCCAGATACTATTGAACATTTGGGCAGAATTTCCTGTGAGCCTAGATGCGTTGGCCAGATTATGCACCCCGCCCGTAATCCAATTGTCTGAAAGTTTGCGCAGAAAATTCATCCCACCCGTAATAACAGTGAAATTCATAACTTCCCATAGAAGAACCTATATCCTGAGAATTAAACTTCAGCAATATTTTATGTTAATTCTATATTTATGTGCTCCATCATGGCATCAACTTTGATCGCACAGCTAATTTTATATGGTCGGAAACAAATAATATTTGTTGTTTGGCCTAACTACCAATTATGATTTCATGTACTATAACACCGTAGACAACATCATTCTGTTTTCACAACTCCTTCTTTCCATTAAGTATATAATGTAAGCCTATTGTTGTGCTACTTGGGGACTTGGTCTACTCTTTTCTTCCACATTCGTTCAATTTGTATATAAATTTAAAGAGCGTTTCACATTGGATCATAATGTGTAATGACTAATGTGCTCTTAAAATTAATATATATACTGTAATACATAATATACCTTATATATAAAATAAAAGGTACAACAACACTTATGGTTCAAAAGTTGCCATAGCCCTACTGGTAGGCCTACATGAAGGTACCAACAGCCTAGTGCCTACTCTCAGGATCCAAATAAAGATAGTTCTTGAAATTTAATGTTAGTATGTTTAACATATGTGACCCGCCATATCAAATCCAGTCGTAAGTCGGGATTTTGTTTACCCTGTGCCAATGCATTATCTTATATATGCGAGTCGACCATAGGTCGCCTCGCATATATAAGAGAATGCATTGGCCTAACAATTTTTTATCATTTTTTTTAAATAAATGTTTCTTACAATTTTTAGGACATAAAATAAAAAAAACATCCATTACCCTGCAGGGAGCCCCACACATATATAGAAGCATATAGAAGAGTGTCGTCTGCTCATGTTTGTCTGGGGCTCTGTATGGGTGAAATTATAAAATTGTTAAAGAATACAAGAAAAAATTATTAAAATTGTAAAAAATTGTTAGGCCAATGCATTCTCTTATATATGCGAGGCGACCTATGGTCGACTCGCATATATAAGAGAATGCATTGGCACAGGGTAAAAAAAATCCCGACTTACGACTGGATTTGATATGGCGGGTCACATATAGGTACTCTTATTATGCCCCCGATCTCCGATGGAGATTTGGGGGTATATAGTGGAGCCCTCCGTCCGTCCGTCCTTCCGTCCGTCCGTCCTTCCGTCCGTCCGTCCTTCCGTCCGTCCTTCCGTCCAGCCGTCCTTCCGTCCGTCCGTCCTTCCGTCCGTCCGTACGAACGTTTCAACTCATAACTTTGGTTTCGCTAACTCAATTCAGTTGATCTTTGGTATGCTAATAGACCAGTCGGGGGGACAAGATTTCCCCATAACTGCGGATTCGCCCGCCCATTTTTTCCAGAGTTACGCCCCTTTTTGGACTTAGAAAATTCAGTTTTCTGTGGCATACAAACGTTTCAACTCATAACTTTGGTTTCGCTAATTCAATTCAGTTGATATTTGGTATGCCAATAGACCAGCCGGGGGGGACAAGATTTCCCCATAGCCGTGGTTTCGTCCGCCCATTTGTTCCAGAGTTACGCCCCTTTTTGGACTTTTTGATTTTGGATTGTTTACTCATGAATAACATAACTTTACAAAGTGCCATTTAATAAGCATTTGCACAAAAATAAGAAAAATCCTCTCTGATTGTACAGTCGGGGGCGTTACCTCCGCCCAGCGGTGCACTTGTAATACTCTTAAATTTCAAGTTACCCCCCCCCCCCCCCGTGTGATGTATCAGCCTGTGTTTGCTGCTTGCTAGTATCTGGGTTTCCTATAATTGTTTTTATTTCATTCCAAATCACTGCTTTTGATATAAAACCACTTCAAATGTGATTTAAAAACTGAAATGATTAGGGCTAACACATCTCTTCTCTTGGTTCTTATACTAAGATTAAGTTATAGAGCTGAACAATGAATGTTTGGGAATTATTCCATTTTTTCACCTCTATGGTCCTATTATTTAATTTTGAGGAATCCCCCTGTTCTATTATTCCGACACAATGTTTATTTGGATCACAAGACTAGTTGGAGTAGTACCTGGTAACCTACACACAGAGGTATGACATTGAAAAGTGAGTGAGACGCTCTTTAAATATTAATTGAATTTAATTCAAACTTAATAATAATAATGTCATTATAATTGTTTATTATGTGCAAGTCATTAATCAATACACTGGTATATGTTTTATGGATCATATATCAAATACATAAATGTATCCAGAAAGAATTTTATATCTATGTTGTATAAACATATAGTAGTAATAGTAATTACTTTATATTTGATTAAATTCAATTAAATTTAAAGAGAGTTTTTATAATTATATAGCCAATTATCACTGAGTTATTGTAATAGTATGTAAACTTATTCACACCTGTGGCACCAAACCCCCTATCGAGTCTGGTTCTCGAAAACTGGGACATTGTACGCATCTCAAACGCTTCAACGTTGTTGAAAGCATCTTCCTTAGTGCTAAAACGCAACATTCTCGGCAAGATGCAAGAACTCCGCCGCCGTCTGCACTTCACTGACTGTGGTACTTGGCTTTAGATTGGTCAAGTCTATTACCAAATTTGTGTACCCCACAACACCGCTTCAAAACATTGATGAAATGCAAACATACATTTTAATATTTTAATATAATGAAATATATCTTCTGTTCTTTGTGCCGTCACGGTATTCTCGTCTTCATCTGAAATAAATATAAAGAAGGAAATTAGTACGTAATTTTAAAGTACGGTTATCCTAAATGCTAGTCCATAGCAACGTTTCCGGTAAGATATTTTCCACGCATGGGCAAAATGCAACTCCCCGGTTGGGGTTCCTTCTCACGCTTACCGAATTCAAATGTATAACATTAATTTGTCTTATGTTTTAACTCGTTTCACTTGAACAAACATACATTAATTATAGAATAACAATTACATTTCAAATGTATAACATTTAATGTATATAATTTGAATGTATATATACAACTTGGTATTCATTGCAGATTCGGAAACATTACTATATAGCGTCGAGGCATACACATGTTATTACAGCTGTCTGATATATAAATGAATATATGTAACAACCTGTACCTTAAAGGCCCACTTAATTATCGAACCCCCAGATCACACACACACACACACACCCTCACACCCTCTCACACACACACCCACCCACACACACACCCTCACACACACACACACACACACACACACACCCTCACACACACCCACACACACACCCATATATATATATTTAATATATACCATTTGAAAGAGGATGCTCCAAAACATTGTACTATCAACTTATCCAGTGTAATAAACTGTGAACATGTTGTTTGTTGGGGTACCGCCGTGTTTTCTGGACTTAAGTTCATCTGGACTGTACTGCAAAATCTATTATTTTCAATGGAAGGGGAATAAGTCTATATCTTAGTTTGAATTATGTTGCATTCTGGGAGCGAAACGGGGGTGAAATATTTCTAAGATTTCAGCTATTTTCGATTATTGTAGTCTCTATGGGCACCTTCTGGGACACATACATTCCAAATGGTGATGAATTATAGTATTTTAATCACCTTTTATTTTTATGTCACAGATTGTTATTAAAACCGTATATCAAGGCACTATAACAAATGAATCGGAATGCGAAATATCATTATTTGAGAGTTATTAATAATTCAAATAGAACAAAGTATATTTTTAGCTAAACTTTACTTTGTAAAATTTGAGCTGATGCCGCCCGTCAACAATTTCCTTTGTCTCACCCTACATGCCGCATCCCTTATCCGATCCTCAACAAACTTCATATGGATACTCGATGTGACCTCTAGATGGGAGCTATCGATTTTGTCCGAAATTCGTTACAAAACATGGCCGCCATGCAGCAGAAATTTTGGATTTCAAATTTGAATCCATCGGCACACCCTGCAGCCCGCATTTATTTGAGAAATTTTTTGAAAATGTACAAGCATATTTAGGAACACCTAGATTAGAGCTGTCGAATTTTAGCAATTTTCAATGAAAAATATGGCCGCCGGCAGCCATCTTTAATTTTACACTTTGCATGATTAAATCCTTTGGCACACCCATCAGACCACAGCCCTCATCTAATCGCCACCAAACTTTATACAGATCTTCGGGGTGACCTCTAGATGGGAGCCATCGATTATTTCCGAAATTCGTTAAAACATGGCCGCCAGCAGCCATCTTGGATTTTACTCTTTGTATGACTAAATCCGTTGGCACACTCAACATAGCACATCTCTCATCCGATCGTCATCCAACTTAATACGGATCTTCTTGGTGACATCCAGATGGGAGCCATCAATTATTTATGAAATGACTAAATCCTTCGGAACAACATACAGGCCACATCCCTCATCCGATTGCCTCCAAACTTCATTAGGATCTTCGGGGTGATATCTAGATGGGAGCGAACGATGTTTTCCGAAATGCGTTAAACAAACATGGGGGCCATCTTGGATTTTATTCTTTGTATGACTAAATCCTTCGTCACAACATACAGCCACATTCCTCATCCGATCACCACCTAACTTCATAACGATCTTCGGGGTTACATTTAGATGGGAGCCAGCGATATTTTCCGAATTTCGTGAAAAGACATGGTCGCCAGCGGCCATCTTATATTTTACTCTTTTCGTGACTAAAATCCTTGGGCACACTCTACATGCTTCATCCCTCATCCCTCGTCCAAATTTCATGGTTCTTTGTTGTGACCTCTAGATGGAATCTTTTGGAATTGAACATTTTTTAAACATGGGCGCCCTGTGCCATCTTGGATTTCACATTTGAATCCATCGGCACACCATGCATCCCACATTTAGTGGAGAAATGTTTGAAATGAAATTAATTTCATTTACACAATACAATCCATTTACTGAACTTTTTGACTTTCCGTCTTTGTCATTCTACTGACTGCTCAGCATAAAATTATTAACGCCTACCCACGTTGAGCTACAGTGTCATTGACACTTTAATTTCATGTTCGATGATAGCTGTTTTACATACTTTTCTGTTATTTCGCATGAAGACACTTCAAATGTTTTTTGTCCCTTTAAGGCGAGTATTACTTAGTCAGTTTATGCTTCAAACCGGCAATTGTCTCTTCGCAGCGAGCTTTTTATAGATTCCAGGGTATAAAATAATAGATATTGATTGAGGACACCTGTCCGGAAAATCTTCTATCAATTAATATCAATTTTATTTAGAATTTCTCATGACAATCATGGGAAATTTTTAGGGGCTATCTTTACAACCGAAATCCGCGCGGAAATGTTCCGACCGCACTAAGAGAGCATACCAATAGAGAGCATACCAATAGAGAGCATACCAATAGAGAGCGCTATATTGTTAGCGGCTCAATCAAGGTAAATTGCAAACCATCTAAGAGATTTACCGCCCATTACGATCGAAAGAAACCACTTTATAGGCAAATAATATGCCCCATCTTCGGTGCTATCTGTATTTTATTCACAAAATAACTATTTGTAGTCTTGAAATCGGGGTTTATGTAGAAAAGTATGTTGTTGTAATTGTGGCCTGGAAGAGTTAGACCATCTTTATGTCTAGTAATTGTACGGCACGCGTTCCTGTCGCCAATCTAGTTCGCCAATGTTCAATTTAGCATTGAACTTACCGCCATCCTTTTAACCTAGAATCCTTTTCACATGGAACAACAAGAAAACCATAGTCAGAATGGTACCGCCCTCAAGATCATCGTATTAGGCATATATAAATTATAAATATAAAATATATTGGTTTCATGAATGCACCACCTCAGAATTCGGTTAAAACAACGAATCCTTCAAATTATTACAACTACGCTTATTTATGCAGGTTTCCCATTCACCACCAGAAAGCCTCTAAATGGGGACCAAAAATCTACTAATCGGATTAAATACAAGCCCGATACTTCGCAATACGACATTTATTCTACATTCCAACTGAGACAAAATTCATCAGCAAAATTAGCTGTTATATTTTGCAGTGTGTTCCCGCAATAAAATATTCCATGTATGGTCCAGCCATTGTTCATACCTAAACATCGAAAGCAATTAACGCGGTCATAAAGGTGACATACTGCAACAATGAGACAACCGCGAAATTACATCCTCGAAAACCCGAAATGTGTTGTCCTGCGAAATATCTCCATCGCTCCATATCTCCATTGACACGGCCAGATCAGCCATATTACAATTTACTAAAATATCTCGCATCGCGTAAAACCCGAATTGTGTTGTCTTGTGAGATATCCCCATCGCCCCATTGGCACGGCCAGATAAGTGAAGCAGTAAACACCCATAGGTCATAATAAACAGCGTTCCTTGTTAGTATGTTCGTAATATGGAAACAATGCGCTTTTATCTCACTTCTGTATCTGTATCTGTATCGGTATGCGCGCAAGATCCGTTCGGATGTATAAGCGGAAAATGAAAACAGCTGATAAATTTATATTCACGACTTCGATAAATCCTTTCATGGTATATGGAGTCCGTGTATTTATGAGATAAATTTACTCTATTCAGTTGGATATTCGGGAATTAGAGCATGGAACAGTTTATGTTGTCCTGCGAGACACGGCCAATTCAGCGAATCAGTAAACACACACAGGGCGTAATAAACAGCGTTCCTTGTTAGTATGTAATAAACAGCGTTCCTTGTTAGTATGTAATAAACAGCGTTCCTTGTTAGTATGTAATAAACAGCGTTCCTTGTTAGTATGTAATAAACAGCGTTCCTTGTTAGTATGTAATAAACAGCGTTCCTTGTTAGTATGTAATAAACAGCGTTCCTTGTTAGTATGTAATAAACAGCGTTCCTTGTTAGTATGTAATAAACAGCGTTCCTTGTTAGTATGTAATAAACAGCGTTCCTTGTTAGTATGTAATAAACAGCGTTCCTTGTTAGTATGTAATAAACAGCGTTCCTTGTTAGTATGTAATAAACAGCGTTCCTTGTTAGTATGTTCGTAATATGGAAAGAATAATGCGCGTTTATCTCACTTCTATGTCGGAAGATGAAAATAGCTGATACATTTATATTCACGACACGAGCCGGCCTGTGCGAGTTCACAAACTGTTTTCGTGCTCGAATTTCCGAATATCAAATGAAATCGGGTATGTTTATCTCCATGCATTGTAATTTTGTCCACCAATTAAATTTAAAAGTAATATTTTGCGTTAACTTAACGTGAAACTATTTTAAAACTTCACGCACTGATTTATCTTTTTTAATCATAAAATTTGTGTAGTATAATACATGCTGTAAACGTTTCAGCGCGACAACAGCTCTATAGATGTTCTTCCCATGCATGATCTACAGTTGTAATTTTTACGCGACCGCTGACTAAATAATTGAACCAGCACAAACCAACGATCTAAAAAAAACTTACATTTTCACACGATATCCTGCTATATCGACAAATTTGTTCAGAGATGTTCGGCATATAGGTACGTTTGAGATACTTCTTACCAAATTATGTATACATAATTTCGGGATTTGAACAAGCTGTGTCTGTTTAATCTCGCTATGTAAAATTGAGCTTATTATCTTATCTTATCTTATAATGTAAATACGTAATATGTCAGGAGAACCGCCGATGGCCCGACATTGGCATACACACACAGCTGTATAGACTATTTGTTAGTCATTTCTGAGAGATGACATGTGGCTCTGGAGGTTCTTCCCATGATCTACAGTTGTAATTTTTACGCGACTGCTGACTAAAAAAATGCACCGGCATAAACGAAACGATCTCAAATTTATCGAAAACTATAAAATACGTGCTTTAAGCGCTATATCGACTAATATGTCAGGAAATAGTCCGCGTATATGTATGGGTCAACAATTTCCTTTGGCGCGCCCTATAGGCCACATCGCCCATTCGATCTTCTCCAAACTTCATATGTAGCTTCAGGGTCACCTATAGATGGGAGCTGTCGAATGTTTCCGAATTTCGATGTAAAACATGGCCGCCAGCAACCATCTTGGATTTCAAATTTGAATCCATCGGAACAGCCTATAGCCCGTATTTATGGCCGGATCATTCTTGAATTTTGCAGGCACGCTTGTGATCACATGTTGATCAGCTATCGAATTTGAACGATTTTTCATGAAAAACATGGCCGCCGGCAGCCATCTTGGATTTTACTCTTTGGCACACCCTACAGACCACATCCCTTATCTGATGATCACCAAACTTCATATGGATCTTCTGGGTGACCTCTAGATGGGAGCCTCCTATTTTTACCGAAATTCGTTGAACAACATGGCCGCCAGTGACCATCTTAGAATTTACTCTTTGTATGACTAAATCATTTGGCGCACCTTACATACCACATCCCTCATCCGATCATCGCTAAACATCATATGGATCTTCGGTGTGACCTCTAGATGGGAGCCTCATATTTTGACCGAAATTTGTTGAAGAAACATGACCGCCAGTGGCCATCTTGGAATTTACTCTTTGTATGACTAAATCCTTTGGCGCGCCATATCCCTCATCCGAATCATGATCAAGCTTTATATGGATCGTCAGCGTGACTTCTTCTTTATCATTCTTTTCATTGCTCAGATAAAAAATTAACTGCTCCCAAAATTGAGCTACAGTGTCATTGACACTTTCATTTTTATCATTTGCTTACCAAAATACGGTGATTTCGACGGGCAATAGAGTATAGTTTCCCAACTAAATTACCCCTCCGCGTTGTCTTTCCTCTACCGCTAAACTGACAGCGTCATGAAATAACTAAGGGACTGAAATGGTAAACCAACGTATTTGGTACATGTATAGAAATGGAGGAACGCTGCATATGTACCGTTGGCGCGGTCAGACTCGGCAAGTTATATATCATGACTCTCCGACTTTAATCACTCCTTAGCAAACAGCTTCGCTCAACTGTCAATTAACTTGGTCGTGGCGGGTGTCCATCGATTTACCGTCTAGAACACGGCATGAAGGCGAAGTAATGACGAGAAATTGGCTTGAAATGTCAGAAATTTCTATCTTCTTTGCTGAGTGCGTTCTGAAGAGGATTCCGAAGCAAGACACTTGGCCATCGACAACAGTCATTTCACAGGATTATCTTATTTTCTCTAGCACTGAGTGGCTCAAGAGGGAATCTAGAAATGTAATGAAAGTAGCACTATGAGCTGAGATTATTCCCCCATATTGGCTTCTTGAGACACGCGTGGTGTAGGTAAGAGAGCGCTGTATTATACCCGCATGTCTCTAAAATTACAATGCATGGTGATATACTGGGATGTTCTGAGGCAATTCATACCAGTGCATTGCAAGCTACGTGGTTTGTCATTGGAGAAGTTTTTTTTAATGATTCTGTATTTCGCCCCCCCCCCCAACATGCCCATGTTTATAAACAACAAACAGGGACGTACTGATTACAATTGACAAGAGTTGGACATTTAATATGTGACCCGCCATATCAAATCCAGTCGTAAGTCGGGATTATTTTTACCCTGTGCCAATGCATTCTCTTATATATGCGAGTCGACCATAGGTCGCCTCGCATATATAAGAGAATGCATTGGCCTAACAATTTTTTACAATTTTAATAATTTTTTCTTGTATTCTTTAACAATTTTATAATTTCACCCATACAGAGCCCCAGACAAACATGAGCAGACGACACTCTTCTGTATGCTTCTATATATGTGTGGGGCTCCCTGCAGGGTAATGGATGTTTTTTATTTTATGTCCTAAAAATTGTAAGAAACATTTATTTAAAAAACATGATAAAAAATTGTTAGGCCAATGCATTCTCTTATATATGCGAGGCGACCTATGGTCGACTCGCATTTATAAGAGAATGCATTGGCACAGGGTAAAAAAAATCCCGACTTACGACTGGATTTGATATGGCGGGTCACATATACCTAGAACAACAGAAGCTGGAAATTTCATGCTGTGCAGTATGTTGCGATTGTTTGATTTAAAATAATTCCCAACCAATATTTAAAGTCAATAGACCTATAATCGTCTGCGCCCCAAGTTGGTCGGTCAGATTCTCACTTCTTTTTGTGTGTGGGGGGGGGGGGGGGTCAGATTCATCTCCATGCAGAAGTCAATGAGTACAAACTGATGAAGTGGATTGCGCTGCATGTATAAGGCTTATATTCGCCGTCTGTTTTTTAGTGACAGGGAATGTGTACGTTCATGATAAATGAACGTATACATTCATCTTGGATCCTAATTTTACCGGTAGATGATAAGTAAAAAGAATGATGTCAAAATGTTGTATAAAACTTTAATGGTGTGAAACTGAAGTCAGCCTACAGGACAATATTGTTATCTCTTGAGATACGAATATCCTCCGTTTATTTGGGACTCATTGAACACGACAATTAAAACTGTGAGCTATGGGTACTTCGGAATGTAGACCCTATACCAATTCGTGGCAATTGCTGTTTTATCTTACAAATGACTTATAAATCGCGGTCTGACAGGTTGCGGTTTGACATCCCTAATATGGAACCATTTAAACAAGCGATTCAATTCGATTCCATGTTTACAGAAGGTGCTGAGGTTCTCGCTCAGACAACATTGGAAATTAAATTCGGAGATTAATCCATGCTTTTTAACCCTTTCTATAATAGAGCTGATAATGTGATAAAAACAGACGACAAATAAATAAAAGTGCAGAAGGAGCCCTATCTATTTAGGGAAATGTTTAGATACTAAGTTCAACAAACGACCCCGATATATATGGTCGTTTGTTATCTGATCATTCCTTATGTGATAACTACTCTTCGATATTGCTTTAGTACAGAAATGGTTAATACATGATTTTGCAAGCAGTCGGCTTGTCACCGTCGAGTGATGCAATAGTCAGTGAAAGCTGTCCTGATTCCCGATAAGCTATTATAGTATGTGCTATATGTAAAGGGGTGGTAACTAGCTGGCTCATGTACATCTGACTAAGTCGTGATATTGAAAAGACTTCAAAGATGATTATATTCAACGACAAATAACTCCACGACATGCAGAAACCACATATCTCGGGAACGCAACCGCTATAACTTACCTTCCCTGTTCCTGGACACCTATATAATACGCACACGTTTAGATGGCGAAAGATACTTAATCGGGGTTCACATTTATATAGCGATTGATATTCAAACGGAGTAACAGGTGACACGCGAGGTCAGGATTACATTTCGAAATTAGTATCCTGGGTTAATCGGAAGGGTGATAACTCTACTAACGTACTTTGACAAAATAACGGCAAAAGCATTCGTTAATAATCCTAACCTCAATCCTAACATCGCATGCCAAGTGTTATTGGGATTTAATAGGAATTGCTATCTAATCGTGCAGCCCCGACTAAGTATCTTTCACTATCCAATCGTGTGCGTATTGTCTGGCCTGGATTACAAATCCGCGTTTATCAGGATTATACCCGACTTCACCATTGCTGGACGGCTTGTGTTGGACTAATGCGACATGCAACTTACCAACTGATCCACCGGGAGTCAGAATGGCACATCACTGTGTATGGAGACTATGGACGGAAGTGAACGCTGGTTTGTGGTAAACTGTTGTAAACAAAAGACGCTCATCTCAGCTCAGACTAACTATATATACGGTACGTATATTTGTCATGTTTTCCTTCAATTGTGTAACAATCCCAGCCTGCATGGGTACTAACCTGCCTCGATGAGTGGTGTGTTCCCGGGTACCAACCTGCCTCGATGAGTGGTGTGTTCCCGGGTACCAACCTGCCTCGGTGAGTGGTGTGTTCCCGTGTACCAACCTGCCTCGATGAGTGGTGTGTTCCCGGGTACCAACTTGCCTCGATGAGTGGTGTGTTCCCGGGTACCAACCTGCCTCGATGAGAGGTGTGTTCCCGGGTACCAATCTGCCTCGATGAGTGGTGTGTTCCCGGGTACCAATCTGCCTCGATGAGTGGTGTGTTCCCGGGTACCAACCTGCCCCGATGAGTGGTGTGTTCCGCTACGTTTTCGTACTAATTTGGTTTGAGTGTCGTAAATGAAGGTTGAACCTCAAATATATTTCCGTGCTAAAAACGCGTCACGATCACGATCAAAAGCTCAATTCCCAAACTATGCGATGTTTCAAATCATGGTGTTGTGTCCAATAAAGAAACAAGATAGGAAGCAAAATATGCCTCGTCTCGTGTTTAGTAAGTACCATGCCTTGAAATGGTGTGCCTGTTATTTGCAGAATGAGGTCACCAGAGGGTGAATTTAGTGATGCTACCCCCGCATAGCGGGCTAGCATCACCAAATTCACCCTCTGTGGACCTCATTCGCGGGGTAGCATCACTAAATTCACCCTCTGGGGACCTCATTCTGCTTACACCTCAGCAGAATGAGGTTCACAGAGGGTGAATTTGGTGATGCTAGCCCGCTATGCGGGGTAGCATCACTAAATTCACCCTCTGGGAACCTCATTCTGCAAATGACAGACACACTATTTCAAGGCTTGGTAAGTACTCAGTCTCTGTGAAAAGCCTACGAAAATCCTAACGGGTGTACATCCCCATCCAATACGCCAAGGATTATATAGCAAACTATATGTAATCGGGGTTTGCGATTAGATGGCGTATACCAAACCTCCCTCTCACAAGCCCACCCACCCAATAGAAGAATTTGACTTATATTTCACAAGAGTTGATCTATTGTGGTGTTGCAATTTCTCATACAAATCGCCATTATTTCGTCAAAGAACATTCTTTATAGAGTTATTACCCTTCAGATTAAATATGATACTCAATCGAAACCACGCGTGCCTCCCGTGGTCGCGATTATATGCCAATAGCCATCATATCGTGAACCCCGATTGACTATCTTTTGGTAGTCAAACGTGTGCGTATATATTAGGTGTACATCCCATAGAATCTTCGTCGGCTTTTCAATGCGACTGGTAAGTAAGTACTACGAGTACGTTTCCCCCCTCGTGTCTTGATTTAATTCGGAACGATAGGTTGATGGACGGATTGTCAGGCCCAATTTTCATGACTTGTATTTATATGCCTCGATTAATAGTAGGTGCTCTTTGTTGCTGCATCAAAGCATTGTGAAGTGTGACAATAAAGAGAAAACTAGATACACCCCCGTGGTGGTTTCCCGCTGAGTGGCGCGTGCCTACTCAACACTCAAGTATTCAGTGACGCGAGATCCCAGCGAGATCCCAGCGAGATCCCAAAAGGACACCAATGGTATATTAACCCTTCGACGATTGGAGCTTCCTGAAAATTTAGCGAAACCCTGTGCCAATGCATTCTCTTACATATGCGAGTCCCCGATAGGGAGCCTCACATATATAAGAGAACACATTGACCTAACAATATTTACCTTGACCTTGAGTGTATGCTCTTATATATAACATGAGAGTATGGGAGACTTGCATAGCTGTGGAGTCTGTGTTTTAATCAGAACTGGTAAATAGTGTGCGATACGGTGTCAATTTTAACCAAAGTAAACTTAGTGGGGTCTCCCCGGTGTTGAGTATTTTGCGTATCGCACACTCTTTACCAGTTCTGATTAAAACACAGACTCCACAGCTATATATGCAAGTGACTTGGATAGCTGTGGAGTCTGTGTTTTAACCAGAACTGACTCTTTACTCACTTTACTGTATCACAATATGGCTTTATTTTACTAACAACGCGTACGATATTGACATTAACATGATATTTATTATTGCTATAAGAAGAAAATGTGTCTATATTTTAATATTCGTTCTGTTTATGGCTCTTTTAACGACGCGTTTCTTGATACATATGGAGAGTATATGAAAATAATGTGCGTATTGTATGCCGATGATACGATTATACTGGCTGAAGATCACAAAAGTATGCAGCGAGCGTTGAATGCAATCGGCGATTACGCATCAGCCAGGAAACTGACGATAAATGTAGACAAAACCAAAGCAATGGTATTCAGTAACCGCAAGGATTTAGATAGAATATTTGTCAACATAACTACTTTGAACTGCTTTGAACAAGATTATTCTCCATTTGTAGTTGATAACCCTGTCGGAGTGATTCACATCACTAAATGATAGACCCTGGCAGCGCAAACAAGATCCGATATTTATAGCTTGAGATCCGATCTCCGCCTACTGGCACCGCTAGTATATGTTAAAAATTTTAAAGAGTGTTTTTTTGAAGAGCGTTATCCCCGCAGAAGTGATTTTAACCTTTCCTTGACGGGAGCTTCCTGAATTTTTGCGAAACCCCTGTGCCAATGCATTCTCTTATATATGCCAGTCGACCATAGGTCGCCTCGCATATATAAGAGAATTCATTGGCCTAACAAATTTTATATATATATATATTTTTAAATTGTTAAAAAATGTAAGAACAAATGAAAAAAATTAGTTAAAGAATGTAAGAAATAATGATAACAATTGATAAAAATTGTTAAAAGATGCAAGAAAAATGATAACAATTGATAAAGAATGCAAGAAATTTTTTTATAAAAATGAAAAAATTGTTAAAGAATGTAAGAAAAGATGATATAAAATTATAAAAATTGTTAAGAATATGAAGAAAAAAAGAAGAAAATTGTTAAAGAATGTAAGAAAAATTGTTAAAGAATGTAAGAAAACCTGAGAAAAATTGTTAAAGAATGTAAGAAAAAAAAATTGTTTAGCCAATGCATTCTCTTATATATGCGAGGCGACCTATGGTCATGCCTATGGTCGACTCGCATATATACGAGATTGTATTGGCACAGGGTCTTTAATGCTGCGCCAGCGCAGCTCTCGTCATCGAAGGGTTAAAGAGCGACCCGAAGCTCCACCAATTTGACTTATAATATGTCAGACCGAAGTTGCTTACTTGTGGTGTTGTAAAATGTGTCAGACAAATCCGTTAACCCTTTACCCAACAGAAGGGCCCTGTGCCAATGCATTCTCTTATATATGCGAGTCGACCATAGGTCGCCTCGCATATATAAGAGAATGCATTGGCTTAACACATTAAAAATTATAAAATTGTTAAAGAATGTAAGAAAAAATGGTAAAAAGTGTTAAAAAAAGATTTTTTTTAGGCCAATGCATTCTCTTATATATGCGAGGCGACCTATGGTCGACTCGCATATATAAGAGAATGCATTGGCACAGGGCATAACTGTAACTATCACAATGTGGTCAAGGAGCCGGTTCCAATGCTTACTTGTGGTGTTGTAAAATGTGTCAGACAAATCCGTTAACAATGTTATCGGCGCCAGCAGACGAAGAGAACGAACATATCTTGTTAGCGCTGCCCCAGCCTTACTTTTTAACCCTTTCAGTGCCAAGTCCGATTTTTGTATCAACACATATTTCCTTCATCATTTTTCAAATTTATTAATTATAATAATGTGATACATTGATGGAAAGAGCTAAGAGCTCTTTCCATCAATGTATCACATTATTATAATCAATAAATTTGAAAAATGATCAAGGAAATATGGTAAGAGCTCTTTACATCAATGTATCACATTATTATAATCCATAAATTTGAAAAATGATCAAGGAAATATGGGTTGATACAAAAATCGGACTTGGCGCTGAAAGGGTTAAACCGGTTTCCCTTGGTAGCGTATATACAATCGTTAGCATCGTTTTGTCGTTTAAGACCTGGTGGGGAAATGTTTCTTTCTCTTTCTTTTTTGTTGTATACCATTCTACCGACTATCACACGTCACTTTTTAATATCGGATTATCTCGCGATTGAATACTAATTTTATGCTATATGAACAATTTCATAATCGTATATAGTTTGCACGTTTCAAAAACATTGGAACGACCGCGACACAAGTCCTTATCACTGTATCAGCAGCGCTGATCAGCAGACAAACAGAAGCAGATTTGCACCCAGCGATCGCCCTTTGACGGATTAATACTCGCATGCCAGTCAGCTTATTCTCCGGATTCGACTTTATTAGTGAGAATAATCCACTGCAGTGCATATTGGTAAATCCCATTGTGTTATGCCGTGTGCATTATTATTATACCCGCGGACCTGTTCGATCGTGCTACGCCAGTTAATGTCGCGTCTTGTTGTTCCTGCGCTGATCGATAAGCTTCACCTTGTTCAAGTTGTTTATACGCCTCAATTAATAGGCTTACTCCATTGACGGCGCAAAATGAAAATAGTGTTTAAATATAAATCAAAATATAATCGACAGGGAATTACTTAGAGCCTGATTTGAGCAGTAATCCAGTTCTGGAGGATTATAGCACTTCGCGAACTCCCTCGCGTGATGGCTTGCAAATAATCTCTCCTGCCAAATGTGATGGACAAGGCGGTAGAATAATAGCGATTGTGCACGTCGCCAAGTCGTGCTGCCCAATAACTGTAAAAGTGTACACCATAATCACTCGCCAGGCTCAGATGTAACTCCGTGGAACTTCCCACTTCAAACATCGACAAACTATAACATCACCATTCGTGTATAGTGCATGGACTATTCTTTGTTGGTCCTTATTGGAAACACACACTATTATTAGGAGCGTGGAGACAGGGGGCTGTGGGGTGTCTCATGTTATGTCTGACTATCAGTTGGAAATTTCTGACCAAAGTTACAGGTTGAATTTGTTCTGATAGCTTGATATTCCAACCAGTATTTATTTTGAAATGTTTTTTTTCCAATCACATTTTTAGACCGAGTTGACATCCAGTTGGAAATTGAAAGTAGGGTATAATATACCAGTTGAAAAATTCCAACCCAAATGCTAGGATGCAATTGGAATTTTGTCGGACTAAGACATTTTCTCAATGGGGAGGCCTCTATAGCCATATATAAAGCGTCATGGTTACTAATTATTCACGTTGATGGCTATTTCATGTCCCGTGATGTCCAGCAATGGCAACAGGATCGAAACCTTCTTGGCTTGCAGTGGTGTTCCAAATCACAGGCACAAATTCTCTCAAACTGAATTTATTTTATAATTAGATCCACCCATATTCTAATGTTTCTAAATGGATACAACAGTGTAAAATCGGTTTACATGGAACTCGGTTGCACAATGATTAGAGTTGTTCGACCTTTAGTCACTGTCAACACAGCAATATGAGTTCGAACCTCGCCGGCGGACTGCCGAGTTTCATAACAGTGGCTATAGGTTTCGAATTTAGTGTGTGTCTGTAGAGTTATTCTCTATCCAAATCTCACACATATAGTTGTGATCCTTGAGTGAGGTTACTTACATTGTAACTGTTTCTCGCCAGCCATGCGTTAATGGAGTACTCGGTTCGGGTTTTGATAGATCTTATCAGTATGATAACTTGATATGCGCACGAAGTTGATGCAGCAATGGTTTCTTCCTAGTTGTAGGATGGGGTGACAATGGTGTCTCGTTCCCTATGACCGAGGTAATAATTGATGTAAAGTGCATTGAAACTAATTCACTGTATACTGCGCTATATAAATGGATCGATTAATATTATTATACAGAATGTTGCCAGTTAATAACCGGGGGAACGTGAGTGCACACATATAGATGACAACACAAAATATTGCATGTAAATGAGATCATTGACCAATACATAAAATTTGATTAATGTCATGGTTTGGAATGATATTGATGTATCTGTGAATATGCCTTTATTGCTCATTCGTCAAGAGCTCTCTGTCCTCGAAGCGATAACATTTCCCCCAAAGGTTCTCTAATTTAAAATTCTCTGCATGTTCTAATTCGATAAAATGTCCCATTTTCATGGCAATATACACGGAAATCCTATCAACACACTTCAAATCCCTGATACCAATTCCTTTAGATGTGATATTAGAATAGCCTTTATTGTCCTCGGCAAGAAAATAACTTGCCTGGTTCGCGTGAGCGTATACATCGTAGGACCCGCTAATGCAATATCAGCCCTAATGACTGGGAGACTGCGACATTATCCAATGCCATAAACGTCCCAATAAAATCACGACCCGAATGCTAAAAGATTATTTCGCCAATACTGTCGGGGTTCAGAAATAAATCGCGGCAAAGTCCCCCGTCGTTCAGAATCACCGATTCTCATCGCTTGTGTAATAAGCTAACCAGAAGTCCATCGATTCGTGTTTATGATAATTATTTGCCGTTAAGTAGTCCTTCGCGCGTGCAACAGTGGGTTTATCTAGAGATGATCCACAAACTCGAAGCATTCTCCAAGACAGCTGAGAATATATCGAAGTCAGCCCAATAATTAAATCCACTTATGCCGGTATATCGCAGTAACTGATTGAGGTATTCAACTCTTTGTGCCATCGTTAATGGATTAAACTTATTAAAAAGTAACAATTAACAATTCCCATTAGTATTTGTATTTGTGTCAACAATTTGCTTTAATTTTAAAACTATTAAATGCAATTGTATAGAACGTAATGTCATGTGCACACACCTCTCAGCATTTGAATTTAATACCAATACATACACGTGGTGAGTATATGTGACCCGCCATATCAAATCCAGTCGTAAGTCGGGATTTGTTTTACCCTGTGCCAATGCATTCTCTTATATATGCGAGTCGACCATAGGTCGCCTCGCATATATAAGAGAATACATTGGCCTAACAATTTTTTATCATTTTTTAAAATAGATGTTTCTTATAATTTTTAGGACATAAAATAAAAAAACATTCATTACCCTGCAGGGAGCCCCACACATATATAGAAGCATATAGAAGAGTGTCGTCTGCTCATGTTTGTCTGGGGCTCTGTATGGGTGAAATTATAAAATTGTTAAAGAATACAAGAAAAAATTATTAAAATTGTAAAAAATTGTTAGGCCAATGCATTCTCTTATATATGCGAGGCGACCTATGGTCGACTCGCATATATAAGAGAATGCATTGGCACAGGGTAAAAAATTGAATTGAATTGATCACACTCCCAAAGTCCAAAATGAGTGAACAAGAAGTATTTCTGGTTAAAGACTAATGCGAAAAGGTAAACTTGACAATATACATTACACAAAACTTACATAATTATAGTTCTCTTCAAGTGTCATATTCTTCTGCCAGCCAAATGTTAGTCATAGACGAAACACTGAGTCATTCATACTCAAAAGATGTGAAATTTGAATACACATTTCAATTTAAATCTGGCATGGAATCTTGATATAAATATATGTATTGTTAACAGAGGGGGTTGGATACATTATTATTTTATAATCTGTAATATAAGATGAAAAGTACACCCAGTATAACCGCAGTGACACACGTATTGTACATGTTCCCGTCCATTCTCCGGCCGTATAGATCATGGTTATATATAACCCGGGAATTTTGTGAAGTTCTGACAGGGAACCTTAATAAATATAACATCGAAAAATATAGTAGGTAATATATTTCTTAGTTACCCCTTCCATGAAATTTTGCGAAAACCCTGTGCCAATTATGCATTCTCTTATATATGCGAGTCTCCGACAGAGAGCCTCGCATATATAAGAGCATGCATTGACATAACAATATTTACATTGCCATTGTAAGCCAGTGCATTCTCTTATATATGGGTCCCTATGGGAGACTCGCATATATAAGAGGATGCACTGGCACGGGATTTTAATGCTGCACCAGCGCGCCCCCCGTCATGTAAGGCTTAATACCTGCATCCTTTAAGGTCTGATTTGACGCCAGATTAGTGAAACTTTCCTATTGTTAATTTTCAGCTTATTGGGCAAAAAAAAAAATTGTATTCACAATCATTCACATGGCACAGGCATGCTGAAATTATGCAAAAACATATATGTACATCAGTTTCCTGTCGAAAACGAGTTCGAACTATCATAATTGAAAACGCTCTTTATTATCTACAGCATTTGGTCGACGCGAGCCTGAACGCTCCATAAGTGACGACCATGGGGAATTTTTACCAGGCTGACAAATATACAAACGTTAAAAATTCCTTTTCGAAAGTCGATATCTGGCCATCGAAACGTCCTGTCGATGTGCTGATGGGACCGTTCTAATTATTTTCTGGTATATAAAACGCACATATTCATGGTGGTTTTATGGTGTCAAGTCTGACAGGGCATCTTTAATACTGTATCTCACAATACAGAGGTAAAGATCCCAGCTCGAGATGACAAAATTTAAGTGCTTTTGTAGAGAAATTTAGCGATAAATTTGAATTAATTACCGGAGAGTAATTTCGTGATTATATCCAGAAGCTTCGACTCGTGGGTTGGGATATCCATAATCCCATTTGACCGGGAGAGTCTGCTATATCAAGTAATTTTTCGCATCTCCCTTCTTGAGTTTTACAAACTTTTGGACCCTAAATTTTCAATTATGTTTCGCCGTACGGTTGAAAAATTACATTGCACCCGAGACCAGTGACGTGGCTAGATTGTCTCCGTTGAGGTTTGCACACATTGAAATTTCCAACTACACCCTTGAACCAGACCAATCCATTTACCCCCCCCCCCTTTGGCATGAAACTTTCCGACTGCTATATCCAGCTTTCCAATTGTTAGAAATACCAAGCCTGTTACCCCAGTCTATGTAAACATACACTCAGATTCATACTGATACTGAGTCTATTGCATTCCCATCAACTTTTCATTTCTGAAAGGTTTTGGGCTTCTCCCAAAATACGTCACATCGCACTAAATATAAATCTGAAATTAGTTGATTGACAGGCGTAAACATGGTCACGTGCCAGTGCCGTCATGGCCGCTTCAACCATGTGAAGCCGATTCTAAGAATCGGAATTAATAGTTGCAGGGTTTGTGACTTTTCGTTCGGCGGTTGTTTTACTGACAATAAAGGGCTACACTCTTATGACTAATGTGTAGGTTTTCTACACAAAATGTGTAGCCCTGATACACAATCATTATTCAATTTTGATCTTAAACATATTTGTGTAGTATATGTGTAGTTTCATAGTCGTACACAAATTGTGTAACAATTTTTACACATAAATGGGTAATTTTTTACACATTTATACACAACTGTGTGTATAAAATCAACACATGTCCCTTACACATTTTGTGTAGGTTCTTACACACACAGTTCGTAGACAAGAAATGCAAGTACAGTAGTCCGACCTGTGGGTATAGTATTAAAGATATATGCAGATTTATATGTTAAAACTTTCATGGGCCATAGTGGTATGTAGTATTTTGTTCTGTACTGTGAGTTTTTGCTTTGAATCAACAAACCAGGGTCGATGCGTGATTGCATAATATTAGTATTATTACAACAATCATAACAAGAGTCTAAGGGCAGTAATCGCCATGAAAGTTTTAACAAATAAATCCTTATATACTATTAATACTAAACCCACAAATTGGAATTCTGAACTTACATCCTTGTCTACGATCGCTGTAGATTGTATTCCAAAAAATATACTCAAACAATATGGCCGTCACGTAGCAGACTATGAACCTGAAGGCACCGCAATGCGCATGCTCCACGTTCTTACACAATTGTGTGTAACAAAATATACACATTATGTGTAGAACGGCACTTGGTCAATATATTTGTATGTAAAACTACACATTGCTATGTGTATTAACCGGGTTTACACATTTGATGTGTAATCGTTTCTACACATTAGTTATAAGAGTGTAGCTTCCGGGATCCAAAATAATATGTACAGTAACTAAGACAGATCTTCTTGAAATTATAAAAAATGTCTGTGGATCTCTTGCCAGTCTTGGAGTCAGAACGAATTATTTTTTAGATCGGCCAGGCGATTTGTCTCCCATGTTGTCAAAAAATAACACAAATCAACGGCCACGAATCAAAAATACATGAATGTCGGGACTATCTGCTAAAACAACTACAGAACTAAAAAAAAAGTTAAATGACACTGATAACAAAACGATCTATCAGTTCCCCAGTACCGGCAATTCTTAGTACCACCGCAGCCAAAACGAGCGTAGAGCAACACAATTCTACCACCAACCCCACCGAAACCCTCCCGACCTTACACAGCCGTATTATTAGCTCCAAAGATTGGCCAGTTGTACCCTAATTACAGTTGCCTGCAATCCAAATTCCGGTGATTCTTGATTTTAAACTTTCGACCGCTCGTCAACAATCTACTTTATTTGTCGATTTGTGAATTTCTCTTCCGGTATAAATGACGTCATGGATACTATTTTAACAACATATAGCCACACCTTCGGAATTTCCACACCGAGAGCACGTGACATGTTACTAGTTTTGTATTGGGGCACACATTTCTTGGAGCTAAGTTTTGATTGGCGGTAATTACAAGGAATCCCGGGTTTGTGAAATGAAAACTGAACGAAAGGTCGTCAGACCCACTATTTTTTATATGTGGGTATGTAGTTTACTCCAGACTGCTGTTATCCCTGAGTCGTTATTTCGTGGGAAAATATGGATACAGAATCTGGATTCAGATTATGGATTAGTCCCCGTACGACTTCGTTCGGTAAACGAGCAGACCAGAATCAGTAAACGAACAGACCGTAATCTCAATCTCGTCGTAATCCAGATTCGGATTCGGATTCCGATTACGGACTCAAATGTTCATAATGTAAACAAACCGAGATTTCGCCACCTCGGAGTTTAAAAACACAATAAAACATAAGAATCTGTCCCTTGTGTACAAATTATTGCAGAATATAAACGATCTATATCAAATAATTTTAAATGCGGAGAAAATTTGTTTTATTGAGTGTAAACTGGGAGAATATTACTGAAATTAGCCAAATAATAACGCTATTGATAGTAACGCTGGGGGAGCACTTCGGTTGATGGCGAACTTGAAGCAAAGCATTGTCAATTTCATCATATCATGTTCATTTCATAATTCCATCCATAAAATACCGCCCGAACGCATGTCGATTTCAAATTGGGCAGATGCGTCACCATTGACCGAATTAACGTGAACCTGCATGGATATGTCTTCTGCTTTGTTCGTTATTATATGTTCCTTCTTATTCAAGAAATAGTAGGATTATATTATATCGATGGATTATCAGATATACGTATGTACTATCTAGTCTTATAGCAATTTCATATTTAAAATGTGTTGTTTCGTTAAATGCAGTCGTGTTGCATAATAGTCTCTGTATAGTGCAGAAACACAGGCATTTTTTGCCAACATTAGTTGGAAAATAAAGCTTTGCACATGAAGCTAATGTTGTGGTCTTGTGATCGCACGTGAACTCATCTCCCAATCGCAAAAATACAAATGTAAAGCTTATTCTAGGATCTCAGGACTATATAGTGCAAATGTCAGTCAATTTATTGATTAAGTACCCGCACGTACAAGTTCTAGGGACGCGGCTAGAGATTTCCTCAAATTTCCGACCAACTGCACCCCCCCCCCCCCACTTGAACCAAACATCAATCTCACAGGTTCGCAGAATTCCATATTCACCCCCTTGGAAATATCCAACTTCAAGTTGACACACCCTAAGATTGGAAAATAACCAACTTTTACTGGTTGAAAAAAATCAAACAATGAGAACAATTCCAACCTATATATGGTGTCAAATTAATGTCCAACTAATGTTGTGTCATGCATGACATTTCCAACTGCTGGAAATGTACCAAAGTTTAGTTTAAACATATTTATTTCAAATATTTGTCAAATTTAGATAACACATGATATATAACACATACATTTGTTTATACATACAATGGGATTGGAGGACAAGTGCTGACTCACTTAATGGAACCCCCTCTCCCATATGTTATTACACTGACAAAATAAATAATTAGTAATGGCAAAGCAACATGACTACCAAAACAAGTTGAACATATATACAGATCACCGGTCACCCCCTCTCCCGAGTTAGTCATAAGTTTGTATATGTATTTATTTAAAATCGGGTTTGTTTGTTGCGTTTGCTGGCTTGTACGTATCATTATTTGGAACAGTTAGTCAAAAGAATCCTGATTTTCCTCACGTATGAATGACTGCACAACTTAGCAAATTGTACCAAAGTTCGGGGGGGGGGGGGGTCGAGACACCCCAACCAACCTCTGTCGGCACGTTCCTGTACAACTGACAAGTTTCATGTGTTCTTCACAACATCTTCGGAATTTGATTCAGGAGACCTAGAGCTGTTAGAAATGCTTGCCCTCATCAATAAACACACTTTAACTTGAAAAAAAGATGCGATTAATTCGGATTGGCAGCTAATTATGTACACATAGAAGAAAAGCATGACTTTCACAACAAACATGAACTTTATAAATATAAGATACAAATGATACTTGTGTCAAATACATGAGCCATGTTTGACGCTGGGAGAACATTAAACATAGTTTCGGAGACCACGTGGATTTCAAAATCTGACCTAGAATCGGGAATTAGCCCCGCCCCCGCAATCGGCTTCGGATTCTGAATCCGGATTCCCGCCAAATAACGACTCTGACGTTTGATAATTTCCAACATGGCCAACTCAGACCAAAATCTCGACAAAGGTAGACAAATATGCTACTGTTGGTGAAAAAACAACAAATTTCCCACTATAATTACTGGTTGGAATATTATGCAATGAGAACAATTTCAACCTTTATGTGGTGTAAAATTTCCAAAAAATATTGTGCCAGGCATTTAATTTTCAACTGTTGAATTTCCCCCCAAACTCCCTCTGTCCCCACCTACGTGACTGTCACAGCCCCACGTCCCTGTGTAACTTATTACTGAAGAACGCACACACTCATCAATATAGACAGCAGTATTCCAGTGCAACTAATTGGAAGATTTGCCTGAGCACAGACAATCAAACTGCCCTAATACTAGGCTAATAGTACCACTAATATAGTCACAGTCTATAAATCTAGAAGCGCGCGGCAGACAGTTTTGGCCCTCAACGGAATATCCGATACATTCCTAACAGAGCTACGGTCCCTTTCTCGATAACACCGGACAAGCCGGGATTAAATATTAATCGGATTAAAACGGGTTTCCGTAGCGGTCAAAATCAGCCCAATAACGTCAGAAGAAATCAGTATTATTGCAACCACGTGCTGTGAAAGTTATTTATACTCAGCCAGCTTACTGTTATTAATGGTGTATTGCAGAAATTAGTATGCATAACCTGACAACACTGTGGCCGCTCACGTGTGGCGTTCGTTTGGGTCTAAATTGCTTGGTCTAATGACACCAGGTATGGATGTATTCTTAGCACCATATGCATAAGGCGCTGGATATAAATGCCCAGCTCATGCGTCGGCGCTTCAAAGATCGAAGACTGTGATAACTTGACGCTGCTACGTCAGGACTGTCGCTAACATACAGTGTCTATCAGAATCCACAGGTGTTCGTTTTTGCAAGCGGGATTCATGCGTGCGGCGTTTATCATGGAAGAAAGAGACCCAGATTCTTCAACGGTTCTTCTTCAGAATGGATCTAATGGACCTAAGACAATCATTCACAAAAATCACAATTCGGAGGAACTGTTACCAACGACATGTCCGATGAGCGAATACAGAAAACTTCAAGCTCAATTCAAGAAACTTCAGTGCTTTTTTCTCGGCCTTGTGACTATTGTGATAATAGGGGGTTTGGTGCTTATTGGTGCAGTTGTCGCTGTGTATGTGGTTCTCATGAATGAAGTGAAATCTCACACTCATAAACCTAAAGTTGCCGAACAAATGGCGAAGATATTGGATATAGAACCCATCTGTATCTCCTGTTCTGATATTCGCCTGGGGCCGAGTCCCCAGGAAGACCGTATGCTGGACCAGTTACTGAGACGAGGTAGTGATTGCTGTGCTGAAACTCCCAATCAACTCATGCAAATGTTAAATCTCGTGAGTATAATTTAAAATCATATTTTAAGTTTTAAAGATGTATTCAAAGTTACAGACATCCAGTTACAACAACAACATATAACATATATTTTAACATGAATATTGACATTCAAAGAAGACATATTAACTAGACCTGTACATGTACTACCAAAGCTTATCGTATTGTTATCAAAACTTGTCTTATTTTTATCAACATAATTGTTGGTGGTAATCTGAAACGTCGACTTGACATGAAATATTCATATATTCATATATGAAAATTCAATGTAAAACAAAATATCATTCCAAATATGTTATATTATATACACTAGAATCTGAATTAGGTTTCGTAAAAAATAGTCTGGAACCCTGATATTTAGCCTCCAGTCGCACTTTCGATGATTTTTTACTTGGCAGTGCTACCGTCGAAAGGAGGCCCTGCGTCCATATCTAACTCATAAGTATCACTGTATGGATATTATATCGAAAAATTATCGTTCTTGTAAATAAGGTTTGAATGAATCGGTCCGAAAGACTGCGGGACGAATACTAACTCTCTGTTCAATTACTCGCACTGCCATTACTTGATAATAATACGAGTTGGAACAAAATTAAAAATCATCACCCCCTAAACTAATGTCATCCCACTCCGAACATAGACACGTCGATCACCACATCGCCCATATAATAGCTGCAGGCGCTTTTTGTATCTTGATAACATGGTTGGTGTATTTTGTAGTCACATCTATAATGCACGGTAGCCTATATATACTACAGTTGTAAAAAAAATCAAACACATCAAAATACGTGATTCACGTATATACTATAGTACATAATCATAATGTAATGTAAGTTTCCTGTTAGTGTCCACGCATGGCTGATCTGCTTAGTATATAGCTACTCGATATAGTGACCGAGTCTGAGTCGTTGGACCGGAATGTGAGCATTAATTTGAAGCATACAAACTGCATGGTTTATATCTGCTCACTATATATATAGCTAAACTAGTGGTGATTGGTGCATGGAATCAGTCAGTGCAACAATTAAAAAACGGACAGGTTCGCTTAAAGGCACACCATCCGATTCGATGGTTTCCGTATCATCGGATTCCAACAACAACCATACTTTTTTCAACGCAATTTGGTATCGATCGAGAGTATGTCGGTCGGCTCGTCGAATATTTGCTGGAACGCCTGATATTACAGGTGGTGAAAAATAACAGATTTAAAAAATTGATTCCTCGACTCGAATCAAATATGTCCCCCCCCCCCCACCCACCCCCCCCCGAAGCCATATATAGAAACAGTAATTTATAGCAGCGTTAATTGGGATTTATGCATCTTTGAACTTTAAAAAAGTTTATATGGAAAATAGGTCGATAACTGCACGGAATAGCGATATATGTATCTTATATACTACGTATACTCTGCAATGTACGGATCAAACTTACCGAAGTCATATATTTTCCAAATACTTTCAATGTTTTCGGACAGATGTAGCATAAGCGCCCTTTATTCATACCATATCAGGGATATTCTAACAACAAACGCTCTTTATTCTTATATGCTTAAAAAAAAGTCGGGGCCCCGTATTTCTAAATTGTATGACCTGGATAAAACTTTCCGCGCACGTATATAGTCAGTATATATAAAATGTATTTAACGTATTATTTACATGCATGCTTGATCCCGGGATCACAGGGGCGTAGCTATAGGGGGTCTGGGGGAGTTTGTGCTGCACTAAGCTTTGTCTGTGTCCCCAACCAAATCCCCGAAATGGGTTAAATTTGCCCTACCACTTATATTCATAATGAAAAGCTGTATGCACACAATCGGTATACATTCAGTACTATATATATAGCTGTTTGCGAAGAAACGTTTGGTGGAGGCAAGGCAATGTCGGAAAAGGAGAACACTCGTGTTATATCGACGCAGGTCATCAATTATAAGTCTGTATTGGAGAGTCTGCGAAGACAGCTAGCTTAACGATTTTTGTTGTTGAAAAGTTGTTTGAATATAACTCACAGAAAAGTCCCAAGCATGGCATATACCCATATACCGGTATATACATTCTCAGAGAATTTACTCCAACATTGTATACCCATCCCAAACTCACTTCCAACTCGGGCCTATATGCCTCCAACATATCGTGCCACGACCCCACCCACAGTATATGACCAGCCCCCTTCCATGGGGATCCTAGCTACGCCCCTGTGTGAACCTGGCTGAAATGTGACACAAGCAAGGATTACTATATAGGAAATTCGCATTCCAGCTTGTACTATATCACTTCTGTCGCTGGTTTTATCATTTCTATCGTGTGATGTGGGGGGGGGGGGGCAATAAATTTCTCCTTTTCTGCATGGGGTGTCCATTGCAAATTTAGTTGATTGCGTCGATTTTTTCACATGTCACGAGTCTATTCTGTTACCTGTGTCACCACATATATATAGTAACTGCGCAATGCTTTGCAATGATAGTATGCAACCGTGTCTTATATACATATACATGATACCCTGTTTGCATCAACGTGATCTTGCGGATGGTTCGTTCATTGAACTGTTCATGGGCATCGCTAATAGTTATACGACACGAGCACAGCTAGTTGCAGAGTTGCCAAGACAAGGGATACACTCGATATATACAACTCTCTTTTCTTGCATCATTATGCCAATCATTTGTTACATTTGTTTACCTATCACTCGATGCTAGATAATAAGCACGCTTCCTCGATTATTATTTGGCCGTGAATCTCGTGATTGCACAAGCTCAGAACTACATCAACTCTAATGAGAAATTCCGAAAGACAGGGATGATTTTTGTCAATGTTTCCTTCTATGTAAACTGTAAACCATCTATAGTGAATTCGGTAGGGATGATACTGGTTTACATTATAACCCCTATAATACCGATTTCACTAGCTGGTTTACCTTATTATCCCTACCGATTTCACTAGCTAGTTTACCCTATTATCCCTACCGATTTCACTGGCGGGTTTACAGTATTATCCCTACAGATTTCACTATCTTGTTTACCAAATTATCCCTACCGATTTCACTGGTTTACCTAATTATCCCTACCGATTTCACTGGTTTACCTTATTATCCCTACCGATTTCACTGGTTTACCTAATTATCCCTACATATTTCACTGGTTTACCTAATTATCTCTACAGCTTTCATTGGCTTACCAAATTATTCCTACATATATCACTAGCTGGTTTACAGTATTATCCCTACCGATTTCACTGGTTTACAGTATTATCCCTACCGATTTCACTGGTTTACCTAATTATCCCTGCCGATTTCACTGGTTTACCTAATTATCCCTACCGATTTCACTGGTTTACCTAATTATCCCTACCGATTTCACTGCCCGGTTTACATTATTATCCCTACAGATTTCACTAGCTTGTTTACGTCGAAGGAAACTTGTACTAAGATTATTGTTTATTATGAACGATTGTGACAAGACCCCGCATACTCGATCAAATAGGACACCGGGGGATGAGCCATGCAGAAAGGTGCTCCGTGAATTAGGCCATCTTACACTGAGGCGAAGATAGGTTGAGTCCTGATTTGCGCGTATTTGTGATACACACACAAGGAGTATAACATGTACATGTATATCAGTTAAAGGTATAGTCTGTTGCTTCCCGGAGTTGGTGGTTTCTATTCACAGTCGAGTGATTTCCCAGTGAGATTATATGAACCACATGCCAGCCCTTTCCCTTAACCCTTTCATTGCGGGGGCTGCGCTGGTGCAGCATGAAATAGCATGTGCCAATGCATTCACTCTAATATGCGAGTCTTCCATATTGGGAGCGTCACATATATAAGCGAATACACTGGCGTACAAGGTCAAGGTAAATATTGTTAGGCTGCGGTATTCTCTTATATATTCGAGGCTCCCTATATGGAAGACTCACATATATAAGAGAATGCATTGGCATGAGGTTTTCACAAAATTGCAGGAAGTTCCACTAGTTGAAAAACTATGCTTTCCAATCGACAATGGACACCTTTCGCACAATGAACTGCCACTGATTGGGTACTACGTCACTAGAATTTGTGTTCTTTCTATTAGTTCTTGTTTGGCCATATACGTATAGTTATGATTGAAAGGCGAGCATTGCATGCAATCATCGAGCCTACCACTGACTGTGACCTTACAACATAATTAAATACGTAATATATATATCTTTAATGCCTCCATTTAGGAGAGTTGGTATGTGATAAACATTTTACATTTAATATGGTACAATATTATATATACATATATATACAAGACACAAGTTATATTGTTCGCTTGGTTCAACTCGGGTGTTTCACTATATTACACAGATGATAGAGGACCATGGCAGTGTCAATAATTACATTGTCCAGTTCGAAGGGCACTATTTTCTCACAAACGGACTCGTATAGTCGTGAATTCTGCGAAATGGTTTTGGACCTCCGCAAAATTTGCGACTACTATTAGATATTCGTAATTCTGATCAGTAGTAGTTCATTATGCGAACGATGCATGTCAATTAAGACACAATACACAAAACCAAACTAGACCAAATAACCAAGCTATGCTTCTCTTACTCGTACTGTAGGTTGAATACAAATTCAAAATTCAAATT
The DNA here is from genome assembly GCA_032622095.1 of Siphonodentalium dalli. Lineage (NCBI taxonomy): Eukaryota > Metazoa > Mollusca > Scaphopoda > Gadilida > Siphonodentaliidae > Siphonodentalium > Siphonodentalium dalli. Next base: position 25,161,031 of record CP136064.1, read on the forward strand.
TAAATTCATATTTTTATATTGGTATAAAATCCAAAATGAGATTACCACCAATACGAAACCTAGTATAAATAATAACATTTGAGAATAATTGTGACCCTGGATGAATAAAAGCTGAAAGTCTTGCTATTTGTCATATATTTATGAATGAATAGGATATACGGGCATTGTGTTTCGTGTAGGTGTTGTTGATACTAGTCAAATTTATATTATTGATATACATATCATGTGAGCTAAACATATATCTCAAATATCAATGGAATTATCAAAATTAGGAATCACGTTTTGGTAGCTTCCATGAGTTTTAAACCTCTCGGTTCTAAGTTTGCTGAATTATAATATGAAATGTTTTTCATCATCTACATTTAACACAAGAATATCTATATATATATAGCTTCATCCCACCCAATGGATATATACATGGAACCATATCACGTTGTTGTGGAATTTATAATATTAGCAATTGCTGTAAGCTTTCTATTTGAAACGTCACGTTTTCGTCATTGGTGGTCACAATTATGTTGTTCCTGCACCGTATGTATACGTCCTTCTGACCTATCAGAAACGTCACGTTTTTAGAAATTCCTTCATCATAATAGTGTAACTATATATATATAGCTGTCGAATTAATTCTGGTGGGCATGACCCTGCGTGCATCCTGCAACAATTAGGCTTAATATCTTGGATTTGACGGAATCTGATATATTTACTTGAACAAATGTATCCACCGTTTAGATCCCATGTTTTGACAATCAAGTCATCTTCACAGGTAGACCAATACTAAACCATACCAGGTGAAACAAGTACGTGAATGATTGATAATGACTCGTGAAATGATAATAAGACCGAAAACCTTAATCTTATTGCCGAATGATTGCCATTTGCTTTGTTGGTATAACAATACGAAAAGGCATGCAATATATCCATCAGACAATGACATTACTTTTAATAGGATGTAAAAGGTCACTATATGACACTTAATTGGCTTTATAGTTCAGAATTTTAAGGGGGCCATATATACTTGGCCAATAGGAAATCAGGAATTAATAAAACATTACAAATAACTTGTGTAAGTGAAGTGGTCTGGCCATATTGCCTAATTTCCTAAATAAGTACACCCGCACCCACGCACAAGGTACATATAATTACAGATGATATATACACAGTCTGATAGGTACACCCACACCCACTCACAATGTACATATACTTACAGATGATATATACACAGTCTGATAAATATCTAGACTCCGTCTCACTACTTTCAACAAGTTGATTGAAATGAAACACGGTCTAATTTATTTAGACTGAGATATACAATGATATGAAATTATGAAATAATATTATACGGATTAATACAATATGATATTGATTATATGTGACCCGCCATATCAAATTCAGTCGTAAGTCGGGATTTTTTTTACCCTGTGCCAATGCATTCTCTTATATATGCGAGTCGACCATAGGTAGCCTCGCATATATAAGAGAATGCATTGGCCTAACAATTTTTTACAATTTTAATAATTTGTTCTTGTATTCTTTAACAATTTTATAATTTCACCCATACAGAGCCCCAGACAAACATGAGCAGACGACACTCTTCTATATGATTCTATATATGTGTGGGGCTCCCTGCAGGGTAATGGTTGTTTTTTATTTTATGTCCTAAAAATTGTAAGAAACATTTATTTAAAAAAAATGATAAAAAATTGTTAGGCCAATGCATTCTCTTATATATGCGAGGCGACCTATGGTCGACTCGCATATATAAGAGAATGCATTGGCACAGGGTAAAAAAATCCCGACTTACGACTGGATTTGATATGGCGGGTCACATATTAGATAAATAGGATTTCTGAAATATCTTGAATTTGGAGATCTGATGGTTATTTGGTGAGATTAAGGTTCAGGAGATTCTGTATTTCTTGACGTAAAGAGGCTCTATATTTTCCTGTCAGCAATTCCAATAACAAACACAAGATTTCTATGGAATTCCTTCTCAATGCACATTTCAACTTTTTATATAATAAACACAAACAAAAGAGAAGCATCTGTGGTAGATATTTCACTTAAAAGTGTTTTAAAAGATAGATTTCCAATTAAAAAATGATGTAATATTCTAAAAAATAGCCACATTTTCTTTCCCGTTTCATAGAACATAATTATTTCCTAGCGACAGAAGCTCCAGTTGCCTGTTCATTCTGACTCAGAATTAATAGTTTATACCCACGAATCTATACCGAAATTTGAGTGATGAGATACACCAGTCTTAAGCTTTTCAGTAAGTTTCCTTGACAAAAGTATCATCCGAGCTCAATGAGCCAGATGGACTTATTTGTATCTGTGAGGTTAGCCAGATTTGTGAATTTTGAATTAGATTATGTATCTCACAAACTCAAATTCCGTCACAATGTCAAAGATAATCTCGTTAATAAGCTTTGCCCTTTCCGAAGCTTTGCCCTTTCTGACCTCACGCACCCGAGCCATAGCTTGCGCCTATAAATTTTGCTTGTAAACATGAACATTGTGTCCACAATGTATAGAAATGAATTCCCCATTGGTCGCAAGTTAAAGGTCCATGGTCCGATTTGACACCACAAATTTAAGAATTTCTTAAGCCAATTTCCCCCTATAATGAGGTAAAAGAAAATGAAAAAAAAAACTTGCTATCAACGTCTTTCGTATCACATATGCATCGCGAAAATAAAAAAAAAATCATCCATAAGTGATACGTCGAAAAAGATTACAAATACTCATAATTGAGAACGCTCTTTATAGACAAACGCTTTTAGCGACATAAGTCTGGACTCTTTTTATATACGAGGCGATCGTGGGTGAGATCTATTTTTTTCTGTCTTAGAAGACAATCAAGACATACAGATGGTGGATTTATAGAAGACATACAGATGGTGGATTTATAGAAGACATACAGATGGTGGATTTATAGAAGACATACAGATGGTGGATTTATAGAAGACATACAGATGGTGGATTTATAGAAGACATACAGATGGTGGATTTATAGAAGACATACAGATGGTGGATTTATAGAAGACATACAGATGGTGGATTTATAGAAGACATACAGATGGTGGATTTATAGAAGACATACAGATGGTGGATTTATAGAAGACATACAGATGGTGGATTTATAGAAGACATACAGATGGTGGATTTATAGAAGACATACAGATGGTGGATTTATAGAAGACATACAGATGGTGGATTTATAGAAGACATACAGATGGTGGATTTATAGAAGACATACAGATGGTGGATTTATAGAAGACATACAGATGGTGGATTTATAGAAGACATACAGATGGTGGATTTATAGAAGACATACAGATGGTGGATTTATAGAAGACATACAGATGGTGGATTTATAGAAGACATACAGATGGTGGATTTATAGAAGACATACAGATGGTGGATTTATAGAAGACATACAGATGGTGGATTTATAGAAGACATACAGATGGTGGATTTATAGAAGACATACAGATGGTGGATTTATAGAAGACATACAGATGGTGGATTTATAGAAGACATACAGATGGTGGATTTATAGAAGACATACAGATGGTGGATTTATAGAAGACATACAGATGGTGGATTTATAGAAGACATACAGATGGTGGATTTATAGAAGACATACAGATGGTGGATTTATAGAAGACATACAGATGGTGGATTTATAGAAGACATACAGATGGTGGATTTATAGAAGACATACAGATGGTGGATTTATAGAAGACATACAGATGGTGGATTTATAGAAGACATACAGATGGTGGATTTATAGAAGACATACAGATGGTGGATTTATAGAAGACATACAGATGGTGGATTTATAGAAGACATACAGATGGTGGATTTATAGAAGACATACAGATGGTGGATTTATAGAAGACATACAGATGGTGGATTTATAGAAGACATACAGATGGTGGATTTATAGAAGACATACAGATGGTGGATTTATAGAAGACATACAGATGGTGGATTTATAGAAGACATACAGATGGTGGATTTATAGAAGACATACAGATGGTGGATTTATAGAAGACATACAGATGGTGGATTTATAGAAGACATACAGATGGTGGATTTATAGAAGACATACAGATGGTGGATTTATAGAAGACATACAGATGGTGGATTTATAGAAGACATACAGATGGTGGATTTATAGAAGACATACAGATGGTGGATTTATAGAAGACATACAGATGGTGGATTTATAGAAGACATACAGATGGTGGATTTATAGAAGACATACAGATGGTGGATTTATAGAAGACATACAGATGGTGGATTTATAGAAGACATACAGATGGTGGATTTATAGAAGACATACAGATGGTGGATTTATAGAAGACATACAGATGGTGGATTTATAGAAGACATACAGATGGTGGATTTATAGAAGACATACAGATGGTGGATTTATAGAAGACATACAGATGGTGGATTTATAGAAGACATACAGATGGTGGATTTATAGAAGACATACAGATGGTGGATTTATAGTATCTTAGAAGACATACAGACGGTGGATTTATAGTGTCTTAGAAGACATACAGACGGTGGATTTATAGTATCAAAACGTTGAAACGGTGGATTTATAGTATCAAAACGTTGAAACGGTGGATTTATAGTATCAAAACGTTGAAAACGGTGGATTTATAGTATCAAAACGTTGAAAACGGTGGATTTATAGTATCAAAATGTTGAAAACGGTGGATTTATAGTATCAAAATGTTGAAAACGGACAGAGCATGTTTAAAGTTTCTCTTGTCTCAGTGTTTCTAATTTGTTCTTGTATTCTTTAACAATTTTATAATTTCACCCATACAGAGCCCCAGACAAACATGAGCAGACGACACTCTTCTATATGCTTCTATATATGTGTGGGGCTCCATGCAGGGTAATGGATGTTTTTTTATTTTATGTCCTAAAAATTGTAAGAAACATTTATTGAAAAAAAATGAAAAACAAAATTGTTAGGCCAATGCTTTCTCTTATATATGCGAGGCGACCTATGGTCGACTCGCATATATAAGAGAATGCATTGGCACAGGGTAAAAAAAGATGATGGATTTATAGTGCCAAAACGTTGAAAACGGACAGAGCATGTTTAAAGTTTCTCTTGTCTGTTTCTGCTTTTTAGGCTGGGATCGTACACGTTAATCTATAATCTCAAAGTCGCGTGTCCAAACTCGTACTCGAGCTACGTGTAAAGGACCATGCGTGTCAGCTTTATAAATGTGACGCACGAAATTAAAATTAAATCGGGACCCCTTCAATTGCCACGTGTATTGGCCAATATTTGCTCGAATCGCACTTAGCTCCAACAAATGCTAAAAACCCCGAAGGTCTCCGGGACCGGGACGGTCAAGTGGTGTTAAGGAAAGTACTCCGTGGGACTTACCCTAATAAATCCTCTCTCTGTAGACATGTGGCACTCTTTGATGTGACGTTGGAGCACCTGATTACATGATGGGTGATACTTGTCTCACTGCGAATCCATCTCGAAATAATCCCACAATCTTCATTTATGATACTTGAGAGAGAATTTAGTGCCTTGTTTGCCAGATATAGGAACTCAAGTAATTAATGAACTAAATTGCAACCATATAGAGTTAGTTTTGTATAGTACGGCGATTCATCTGAATTAAGAAATTTTGATTTCTATCAATACGGATATACTTTTTATTGCAGTGTTATTTTAGAAGTTCTGATATACAGAGGGCTCTAATATGTTGGCAAGCCTTGAGCAGTTGTGTTTGTCATTAACAGAATGGGGACCTCATTCTGCCGAGGCCTATGGGAGACCTAGGATCAGATTGAAGTCACCCAGTTGAAGTTGGTGATATTCACCCATTTGTCACCCCGATTATGCATTTTATCTTCTGCCAATTAGGGGATATAGAAACTGAACAGAAGGGACAAAGTAACTAAAAAATTGTTAATTTGAGACTGCAATTAACATTCAGCCCCATATAAGGGTCATATACATGGTGGATGTTTTGCATACTATTAATAGACATATACGTATGATCAATTGGATCCCGAGAGTATACACGTATTATACACGTATATATAGAATACATATTGGATCGGCCATATTACAGTTCAGTTCTACTCAAAAACAAAGAGATCTCAACATGCGTCCGTAAAAGAGCGAGTTTATGAAATTCACGTAAAAAAAACCCCGACACATTGCGTGATGTTAGCTTTCACTCAAAGACCGATCTTTTAATTTCTCTTTGATTTGGTTGTCAGTCACTTGAACAAAGGCGAACACCAGTTCAAGTTTTGTGCAATGACGTTTGGTATAAATCATAATTTAAAATTGATATGGTGAAGCACAGACCGGTAATATACCACCGAATCGATCGAGTTCTCTTGTCAAAGTGTCGGGGAGAATTTCTTTGATTTGAAGGAATTTAATCTCCTCGAAATAAAACGCGTGTAGGTTAGTCTTTGAAACTGTTCCGCGGCTTTGGATAAATCTACCGGGGCGCCTGATGAATGAGAAATTTATCACCCCAGCCGTCATAAACGATTGTGATTTTGATTTTTCATCTCGCTGTATATGTTGGTAACTGAACTCGAGTAACTCGAGTGTGGGTTTGTCTCAGTATTATTCGTTGTATATGTACATGGGTTGTATTCGTTATTAAACTTTATTTTTCCTCCATTGTCGGTTTTCCAATATATTTAAAGACATAGTATGGCTGAAGGGGTCACTCTCACCAAAAACAGTGCTGAAGTGTACAAATGTTTTTCAAAATGTGCTGAAGGTTTTGAAATGTCGTTCTAAAGGACGTTCAGTTTTTCGTATCTGCCATGATTTCTGTTAGAGAATAATTGTATACGTTCCCATGAATATTAAAATGTACTGAAAACAACTGCTAATGGGCGCCAGACTTTCATAAACACAATTTAAGTAACGGTGTTCGTGCCGATCACAAACCCTGTGAACCCTTCAGCACATTTTCAAACCCTGTGTACCCTTCCAACACTTTTTTTGGTGAGAGTGACCCCTCAATTCAGCCATAGTATTAGTCCAAGTCTTCTTGTACTAAAACCAGCTAAGATATTGGGATGGCGATGCTGGCGTTTAGTCCAAGACCGCCCTATATGCTCGCTTATGACACGGCTTAAGCGTTAGTGACCCGCTCAAATAAAACCACAATTATATGAAATAAAATATCACAATTGCGACAATAAACGGATATTTTCCGCAGAAGACATGCTATTTTATCTGAAACCCACATCAGTTGTGAATTTAAAACGGTAATTTAATGCGAAAAGAGACATTTACCTCAATGTTTACAATTTTTTTAAAGTATGCGAACTCGGTTGACCTCGCGAACTGTGTTCGGCATTTTCCGTTGAAAATATTCCGTAGATTTTGGACAACAACGCAAATTACGAAGAATTCTCCATTGTAATCGTAATTATATGTGTCAATAAATAAAATAATAAATAGATTAATTAAACATTGAAGATATAAATGTAATACATTAAATAAATTACGGGGAATTACAACCCTCTCAAAGTTTAAAACAGTGTAAACACAACGAGTATTAGAATAAATAATATGGTGCTACATTTCCCACATTTGGTGGACTTCGGCGAAATTAAGATATATACTAAGCGAACAGAGCAATATACTGCTCTTGTTAAGCACACAAAAAATCAAACAAAATTTGTATAAATTTTTAACCTTAAGTTTGAAAAGTCCCACTAAAACGGAAGAACTATATTTCGAAACTGTGTGATTCGGTTCTCCGATTATTTTATCAACACTAAAGTCAAAATGCACATGGATGAAAATCACACGGATGGAAAGTCAGACACAAGAGTTCTAATTTGCTCCAATTTTGACAAGTTGCTTGCGAAAATTGTCAACAAAACTACCGTTCTGATCCTCCATTATGTCATTAAGTTTTTAGTGCGGGAATTGTTCTGAAAGCACATAGAAAACTGGACTTTCGGGCGATCGGTTTTCACCATTTTTGTTCGGAAAACCCGCGCTATATATAGAAACGGAAAGTAGAATTCTCAGAACAAACAGCGGATTATGCCGAACTTATTCGGACCACTTCGGCTTTCGGTTAAAACGTAAACAAACAGAGAAACAAATCGATGTTTATGGCAATCAACCGGAATATTCTATGTGTAATTTAACATTAAAGTTAGATTATTATACACCATTGTGACCATAAGATGTAAGCCTTTCCGATGTATATAGCATCATGTATTGATTTGCTAGGTAAATCGAGTAAAATACACCACAGATTCCCGCCACAGATCGTGGGCGTAAGTCGTGTGGTAGGATTGGTATGCAAGCGGGCTTGGACTAAACGCCAGCATCGCCATCCCAATATCTTAGCTGGTTTTAGTACAAGAAGACTTGGACTACCATAGTATGTGCTTATGTCACTTCTTCAAACTGATGGTTTACTACCCATCCACTACACCCCTCTGAATAATGTATCATTAAACTAGCGTTGTCGAACAATACAACAATATTATTGATTAACAAACGTGCAAAGCATTCTCAAATGGCCTATACTCTCAGCAGAAAAAAGATACTTCTCCTCTCTTATTCTCTTCCATAAAATCCGATATAACCATCTAAATATGTATAACCATGTAAAGTTCATTTTGTTATTACAACTAAGAAAACATTGCGGACTTCACAATTAACCTACACAAACACTACACTGAATTAATCAAATTAATTTGGGGACCTCACAATTAGACAACATAAACACTATCTCAATAAAATTAAGACAGTTTAATCCCTTCTAATTAATGGGGCCGACTTCTCTGGGGCCGTCTTCGCGTGGGGCCGTCTTCGTATGGGGCCGACTGCGTGCGGGGCCGACTTCTCCAGATACCCAATAGATGTGCCCTTTCGTAAAACACATCATCTGAACTACGCAAAAAAATAAACAAACAGTCCGAACTTCGTCTCGAACAAATCGCTGATAAATAAACGACAATGATTTCGGAGTCACTATATTTGATTTGTATGATAGAACGACAGTGTGTACTGGCTATTTTGATACAAAATTAACGAAAGCACCTGCTTTGAGCAAGTTTATTCAGTGCGCGCCCCATTATACACGTGTGATATGTATGTTAAAGTCACACACACTTTTCTAACCTCTATCTATTAATATATTGATTTATGTCGTACAAAATTACTGAATTGATACATGCACATGTATGATTTGCGTGGTGAATGATGATAACCATTTATGTTTGCCACTGACATGCAAGTGCATTATCACGTCATAAAAGTAAGTAGGTAACTAGGTATACACATGTAAGCTACTCGATCGATCCAACGAGTCTACTACAGTACAACAACTATGCACCTGATGGCTGTGAAGAAAATTCATGGAATTTTTTTATACGTCATAAATAACAACACATTTGCTTATTATTTGTTATTAAAGGCACGGGCGGCGTTCGTTGCAGAAATATTCATATTTGTTCAAATCGCCATCAACAGAAGGGATATTAAAATATATATAGTTTTGTTCATATGCCAAACATAATCAGCGCGTAAATAGTATATTGTCGTCAAGACGTACGATGGTGCACATGTCCCCAGAACAAAAATTGACCCCACCCCAATAATACTTAATCCTATAGGATTAAGTATTATTGGGGGTGGGGTCAATTTTTGTTCTGGGGACCTGTGCGATGGTGTACGTAAACAAGCGCCTGCTCGTGTTACAGAAGTTTTGCTTTTGTTTACATGACTCAGCGCAATTATATTGGTTAATCACACACAAATGATATAAACGCTCTTTATTATTTCCATATCAGGAAAACAGTAACAAATAACACTCTTTATGCTTACCATATCCGGATCTAAACAAAAGCCAGGTTCTGTAACGTTTTTTGCTTTTGTTTACAAAACAAAGAAAAACATTTGAAAATAACATACTGTTTATACCATATTTCTGATTGGTATAAGAACAAGATCTGTCTATATTTTACTATTATTTCTGTTTATGGCGGTTTTTGACGGAAGTGAATATGTTAACAGCATGCCCATCGCCAACGCCGCCCGTATCTTTAATCATAAAATCATTGTTTTTTCTTTTATTTGGAGTCTGGATCTCTTTAAGTTGTTAATTCCCTTCGGGACCTTGATTTGTTATCAAATTGTGTGCCATCTTATAAGGAGTTGCACCTATATTCTACTTATTATAACAATTGTAATGATAAAATGTTCTCCTTCTCCCGCGGGCGCCCACACACAGGTTACGATATAATATTTATAACCCCACAAATATCGTCTGTCATTAATATTTTAACATCGGAATATCATACATATATACGCCACGATTTTTGCCATTGCATTTACAAAATGAAGGGCTCTCATTGCTGTAGAGATGACATGTTATGCCCGTGGTATGTTACCTTTATATATCTCGAGCTATTTTTTTTGGTTTGAAATTCACACAGCTGACGCTAACATTCCAGCATTTTATTGCGACTTTAACACCACCCGAAGGTAAACATTGTGCCAAAAACTATAAGTCACTGCCGGAAATACATGACTACGAATGTACAATCGGCATTGGTAATTATTGCTTCTAGTTTTCCGTCATCGGCACAGCGAACAGGTAATAAAACACGGGGACTAACAAACGCACACACACACGTTTGCTTCATTATGTACAAAAAACCATCTGTGTTCGACTATTTCTTCGGTTGGCTCATCATCAGATACCTGTTCTTTCCTAGCAGTTTGTTTGACTTGATGATAATTGCCGGCACTTTATTAGCAACATGTGCTACAGGCAGAGGGTGTTACATGTATTTCGTTTTAATTCTAGACCAGGTCAACGGCGTAAGCGAGGGGCCTTTCCCCTGACTAAAAACACAACAAGCATGTGTGTTGATTTAATAGTTTATAGCAATTTCCATGGTACAGTCCCCTTCCAAATATATTATTCTACAGATTTCTAGCATGCAAGATGTCAACCAACGAGCACATTGCATGTTCCAGTCTTTCGTCATCATTTGGGAACAGATAATATCGCTAATACTTGATCATGCCATGGTTCCCTACTTTGACTAAAGCCCGTAGATATCACATTCCACATATTTCTTTGCTGATACATGTTACTTAATAGTTTATTCATCAATAGGCGAAGATCCCAGCTCGAGATTACATTACTTAAAGGACTTTGTGTGCGATTGTGCTTTGCGCCACTTACAATCATGACATTTCTTTCGTCAGGGTAATACATTCATTGTTTTTAACGATATCGGTTCACTAAAGTCACTAAAAGACATGCAATTACGAGCTGGGACCACCCCATACTTTGAAGTATATTATCAAGAAACACACATAAACATAGAAATATATTCCCTGTCTTGTTTCTACAATGTTATAAAGGGATCAGAGCATAAAAAAGTTCCAGATTTTGTTCGGGTGGAATATGATCTATATGGACGTTAGCCAGAGTAGAGATTCATGACATGATCTACCCTAAGGTCTGATGTACTAGTATAATATGCCTTACTATGATAGCATGTAATGTACACCAGCATATGTTAATCTATAGTACACGGCAAGCTTCCATTCTATAGTAACCACGGGAGATATATACCACATTTTCTATATTCGATTTTGACCCAAACATAACACAGCAAGAAATAAATAGAGTATACCTGTCAACACCTGGTTGTTTATGTGTAACCGTGTTTTCCCGCTTCGCACAATGAATCATTTGTGGACGGGTAGGCTGTTCTATGTTACCGCATAAAAGGAAATATAAGTGATTCACACAGAAGCACACAGGCGCATTTAAATGCATAAATATCCATTTGACTTACAAACGTGTCGAGCTGAGATATATGGAGTACCTCGAGGCACACGCGGTGGTGTCCTCGTTTAGTCATGCCCTATATACGCTGTACTTGGATCTACCACCTTGTATGCCATCCACGCATAATTAATGTTCATGGTTATGACAGCGAATCTATGCTTAAATCGTGAGCGCTCATTAAAATTTCATTACAGATGACAACACAATGGGATTCGTTCATGTTTTGGTGATATGGAAATTGAGTTTGTCGTAGGGGTATGCGCCAACGCATTCAAATATCACACATCCTGACACATCCAGGAAATTTGTCACCTCGGAGGAAGAACTGAGTAATATGGGGTGACATAATTCAGACCATCGTCCTGATCACAGACACGTGTCTTGCATGATGACTGTCATTGGTTGGCATTGCATGTCCGGAATATCCCCAAAAATTTAATGTGTATGCTGCAGCCTGTTGTTTCTAACTAACATTCTACAGTTTCTGACATCGAAATTGTCTGTTACGTATATACTGAATGTAAACCCCGGTATATAACATAGCACGCAATTGATATTTTCATATATATAACCGGATGACATGCAGCGGGTCGATTTCGTAGTGAAATAAACCACCCGTTAGGTTTATCTGCCACCATGCACTAACACTGTCAACGTTCGTATGTTGCATGGCGACTGAAACGGCGATAAACCCTCAACAAACCAAACGAACCACATGCGATTTCATGGGTGCTGGTGCATTGTTCGCGCTAGTTCATGCCATGAATCTCTACTCTGACTAACGCCGGTAGAGATCATACACAACCAGTACGAAACATGGACACATTTTGAAGTTTTGACAGGGAGCCTTATAAAGTCGAAAATATAACGCAGGGAATATATTTCTTAGTTATTACCTGTTCCCTATCAATGTACTTCACCGAACGTGAAGGTCCCAACTAAAAATTTTACGATTTAAGTTTCTGCTTTGGCTAAATTCTGTTTTCCTTGATATCTCATATATATTTTTGAAGACCTCTGTTTGTCTGTCTGTCTGTCTGTATGTCTGTATGTCTGTCATTGATACAAATCTACGATTCTCGACCGATCGGGACGAAACTTGGTACGTGTGTGTAGTTTGACCAGGCGGTCGTCGTTGTCGTATTGGCGAGCCCGTGCGGCGCCCGATTCGCGCATGCGCAGACGAGATCTCGGAAACGGGTGGACCTATCGACTTGAAATTTGCTATGTGAATGTATCTTGCCCCGGATACGAATTTTATCGGGTCGCCGAGCCCGTGCGACGCCAGCTTCGCGCATGCGCAGACGAGATCTCGGAAACGGGTGGAGCTATCGACTTGAAATTTGCTATGTGAATGTATCTTGCCCCGGATACGAATTTTATCGGGTCGCCGAGCCCGTGCGACACCAGCTTCGCGCATGCGCAGACCAGATCTCGGAAACGGGTGGAGCTATCGACTTGAAATTTGGTTTTTGAATAGCCCGGACAACGTCGGGCTCATCGGCTAGTGACATATGTAACGACTGAGTTTACGTTAAACCATGCATCAACACACAAACTAAACACATCGTCATTTGGACGGTTCGGCACATACCCGTAAACGTTTCGATTATTGATTTCATGGCGTTTTCAATTTGACTAAAGTACATACTCAATATATTATATGGTATGCCATCATCAGCAGAATATATAGTTACTTTGTTAACCCTTTCTATGGTTATTAATGAGTTCAGTTGATGAGTAATTAACCCATAGGAAATGTTCAGATAATAAGTTCAACCCTTTATATGGTAGTTAATGAGTTCAGTTGATGAGTAATTAACCCATATAGGAAATGTTCAGATAATAAGTTTGTTGAACCTTTTATCTAAATATTTCCCTCAATAAATCGGGCTCCTTCTGCACTTAATTGTAATTATCTGTCGTATGCTTTTATCGCCTTAACATCCCTCCAAATGAATAATAGACCATTCCGATGTAAACTTTTGAACTGACTGGAAGAGTCCATTTAGTATAGAAAGGGATAAAAGGTAGTTCTGATTTAGTGATTTAGATGTTGTGGTGTCATATACCGTTGCTACTATTGGTTACATCCATCACCAATCAGGGTCGAAAGAAACGATAAAACTGAACTGACCCTCAAGTCGACGCCATCACTATATACTGCAGCGGGTTGGGCTATTCTCATTTATAATTTTTTTTTTTATTCTGATCGGAGAGATATTGTCAACTGCAGATTCTTTCTTCGTGATATGTCTCTCCTAATAGAACAATTATCTTGACCAAACTTTCCATTGTTAGTATTCCCGTGACATTTGGATTTTGGACCACATGCGAGGATGTTGTCACCCTAATGAAGACGCGACATTTCTTCGTGACAGGAGGGTTACCAATATCTGCAAGTCTGAACAAATAATTCATAAGAATTCAGCGCATCAATCCTACAATTATCTTCTCTACAGACACCACCGTGTCCTTATAATCTTCTCGCTTAATGCAGCTCCGCGAGCCAATTTGGTTCCACTAAGTGCATATTTCAATAACAACACGGTTTATACTAACGCCGGGGAAACGTCTTTGGGCCAGTGGAGTGTTTGGATTCCATAATGGCCGTTAAGTAGTGACGATTCCGGTCTTTTGTGGGTCTCAGTCCGGGAATCTTAGCAGATTCAGGCGATCAATATGGATTGTACCGGGCTCTATCTCCAGATAAATGGCTCGCCATTAAATAAAATTCCGAAAATTGGTTCTTCAGAATTATTCGCACCATAAGGGCGTCTAACACCGCATTACGGGGACGTTTGATGGACTGTGTCAACGTTCATGGGGATTACTCAAAGACGGGTCAATATATATCACCGTATGGATCACGTCCATTCACTTACAGGACGCTGAAATATCTATAAATATCCACCTTTTACATGCATCTTTAACTTTTTAACCTTTAGTGTTGTATAACATTTACACATAGACTGCATAATAATAACGTATTTCAATACCATTTGATTATATAATTTGATCACGTGGTCAGATAAACTTATCCTTGTTTTGGAGGAACCGATAAAGAAATCAGAGAGCATTTGGACTGATATAGACTATACACTGCCTCCCCCCGGTCGTACACGATCGGAACTTCTACCCACTGCACAGAATCGACCACTCACAATATACACAAATTCTCATCTCGTATATCCAAAATGAATATCAAAGTAGCACGTTTGAACGTTATTTCAATATGACTTTCCGATGTGGACGTAATATATTCTTCCAGGCGATAATTTATGCGACAGCTGGTGTCAAGATGGTGTTGCGCAGATGACACTGTCTAAATAATGGAATATTAAACGCATATTCCGTCATTTAATTTAATCAAGCACCTGATGCGAAAGATAAATCTATAAATTGAGCTGTGATCACTCTTAATCACACATCTGTCACCGATATGAAGGCGAACAAAATCAAACGCCGCTTGTTGCAGCAAATTAGAATTTATTTGAATAGCACAATGTGATCGCCCGCCAATCTGACGGAATCACTGACTCGGTACTTCGTATTTGCCTGCATGCTCGCCCTACCATGCAGTTAATATTGAACTTATTTCAAAAGCACAAATAAGCCCATATCCGCATTATTTGAATCTGAATTACGCTCTTTATATACCATATATTAAATCGACTCACCAGATGCACACTCTTCATAATGCGTTTTCACTGTGGCCCGCGCCACTGATAAAACAAAACAGAATAACGGGTATATGTCCACTATGGGCTTATTCCAGAACCAAACAAGTCTAATATCAACCTATTTGCACGATAATTTTTTTATTCTATACTTTTATTTTTAGTTTAAACATATTTTAATGTATCTAGAATGATATATATATATATATATATATATATACAAAAGTTACAGAACTTACAACACACATAAAATAAATAGCAGATATATCACAAAGATAGCACACCAACGCAGGAACCTATACTTCCCATTTCTCCGATCGTGTCAGCTTGTATCAATAAAATGGTGTTCTAACAATTGTCAATGTTGGAGTTGAAATAAATAGTTTTTAAAACAGCATCCTATATTGTTTTTAAAATGTTCTGTTTAAATGAATTAAGACGAATTCAAATAATACACGCGTATCAATAACCACACTATATGTGACCCGCCATATCAAATCCAGTCGTAA
This sequence comes from Siphonodentalium dalli, assembly GCA_032622095.1. Taxonomy (NCBI): domain Eukaryota; kingdom Metazoa; phylum Mollusca; class Scaphopoda; order Gadilida; family Siphonodentaliidae; genus Siphonodentalium; species Siphonodentalium dalli. Next base: position 25,177,090 of record CP136064.1, read on the forward strand.
GTCGGGATTTTTTTTTACCCTGTGCCAATGCATTCTCTTATATATGCGAGTCGACCATGGGTCGCCTCGCATATATAAGAGAATGCATTGGCCTAACAAGTTTTTACAATTTTAATAATTTTTTCTTGTATTCTTTAACAATTCTATAATTTCACCCTTACAGAGCCCCAGACAAACATGAGCAGACGACACTCTTCTGTATGCTTCAATATATGTATGGGGCTCCCTGCAGGGTAATGGATGTTTTTTTTATTTTATGTCCTAAAAATTGTAAGAAATATTTATTTAAAAAAAATGATAAAAAATTGTTAGGCCAATGCATTCTCTTATATATGCGAGGCGACCTATGGTCGACTCGCATATTTAAGAGAATGCATTGGCACAGGGTAAAAAAATCCCGACTTACGACTGTATTTGATATGGCGGGTCACATATGTGCTCGTCAGTCAGATTGGTGTTTTAGTTTTATTTTGCACGCCTAATTGTGTGTTATGTAGATGTAGTGCCATAATTATGGAATGCTATAGTTCTATAACAGTTCTATAAAACTATAAGTTGGAATACAGTACGAGTAAAATATGACTAATTGTGTAACTATGTGAAGTAAAGCGCAACACGTAATGTACATATTTCAGGTGTTCTTTAATGCGTAGATATAGTAAATAAATGTATGTAGTATAGATATATAAATGGTGGTATAGACCGGCACGAATATCAGTTAATGCTCTAGATTATAAATTCGGAGATGGAATGGAGCATGCATGTTAGGGACGTGTAGTTCCTTCTATAGTGTGTGTGTGTGTGAACATTTTATGAGCAGTTTGGTTACACATACCAAGATTGTTTCTGCTGTGCATGACCATATTTGACTGTGTTGTTGGGGTGAGATATGAGGTTCCCATGAGGGGACCGAGCCTGGTATTTGGGTCTGCATGTGTCTTACTTATATGCATATTGATATTATATAGATGTATGGTCCCTGAACCAAGTATACCATGCGTAGCTATATGTGTATGTTTACGGCACATTATAGTCTGCATGTTGCATATATAGTGTGGACTATATATATGCATGGAAACTCTGCATGCCGACCGCGATCGGACATCTGAGAGCACCTGTTGCGTCCATGTAAATATGACGTCACTCTGGCGTGTCGAATGATCTGAACATTACTGGTCACGCCGCCCAGGAAACAGATGGAAATTATATGATCGATAGAAATCCATAAATTTTACCGCGCTGCGTGAATCATCAATCGTGTTTCGAAATTTAATTACGAGCAGCACATTCTACTGATTACTGAGAAAATGCATTCAGACTTTCAATACTGAGTAACCATTATGTGGAAATTGTGCATCTGCATGTGAAGAGAAGTAGTTCTGTTCACATTGTTGGACAACATGAGTTGGTGGCATCATACAGATGTTTCCAACTCTAACAATGGACAACGAAAGCTTCTTTCATATCGGATAATGAAATAGAGCCCCATTCTCCCATGAACCTGACCCCCACGTAGGCTCTCCAGAAACTGCATAAACACATGCAACCAAGAAGAAATTATAGAAGTTCAACAATGCTATTCTATTCTTGCTGCAGACACATTCTGCATGGAATCAGAAACAATTGCGGGGAAATTAACCACCAGATGCACCCGCAGAAATTTCTCATTACAAACTTGTGTAAAACCTGAACAAAAGAGGCGATTCCATATATCGGACATGTAATACCGTATATATATACGGTACGACCTCGACGGGTCCAAAAATGAACACCCTTCGGACTGACATTTCTGTTCGATTTAGAATTTATTGTGTCACTGGTAGCCCCAACCCCATTGCTGGCATGTGGCATGAACCATACATTCGCTCTTTTTGTATCACATTCATAATGTTGCCATTTCATGTTTATATATGTTTTGTTATTATTGGGAATGGCAACCAGTGTATAATCATGCTGTACTTTTCTTGAAATACCGTTGTATAATGGTGATGAGAAATAAACGTATTTGTATCATCAGAGAGGTGTTCGGTTTATAGAAAATCGCACCATCACAAAACACGAAACCACCATTATACATGTAAAAGATAATCAAGTCGTAAATACTCCATTATTAATTGATGCAACTTTAATTAACAAATATGTATATATTATTTATAGAAAACTAAATATACAAATGCATAGCTAAAACAAAACAGCAAAACATTTGACAACCGACTTTATGATAATCTAATCGCATTTGATCTTAACTTGACGAGTTTGAGCTATATATTGCTATGGGTTGGCGTCCGTCGTCCATGTGTCCGTGATCATTCTACAAATTCCGTTAGCATCCGATCATCACCAAACTTAATGTACATCTTCGGGGTGACCTCTGGATGGGAGCCCTCGATTTTTTCAGAAATTCGTTAAAAACATGACTGTCAGCAGCCATCTTGTATTTCAAATTTAAGACCTTCGGCACACCCTGTAGCCAGAATTTATTGGAGAATTGTGTTGAAAATTTACAGCCATGTTTAGGATCACCTCTAGATGGGAGCCATCGAATTTGAACAATTTTCGATGAAAAACATCTTGGGTTTTACTCTTGGCATGACTAATCCTTCGGCACGTACCCTTCAGACCACATCCATCATCCGATCGTCACCAATCTTCATACTGATCTTCGAGGTGACCGCTAGCTGGGAGCTATCAAATGTTTCTGGATTTCATTGGAAAACATGACCGCCAGCGGTCATCTTGGATTTTACTTGATATATACATTGTAAATTGTATCTCTTCATGTTGACATCTATATAGTATTACTTAGACATTTCAACTTTCCGCATCCCTAGTCGCTCCATTGACAGGAACACATGGAATTACCCCCTCAACATTTAGCTATAATGTCATTGACACTATCATTTTTAAATTTGTCGCTGATCGGCAATTTGCAATATAGTGCGAAAACACTGTCCGATTTGCATACACGTTCAGTTTTCGGAGGTGAAAATGCATGCGTCCAGTCGCTTATGGACTCAAAATCGCGTTCGGTGTTCAGTATAGAGAGGTTTCGGAGTACCCATGTTATTTTAGTAAGAATGCACATGTTTGAGTTTGTGACCATACAGTTCCTTCGGCATGGAGAGGGTATCGGTTTATACCGAGGGTCCAGTTTGTAGAGGTTTTACTGTACATGTACATATATATATATATATATATATATATATATATATATATATATATACGACTGCATTCCACAGGTATGTACAAGTAGGATGAACGTGTATATATATACAATATACTGAGTTTACATTATTAAGTACCAATTCATTCCCACAGGGGTATTGGATTCGTGGACTGCATGGGGAACACAGATAAGCAAATAAATAAATCATTTTTCTCGTCTAGGTAAAGGTGTTCCATCGATAAGCAGAGTATCTCGTCAATTACTGATATACGTTTTCATCGTGCGCGTAAATATGCAGGTATTATTGGGACGTGCGTAAGTAAATAGAGAGCCCCGGGGAATGAATCGCTTAGTAACATTCCCAACACGAGCGGTACTCTGCGAATCTTTGTTCTGGTTGTTACCGAATGGATATACTCAGCAGATCAACAAGTCATTCTGTGGTGTATGTGTTGGCCGAGATCAACAAGTCATTCTGTGGTGTATGTGTTGGCCGAGATGATCTTGCTGGGTGCTTGTCCTCTGGGACAAATAGCTGAACAATGTGTTGTAGTTCCTTGGCGCCATTAATTTTAGTGACCAAATCGTAGTGTCATTCCAGTTAGTATAAACTATAATAGTTAAACGCACATGACTCGTTTGAATCTTCTACATGCGTTGTTTTGGTCTTGGGAGGAGTGGTATAACACATACATGTAGCTATTAATTAACTCTTTCATGACGGGATGCTGTGCTGGTGCAGCATTAAAGATCATGTACCAGTGCATTCTCTTATATATGCGAGTCTCCCACATATGGATCCTCGTATATACATTTGTAAGCGAATGCAGTGGCTTACAAGGTCAAGACAAATATCGTTAGGCCAATTGATTCTCTTATATCTGCTAGGCTACCCATTGGAGACTCGCATATATAAGAGAATGCATTGACACATGGTTTTCGCAAAATTTCAGGAAGCTCCAGTCTTGGAAGGGTTAATGCGGAATATTTCCGAAAAATGCGCATTCTTATATAATTTGTAGTGCGAACTCCATGCAAGAACGAATGCAGGGGGAAAAAGACACATTCTTCTATTCGAAAAACTGCAATGCTAGTATTTCCGATGCTTTCTATGTCCACATAAATGTATTACACTTATTTTTCGAACTATCTTGATCCACCAGACCACGAAGAAAGCAAAATACTTACTCCAGGTGAGGTTGTGATTTTGTCTGATGCAAAGAATATATTTTTGCTGAATAATCGCATTCGAAGTGGTTCGGATATCGACACGTGAGCCAGGGGGTGATTAGGACTTTAGTCTGTTGAAGAGCACTTGAGCTAGAATACTGGGGGAGAGAAACAAGTTATCCAGTACAGTCTGGGCAGTACGGGATATCACATTCGGCGTTTTCGGAATAATGGTTTATGCATGGTCGTTAGTTAATTGATCTTCCAAGTGTATCTTCTACGAAGTTTGTAGGTTTTGTCTGTCGAGTCTATTTCACATATAAGGACTCACATCGTCTAACGTCTGATTGCTTATATATGGCGAATCGGAATTGTTCCATAATTGTGTCGATCTTTTTGTTTGACATAAGTGAAGGTCTTGTATATGGCATCTCACTGGTGTAGTCTTGCAATCGGATAAGCCATTGGATCATATCTTCTGTCTACTCGGCCGCCATAATGAATAATTCGTCGTTATTAACGGTAGTTTAATCAAACATGTTTAGCCTAGCGGATAGATAGCGATACTTTAAGTCATGAGGCTGCGGCACATTCATATCCAGATATTGGCATCACATGAATATTTTATTTGCTCGAGCTCTCATCTAAGTATCGTTCGCCTTAGTCGTCAAAAGAGTATTGACCACTCATGTTCTGCGCACCAGTTCCTCCGGGCTGTATAGTGCGTCGTCAGGCCTCAAAATATGGTGCCGGACAATTGCATAATGAGGTGCCCAGAGGGTGAATTTAGTGACGCTATAGCTATACAAGTTTAAGAGTGTACCCAGAACAGCGTAGGAAAAAATTAGATTCTACTTCTGAAAGATTCTTTTTATTTTTTAGTTTAGTTACTCTATATCCCCAAGTTGGAAGAAGTGCCCAATGGGTGCACTGTTAACCGTGGAAATCATCAAAATCACCACCTTGAAAACAAATAAGGTGAACCATTATATTTTGCAGCCAACATACAAGTACTAAGAATATATAATATATTAGCACTTGTCAATCATACCAAACATTCATAATGTAGTGACATTCTTTAAATGCAAATTTTCTCTCACCCAAGAAACAACCTCAAGTCTGATCATCTCTGGGAGGCTCTACACATTATATCTCTCATATCTTGTCACCATGTAAATACGTTTGTATCGTCATCTTGATTACATGTGTGTTGGTAAATTGTGTTAGGAAAGGGGCTTCATAAGTTGCAAAAACTTGTGTGCCCCAATCGCTTTTGTATATTATGCAAATAAAATGTTTCAAGTCAAGTCATCACCATCTGGGAAGTTAAATCTGAGTCTAGGTCTTCCATATCATGCATATGCGACCATGTAACACCAGTTCATCTGGGCTTTATATAGTCCAACAAATTAGACTTACGGGTTAATAGGAATTTTAATATTTGGACGTTTATGGCCCTTTTAATCCTTCAGTCTAATGGAACACGTGAAAACTTTGAACGCTACGAAGCCACACGAATTATGTGGCAAGGTCATGCCCCTTTAACTTACACTGTTCACGTCTAATGACACAAATAAAATTACAAATAAAAAACACATACCTTTTGTTGGAATGTTAAATATCATGACTGAACTAACTAGCATAAATTTGTGTCACTATTAATCCATATAATTTTATAACAACTCAACCGACAGAAATATTCAAACCCGTCTACGCTAGCGAACACATACGAAAACGAAAGCACGCGCATGCGTAATAGATCAGAAATCTGGGAAAACACGCGAAATTAACATAATTTATTTGTATTTGAAAATGGTGATATGTTTTCCAATCCGGGATTAAACTAACAAATCTGTAATGCTGACAACTTTTATATCACAATCTATGTGTGAACACAAAGAATACTATCTCTGCTACATGTAAGACTAATGTATTTGTAGATAATTTAAGAGAAAATGGTATTTTGATGGGTCATATCGGTGGTCACTGATGTTGACCTGCTTCAAAATGTGTGCTAACTTTGCTTTCAGCTCTTTTATTAGACTAGAAGGATTAATACAATCGTAAATGTCCAAATATTAAAATATGTATTAATCCGAATAGTCTAATTTGTTGGACTAGGATATAGTGCCTAGTCAACGCGTACCCACTTTTAGATTCAGATTTCTTCCAGCCGTCTGGTTGATTGTGGTCTGTTGTATGTCATTCACAGTAACATCAACAATCCACATAGACATAATGAATAACCAGCAAACGTGAATACATGCGACGTATATCAGTCTCACTTAATTGAAGACTTTTAACTTTTCTAGCAGGTTCTGCATGGTAGCTGACTCTTCATTTGTCCGATTTGCTTTCACTGGTTTTATCTAAAGTCCAGTGTGAATATGGAAGCTCGACCGATTGCATTGAATACCAAGCAGTGTTCGCGCTGGACGGAAAAATCTTCTGGCCAAAATAGTGTCCAAATGAATATTTTAGTGGCCAAATAAAAAAATATTGGCCAAATGTTTTTTGGCTAAATTAAAAAAAACTTTGGCCAAATTAATTCCTCATTTTCTGGGCTCACAATTGATGAATACATTTTTAAATATATAACTCTTTGATTCTATGTCGCGTCGTGTCAAGTAATGGGGTCAGTTATTATAAATTTGGGTTGTCATCGTATGATCTATCCGAAGTACGAAACCGGCGTGTCCAAAAATGGGCAATATTTCGTCGCCTAACTTCGTCGATCTATTCAGCGCTTTTTGAATTAGATTTCTGTCTCCATTTGTGGTGAAAAACAGTTTGATCAAATGAATTTTTTTGTGGCCACATTCGAAAAAAAAAGTGGCCATTGATTGCAATCAGTGCCCCCATGTCTATATGCAGAATCTACTCCAGAATATACACATGCATCGGTCTGCCATTACCTTACACTGCTCTGCCAACATTGTCATAAGTAGCGTTCGCCTATAAGTCGCAAAGAATATTGACCACTCCTCTGGGCTATAAAGTTATGCTTTATAGTTCGTAGTCACTGCCTACCCAATTATAGCTTGATATTTGTTCCAGCCGCCTGACCTTTGATGGATTGTGATCCATCATCCACGAAGATATAACGAATAACTAAAATCAGTAAACGTGTATACATGCGTCGCATATCAGTCTCACCTGCAAATTGAAGACTATTCAACGTATCTATCAGTTTCTGATAATTGACTGATAAAGTATAATTAACCCTTTCTATACTAAATACTCATTGACGAGTAGTTAGGAAATGTTCAGATAATAAGTTCAACAAACCATAGTTGTTGAACGTATTATCTGAACAGTTCCCTCAAACAAATAGGACTCCTGCACTTTTATTTTTCCTGTCGTCTGCTTATTTTTCCTGAAAACCCCTCCAGATGAATTCCAATGTATGCTTTTATAACTGAGTCAATGAATCCATGGATTGGGTTAAGTTGTTGCCTCATTTCTCAGATTTTCGTTATCTGATTATTTACACACACTGCACACCGGTTCCTCTTGGCTAAACTTATGCTTTATGGTGCGTATGCTCACAGCTTACACAGATCTAGCTTGATATGTCTTCCAGTCGTCTGATCTTTGATTGAATCACGACACCCCAGCCGACAAAGAACAACCATTTTAACTGCATGGAAGATGGTTATTTACATCCGGCTGTTCAATTCAACTATCAGGACACCCCAGGCGACCCATACCAACCATCTTCGTTAACTGAATTCAAGATGACTATTTTGACCCGGCTACTGAGTTAAACTATCACGATACCAATGCGACACAGAACAACGTTTTTACCTGAATCCAAGATGGCTATTTGTACCCGGCTGCTCATTTCAGCTATCATGACACCCGGGCGACCCATAACAACCATCTTAGTGGGCTGCAACGATTCATCGTTAATGCAATGTATCGCGATACACTTTCAAACGATACGCGTGTCGTATCGTGCCATGCGTGTGTATCGCGATACAAGAAATCGGGTAATGTCTGAAGATCGGCTAGTGTAAAAAGCCAAAACCTCCAATGATCTCTCAAGTTTACATGCAAACTATGTATATTTGACTCATCTAGCCACTAATTAAACTCCATTTTAGTTTAAAATGAACCCTACCTCCAGTTATAAACTTGTTGTTCTAATAACTCCTGAAGACGGTTTTCAAATGGAAACACTAATTTAGTGTATCTTGATATGTATATCGTATCGTTGATCATGTATCGTGATTCGTATCACATCGTGACCAAGTGTATCGTTGCAGCCCTACATCTTAGTTAACTGAATGCTAGATGGCTATTAGTACCCGGCTGCTCATTTAAACTATCATGACACCCGGGCGACCCAGATCAACCGGATTAACTCAATGCAAGATGGCTAGTTGCGCCCGGCTGCTCATTTCAACAACGAGACACCTCAGGCAACACAGATCAACTGGATTAACTCAATGCAAGATGGCTACATGTTCCCATCTGCTCATTTCAGCCACAATGGCAGCTGTTTTCAATTACGAAAGGTGGGCTCGTGTGCGTAACATTGGCTAACGCGAGAAGTGTCGAACAAAATCAACCTTTGATTCGTCACCGACGGAATTATATGAAGTCGAGACGTTGGGAATGACAACACAAGTCAACGTTGCTAACTCCCTGTGCGAAATCATGAGGTCAACCTGTCAATTGCAATAACGTATTGACTCTGATTGTTGGATGCACGAGTCTCGTTAAGTAACGTTATCGCGATGCGACCGCGCGAGTTTTCGCGTGACTTAGTGAAGAGTATTGATGATATGTCAAAAAGGAGCCTCAGTTCGACTCGAGTAATTCAAATCTTGAGCAGTAAGTGATTTATTCTCAGTGGAATCTAAATAAAACATAACATTTACTCGCTTCTTATGAACTGTTCTATTACCTTAATCGATAGTCCAGATCCACACTAATGCCATGCCATAAACCGATACTGGACAATGTATGTAACAATAATTATTATTGTGGTTTTCAAGTTCAACTTGAAGAAATGTTGGTGTCATAAGGCATCTACGGACATTTACTGGGTACTTCCCGGTACAAGTATTGTATCAATGTCCACGTTTAACTATCGGGCATATATATAACATGAAACCCCTATTATATTACTAAAAAGTCATTACATAGTTCCTTATCTCTCACTAGTTATGAATAGGCACGTGTTTCTCGGGATAACTTGGCATCGCGCCAAAAAAATTACCGCTGTTCTTTACATTGATTCAGGCGGATTAATACTATTTAGAAAACCAGCGCATGATAAGAACACCAGACAATGCAAAAATGATTACTGCGCTCTTAAGTTAGATTATTGTCCAACTTCGTTGTACTAAGGAAATATACACAAAAACAAAGAGGCAAGTTGGGGAGCTATATATTCCGTCGCCAGCCAGAGTGCGCCATACTGTCGTATACGGCTGTGAAGCGTCTCAGCCAACGCTGTAAATATATGCATTTTGCAGCTTCTTTTAAGGTTTTGATTCGTTAACAAGACATAAAACTATAGTTTCTGTATGTGATATACAAGACCTTCAACTCGTTATGTTGGGATATAAGCATTTTTGAAACTCGTTTGATAAATTTGATTCACAACTCGCCGTCTACGACTCGTTGTGAATCAAATTTATCAAACTCGTTTCATAAAATCTTATATCCCAACATAACGAGTTCCTCTATATATACAACTAGCAGGTGACCCGACTTCGTCCGGGCTTTGACCTTGAATTGACCATTCTATTTGACCCGTCCAAAACACTCCCCGAACAAAATCACCCGTAGGTATAAAATTTCGTCGAAATCCGTCCAGCAGTTTTCCCGGCCATAGCTAACAGACAAACAAACAGACAGAAGTCCCAAAATATATATTAAATCATTTGTGGGTACCCGTTTCAAGGTGAAGGTCACGTCGGGCGGAAAAACTGACCCGATGAAAATCTCCCCCATTCCCATGAACCCCTAAGTACGAACACAGACTTAAGAATCACACAACACGCTCATGTCTGTACACAGACACAACACGCTCATGTCTGGACACATATACGCTCTTTATCAACGACACTGTGGATACGAACGCTCTTTAACTATCACGCGATTAACCCATGAATTTTCATTGCGGTGGCGGGGGATTGGAGACTGAGTGCTCTGATGTTCTCAGAAGCGGTGCGATGACACTCCATCTGTGATTTTACCCTTATATAGGAATTTTGGGCTCAATCCGTCCGGCAGTTTTCCCGGCCATAGCTAACAAACAAACAACAAACAAACAGAAGTTCCAAAATATATATTAGATACCGACATAGTCGTGTCATATTCTTAATCGTATGCGTATTTATACAGATATAATCATTAATTTATTCCAAATTCTTTTGTATTCTATGTATTTTTTTCTCGCTGTAAATAGTTTTAATTTCAGTAAACCTGAATGACAACGAAGGGGAAGGAAGAATGGTCTAAATTTAGCAGTTTTAAAACCAACAACCCCTTGAAATAAATAGACTTTGCCGGAAAGACATATATATCGAATTGAATTGGGGAAAATAAACGTAACGGTCGAAAGTGACTATATAACATGTTTACATGTACAGTACGTGTGTTTCTAATCAAATATATTCATCAGCTATAGATAAATTGCCATTATCTTGGGAAAATCCTTTGTCCTTCAAATTGCCTTAATTAAAAATTAGAAAACAGTTTCTGTCATATTATTTTTCAATAAATTAATTATGATGAGGCATCGGCCCTTTTGTATTCGTGTTCCACTGTCTATATTCTGAAAGATCTCTCACATCTTCGTCGATTAGAACGGACCTCGATTTGCATGTGCACCTGCTATGTTTTTTAGCGGGAACAAGCAGGCACAGTCATATTGCCTGTGTTGTGGTCTATAACATTATGTATGCTGTAACAGGTGGCGAACATGTAATTGTACTGGCGATAAACAAGTAGATACAGACTAGATCTCCGTTCTTGACTTGAATCATATTTTATTTGTAAAAAATACAAAAAGGGTTGGTGCAAACATTTTTTTGCAACTTATGGGATCCTCTGTCGACGATACACTCGTAAGAAAACACAAGACAAGACGTTATACTAATGACCTTATATAGCAAAAATATCAATCTGAAAATACGTCTACTCTCAGACTCATCACTATTATTTAGACTATTAACCCTTTACCCAACAGAAGGGCCCTGTGCCAATGCATTCTCTTATATATGCGAGTCGACCATAGGTCGTCTCGCATATATAAGAGAATGCATTGGCTTAACACATTAAAAATTATAAAATTGTTAAAGAATGTAAGAAAAAATGGTAAAAAAAGATTTTTTTTAGGCCAATGCATTCTCTTATATATGCGAGGCGACCTATGGTCGACTCGCATATATAAGAGAATGCATTGGCACAGGGCATAACTGTAACTATCACAATGTGGTCAAGATGTGGTCAAGGAGCCGGTTCCAATGATATCCATATTTGTATGGTTCTATTGAGACAGACCGAAGATATTTTAGGCTCTTGAAGCTTTATTTGGCCGGTTTTGACCGTTTTGTTGGGTAAAGGGTTAAAGCCAGTGTCGGTTAGAAGCTTGCATGGAATTATTCTCGCTTTTATAACAGCTGTGTGCGGTTTCGGTGATAACAATTATGTCGACAAATACGTTAAATTAAATAATTGCACATGAGATTCGCATAACCACAAAAAGACTTACTAAAATCATAGAAAAATCGGGTGCTTACTATTATTCAGCGCGGAACAACAAAGAGCTGCCCTTGTTCGCTATTCCTTATATGGTAAAAATAGTGAGCGTTACCTCACATCTGTGCTGTGGCAAGTTTATTTTTCAGAATAAATCGATATTTCGCGTATTTATCAACCTTTGATAGCCCTTCGTCTTGTCTGTCATTTGCAGAATGAGTTCCCCAGAGGGTGAATTTATTGACGCTATCTCGCATAGCGGGCTAGCATAACCAAATTCACCCTCTGTGGACCTCATTCTGGTTAGGCCTCATCTTCTCTGGAAAGTTTCTTTATTATAAAATTTCTATAGAAACTTCTTCACATCGATTCTATTTCTTTTTTAGTTTAGTTTCTCTATACCCCCAAATTAACAGACGACACATTGCATAATTGAGGTTCCCAATGGGTGTACATCACAAAATTCACCATTTGGGAACTACAATCGGAGTCTATGTCTCCCAACGCAGATGAGGCCAAGCAGAATGAGGGCCCAAGATGGTGAATTTGGTTATGATAGCCCGCTATGCGGGATAGCGTCACTAAATTCAACCCCTGGGACCTCATTCTGCAAATGACAGGCACACTAAACTCATGCTTCCATTTAGACAGGGTCATTCTGAAGAAAACTAAGTGATACTTTGGATGTTGAAATGAGGCATGTCCTTTTAATGTTTCATGTGATCTAAGATATATGCACCGTGCACCAAAAGATGCTCTTTATTTACACAACCCGAATCAGCGAACAGCGAAATTGCCGTCTCTCTGCATGGTTTTTGCATCTATTAGAACTGTTTTTCCAACATCATTTTCCCTGATGAGTTTCTGGTCCCGGTTTCAAGTCTGCAAATAGTGTGTCTGTCATTTGCATAATGGGGTCCCCAGATGGTGAATTTAGTAATATGGGATATCCCACACAGTGGGCTACAATCACCAAATGCACCCTCTGGGGACCTCCTTTTGCTTTGACCTCATATTCTGGGAAGTATCTACAGTCTCAAATTAACATTGTTTTAGTTACTCAGAAGTTTCTATATCCCCTAATATGCTGCAGATAAAATGTATAATCGAGGTGATCAATGGGTGAACCAACTTCAGTTGGGAAACTTTAATCTGATTCTAGGTCTCCCATAGAAGTTGAAGCCTAAGCAGAATGAGGTCCGCAAAGGGTTAATTTGGTGACGATATCCTGCTATAGGAGGGATATAGTGTCACTAAATTCATTCTCTGGGAGACCTCATTCTGCAAATGACAGACACACTATTTGCAGGCTTTCCCAGTTTCTTCTTTCCGTGATTCGTGGTGCAGGTAGTAATTTTCATCAAGCTGTCTGCTGGTTTTGTGGTAATCTAACAAGATTGATGAGCAGACGGCCTTTGTTTTGAGTAGTTGCTCATCTATTTCTGTCCAAGATGCGTGTTTTGGTTATTAGTAATTATGAGGGTCAGTATTGCTATCTGCCGCGAACACGTGTTGGAGATAGATCAGCGATTGTTATCTGCCGTCCTAATGTGATCAGGGTTAACAGTTTTAACACATCACTCTCTACTGGGTACCGTGGTATAGAACTACGGAGGATCACACATGACATTCTAACGAGGTACCATGGTGCTGGAGTATGAGAATATTACGCACAACATTATAACAAGGTACCATGGTACTGAAGTGTGGCATATCACGTATATATTTACCTCATTCGGTCTATAACAAGGTATATCTACACCATGGTACTGAAGTACGGATATTACACACACCATTCCAACATGATGCAATGGAAAAAAGGATGTGTGATATATCGTCCGTGTAAGAGTATGTCGTTAGTGGACGCTGGGTTCTAAAAATGCCACTATATCCGCCTCTTCTATTCTCTTCTATTTCTCCGAACTCTCCTGACTTTTTATTTTTTGTTTGACTGATCGTGTCAGGGTCTGTTAGACTCAAACCAGCCTTGAAATTTAATTTAATTGCTTGGTCCTGCCAATGGTAATCCAGTTTAGTTTTGAATGAATTCATTTGTTCTACATAAACCACATTTTCTGCTCCACCACTCCTGTAGACTGAATGAGTATTTCCTCACACCCCTGTTCGCTCCTTCCAGAAATAGCTTGTAGTTATGCCCTCTTGTTCTGAGTTCGGTGCAAGAAACTGATAAGTTAGTACTCGTGTGCTATGCCAAATGTGGGAATGTACCATTCTACTAGCATCACCGGAAATCTCAAAGAAATCGATCATATGCCACTCCATAGATATCATCGTCTGAACTACGCTTAATTGTACATATTTACATCTCGATTCGGGACGCGACAATCGGTGATAAACTAACGCAAATTATTTCGCCATCTAGAGTCATTCAATTCAATTAATATATAATAATGGCGGTGTGTGTACTGTAAATTAGGATTAATATTCGTAAAAATAACTAATTTGAGCAAGATTATTCTCCATTTCTATTTGATCACCCAACCGGAGTGTTTCATATCACTTTAAGAGGTAGGTTGACGTGGTGGCTAGTGTAGCAGCGTCGGATTGGTGGTCCTGCTCCTCGATTGTCTGTTCACTCTCCAAATTATATACGGCCTCGATTGAGGAATCAAACCTGACGGTCGCATCTGTCTGTTAAATTTCCTGTCTCCTGGAGCATTAATCATAATGACCTGTCCAGTCCTGTCCCTAATGGAGGATGAGCGAGCAACTGATGTAATTAGCGCCCATGATATTCCCATTGTACTGGATTAGGATGGTAGATTACTCGAGCCTGTTTCGTTCCATCGCGGATAATTAAATGTTTTACAACCACAGCTATGGCACAGTTGCTTTGTAGACTACTAATTGGAGGTGTATCGGGGAGAAATGGCGGCTTAACACGCATATTTCCATCAGGAGAGTTGGTTAATCTCTACATTATACTCACGGCGCGTCTGTGTGTCACGGAATGCACATCACCATTATACTTTTCCGTATCTTAATGTGTATGTCAGAGAGTGTAGGCATAATATATGTTTATCAACATCAACATCAACATTTGAGAATGCCACCGTATGTCATAAACCTATATAACATAACCGGGCGGACGGACTGTATAACATAGCCGTTTATTGATTGATTCTAAACCTGAGTTACGGCCCTTTGTTTGTTTGTTTTTTTAGCAATTTTATGACCATTAGCGCGATAACTTGAAACTTCAACCGATTCCATTTAGGAAATAAACATACCCTGTTGAGTTGTACATTCTGGGATTCGAGCATGAACACAGTTTGTGAACTCGCCGGCTTGCCGGCGAGTTCACAAACTGTTTTCATGCTCGAATCCCAGAATGTACAACGAACAGGGTACGTTTATCTCCATTGTAATTCAATCTAGCAAGGAATTTGCAAAAAAAACTGTATAAAAAGTATCATTTAGTCATTTTCATGACACGAATCGAGACTTTCATTTCGCCGTTGTCACCGTGCACAAATCATTGGGTTTGTTCATTGCGATACTCGGAACACTGCTCCGTAACCATTTCCTGTGGGGCGGGTTGGCTCGTTTCGCTACTCCGTTCTGCGCCGATGAAATTGTACCGTGCCACAATCAGATTTGATGCACGCTGAAGCGGCCGATGAACGGTATCTATACACAACAACGCGCGGGTGTGCTCGTTTCGCTACTCGTTCTGCGCCGATGAAATTTTACCGTGCTACATTCAGATTTGATGCACGCTGAAGCGGCCGATGTCGGTGAATCGAAAACGAAAGTTAGCCGCTCTCGGCCAATCAGAATGCTTGTTTTTAGTGACAAATACTCAATTGAATTACAATAATGTTTGGCATGTGAATCTTTCACAACCTTTCTCGATTCGATAACCAGGTTTGTCCGATTTTTTTACCTAACTTATCTCCCTTAAGCTTGTTTGTCTATTTTAGAAATGTTAGCGCGATAACTTGAACAAACATCAACTGAGCCCATTCATAGTGGTTCATGTATCTTTGGCCGCAATATCTCAATAAATTTCGACTGCCAGATTTGTTTACCTGAGTTATGGTCCTTATATTCTTTAGCTATTTAGCGCGAAAACTCAACCAAATACCACCCTTTTATTTACACCTGAAACAAAACCGAAAAAAACTTTCCCTGAATCAAGAATCAAGTTACACCCCCCTTTGTGAAACATACATCCGCGCTTATAAAACGTGAATGTTATTCTGTTTTCTCGATATACTTGTCGGCCTATCTAATTCGCTACGACCTTATACATGTACCCACCTGAGCAGCAGGGATGGTAATTTGGAGTTTATGTTACAGACGAACTCTTTGATCGTAACTATAGACTGCAACGCTAGTAAGTTGATGACCAAACCATACGTGTGTGTACTATTGAATAGCCTTGGTGTCCATATCGTGGATAATATAACATTTATGTTACCCAAATACGGTCGTATATAGTGTGTTAGATGATATGTAAATATATAATTGCATTGCAGTAAACAATTGGCATAGCTCCTTGCCAGATTATGTATCACCTTCATCTGGCCTCGTGTGTTTTCTGTCACCTTCGATGACGCTCTGCGTGACTTGGTGGTATATTTATGTTGGTATATATACATGATACATGTGCATTAGTTTGGCAAACAAATTAGTCTATATAACACATGTACGTGCATCGGAGACAAGTTAGCTAAATTCGGAGAAGAACATGCTTAGATATGGGTATATACTAGGACACTCAGTCGACATATATGGAAGGAATATAATATTTCGGTATGGTTTGGCAATCTGAAAACTATACTCGACAAGCTTGTCACTAGAACTGAATTAGTTTCATACCTAATTTTGTTTCATTTATAGAGCAACATTATTATTCTATTAAAGCCATACACGGTATTCAACGCGCTGTATGTCGCCACTGAGGGCGTATTGATAATGAAAATAAGAACAATGTCTATCTAAATGTGACCATAGGTCGCCTCGCATATATAAGAGAATGCATTGGCCTAACAATTTTGTGTTTTTTAAATAAATGTTTCTTACATTTTTTAGGACATAAAATAAAAAACATCCATTACCCGGCAGGGAGCCCCACACATATATAGAAGCATATAGAAGAGTCATGTTTGTCTGGGGCTCTGTATGGGTAAAATTATAAAATTGTTAAAGAATACAAGAAAAAATTATTAAAATTGTAAACAATTGTTAGGCCAATGCATTCTCTTATATATGCGAGGCGACCTATGGTCGACTCGCATATATAAGAGAATGCATTGGCACAGGGTAAAAAAAATCCCGACTTACGACTGGGTTTGATATGGCGGGTCACAAATGTTCACGTTGTCCTTATTGATTGTGGTTTTAAAAAAACATGCATACTTTAAGCATATTTTAATGTCTCTGAAGGATATAATTATACAAATAAAATGGAATTCATTGCTAAGGGTGTTGAGTTAGCCTTGTCTATACTAAATACCCATTTACTTATCCCTTTGGAAACGGTCGTTTGTTGAACTTATCATCGAAACCTCTCCCAACAATGAATTTGAATTCTTCTGCACTTTTAGTGTATATGTTTCTGTCTTTCGTCTGCTTATGTGTCCTGCGCACCCCTCCAAATTAATAATAGACCATTCCATTGTATACTTTTAAAGTTGAATGTGAAAACTCATCTAGTATAGAAACTGTTGATAAGATAGGTTAATTTTTTTCTGAACAGATATACAGATTAATCAACATATATCGAGTAACTACTCATCAACCATATTCGAATACCAATGGGTTAATGTCATGCTTTAAAATGCCAATAGTAAAACCGTAGAAATAATTGAGCTGTTTGTTGGGGGAGATCATCGTTGGTCCATATGAACTAACCACATATGCGTTGGTGGATATATCGTTATGGCATCCTTTGCATGCTCGATTATTTACGGGAGTACTCGCCTATACGATTTTTGTCGATCGAGCAACAAATCACAATTTAATTACTTGCCTTGCGAACTCAATCGATCCATGGCAATTGTTTAATTTTTTCTCGTGTATGTCGAATCCTTCTCCTAATGTCAGGCTATTCGATTACCACACACTCGCTGAAGAGGTGAAGGCCCGAGTATGACGCATGCACTCTCTGCTCGGCTATTGACCGTTGTCTGCCATGCATGTATGTGGTCAATATAGATATCTACTCTGACTACGCCCGTATAGAGTTCATATTCCCCCATTTTTTGACGATTTGATGGCGGATTTTATAACACGTGTAGTATATTTATATCAGTTACGGAGGCACGGACTCATTTTGCTTCATATGTGCTTAATTTAGTGAGCATGATCAAATTCTCATGTCTTATCGAAATGGCCATGTATCGATCGGAATGGCACATTGAGATGTCCCTCAACTCAGATCAAGCTTTTTCCAGGACAATCATTTCATAGTTATCGCTAAATTGGTTCACAGAAGTCGCTTAAATCATGCAATCTCGAGCTGCATTTTGTGATGTTCCCATATAAATTGAACCCATGTTCAGACTTCACCTGCTGAGAAAAACACTATCAACGTAAATGTGTTGACTAATATATAGATATTGATGGCACGATCACGTGGTCAATGGGACCAGCATTTCACTATACTTTCCATATATACTAACAGACGACAGTTTGTAACTTGAATGTTATAGAATCATGCCGCGGCCTGAGTGTGCATGAAATTACCTTTAACTTTTAAATGTTTTGACTGGAATTGAGAGGAGAACAGCCATACCCCCTGTCTCGCACCGCCATATAATGACGAATGCGCAACACCAAGGCGTGTGACTGTCGGGATGTCTGGGTATAATGGAATGTTCATCTGTCTGGTGTAACCCTTTCTATACTGGATACTGATGTGTTGTTCCCTTTAATATAGGAAATGTTCAGATAATAAGTTCAACATGTCGATTGTCTGAACATTTATGGATCATTCCACAGGTCCCTGGCACAATAGACCCCAACCACACAAAGACATATATATATAAGACTTATATATATATGTCTTTGGGTGGTTGGGGTCTATTGTGCCAGGGACATGTGGATCATTCTGCTATTGTATTAGCTGGGATGTATGTCGTCTGCTTGTATTATATGAACACCTATATCCAAATGAATAATATATAGATCACTCCAATGTATACTTTTATAATTGAGTGGAATAATCCATTTCGCATGACAATTGTTAATACGGGGCTAACTCTTGTCAATGCTCGACGAAAAATGAGAATATTATGAAGTTATTATACAATGTTGTTTACAATGTGTGTTTTTCTTGTACCCGTCCAGGCTGTGATGAAAAGTCATATTGGACGAGACACGCATACTGTACACAGCATTGTATAATGACATTTTTATTATCCAACTGTATGTTTATCCAAATTTTGGGAATAAAACTTTTGTGGTTATTTTTGGTGTTTGTCGGCACTTGATTCTCTATAAAAAGCCTGTATTTGATAATCAGAAAGCATGGTTTGGAACAGTAAACACGAAAGTGAAAAAAAAAACTCCATGCGGAAGTGAAACGTCTACTAAATCCACCAGAGTATTGCGCGCGCATCACAATTTCACTGATTCATTTGGCAAATAGAGTTACTTCGTGACGTCACGGAGTCCCGATAGAAAAAGCGTCATATTGGACCCGATTTGAGTCCAGTATGACTTTCGGGAGTTCAATATGACTTTTTCCCGCCTTATCATGCGACGGTTTTTGCCCAATCAGAAATAGTGTTTGCTAAGGGATGGATAATAATAACGAACCAAAGCCGGACACTTTGGGTCGTATATTATATATAGACTATATCTGATTTTGTGACGTCATCAATTATTATCTAATACGACGCTATTGTTTTGAATTTCGGGAGCGCGAATGTCTCACAGTAGATTGGTGGACTTAAAGCATTAATGTCGTAATCGGCTGTCAAGAGGCTAACCCAAATCAGTCGACGTGCAACATTCTCCTATTTATATAAACGTCATAAAATCATTTATTCGTTTTTATTTATAAGGGAAAGCAGGTCCATAATGAATTTCTAACGGGTCTACTCCGGTACTCTACTGGATCAAATCATCGGACCCTAGGAAGTATTAATATTTTTTAAAATAACCTAAAATTACCACAACTCAACAAGATCTACGTGTATCTCAAAGCTTTATTTTCCAACTGATGCACAGCAGTGATTGTTGATCAATACTGCATGGTTCTGTAGAGACTATACCGTGCGAAAGGAAATGAGATAATATTTAATATGGATTTGATTGTTATCATAAGTCTGCATACTTACATGCATCTGATAATCCAGATATATATCCTATTTTCTTGAATAGAATGAAAACACATACTTATGAACAAAGCAGAAAATACATTCAGTCCACGCGAATTCGGTCAATGGTGAAAGTTACATGATGACGTTGTTTGTCGACTATAGTTGAAATCGACATGATGACCTGTTATATATGAATGAAATGAACATCCTGAGTATCTGAAGGGGAGAGCTCCCCAGCACGTCAAGTAATAGGGCCTATAATGGTTATAGTTTCAGTTCCATGCACTCTCGACAACATATATAACTATTTATAATTACCCCACCAAACATAAGCCTTATGCGTGTGAATCTTATTTGGTGGGAATCTATAAATTGATTTTGACAAGAATTGTTTTAAACGCTACATGCAGAAACCCCTATGTGATTGTTTTAGCTTTGGTTCGTTAATTACGCTTGCGTATGATCATATTATGTTTTAGTAGCACATTTTTGTCTTTTCTTTGCACATTGGTGATTCTGGCGCACTTGCTTGCTTGTCACTTAAATATGTTGTGCCAAAAGTGAGAAAAAAATATTGCAGCCGCAAAATATAAATGATTGCGTGACAAAGCAACACATATTGGGGTATTGCGAGCACGTCATTTCATCTCGTGCCGGAGGGAATTGGCGTGGTGATAAATCATTCAAATCACATCAAACATAACATAATGACCTGTTCATTCCAATCGGTAATCTCTATAAACATACTTCATCCAAATGGAAAACTATTGATTCGATAGAATAGATATAAAAATATTAATTCCGAATTATTGATTCAACCACTCACAAAAGCTGTCATTTCTCATCAGGAGTTTGACTTCCTGTGTTTGTGACTTTTCGGTACCAGAACAAATTAGTCTGTAAAATTTGTTTGCGTAGCTTACTTCTCGGTTGGAACCATGACAATCCATGGGATTGGGGGCTATTCTTTGAATCTCAGATCATTTAGACGGCGCAGCAAATTGAATTTGTAAAGTTTATTCCGAATCCGACTAACTTGTTTTTCGGCGAGATTGCCGACTTTGAATCCAGACTACTTTGTCATATTTTCTATACCTGTCAGTTCATAAGAAGTAAGGCAAATATACTCACATTAAATAGCAAATATTGTTCTCGGTCAAAATTGACGGAGCGCTGATTACATATTTGTCGACACAGCATCACCGATCGGTATTAACACTTCCATGGCTGGAGCTTGCTGAAATTTTGTGAAAACCCTGTGCCAATGAATTCTCTTATATATGCGAATCTCCCATATGGAGCATCCCTTATATAAGAGAATACATTGGCCTAACAGTATTTGCCTTAACCTTGTAAGCCAGTCATTCTCTCATATGTCCCTGCGAGACTCTCATATATATGTATGAGACTGCACTGGCACAGGATCTTTAATACGGCAACAGCGCAGCTCCAGTCACGAAAGGCTTAATATGTTTTGGGCACATCTATATTACAGCTCGAAACTCGTGTTGGTTTGGTTTATTTGGGGTTTATTGTATTTTCAGTAGCTAAACCATGTCATTACATTGTCGGTTTACGGGTGGTGGAAAGACAGCACAGATGGTTAAACTTGGAAATCACACCGCAGCACGTAGTAACCACCGACCCCTAGAAACGGACACACTTGCCCAGATACACGAATCCGGTTACCTATAGCTTCCCCGCTTTTGGATAATAAATCCACGCGTATCGGGATTCGAACCAGCTAGCCATAGCTGGACGGTTTATGTTGGATAATACGAAATTTATGTAATCGATTCGAGTAAACTGTGTTTATAAAACAGGAGTATATAGCGCGGACGTTATGGAACTTGGGCATCGATCACACGTACACGCGGTTAGTCATATTAAACCGGCCACTACAGTAATTCCCAAAGTAATTGCCCACTTAACCACAGCAGAATTTTTCAGGATTTAGTCGGAAATATGGCTTGTTGCCATTTATCGGAAAGCTCTCGACGAGAGCTTTCCGATGAATGGCAACAAGCCATATTTCCGACTAAATCCTGAAAAATTACCCATAATTCTGCTGTGGTTAAGTGGTCAATTACTTTGGGCATTACTGTAGTTCTCTGGATTAAGTTACCAATGATTTGTTACACCGGATGCATATCAAGGCCAGACGCCCGAACGCAGTATCACGGCGACCAACTGATCGTTAATCTACATGGATAACCTATTATTTTATATTGGTGATTTCAAAAGAATCAGCAATGCATTATCATTGTATTTGCATCTGAGTATAGATATAGCACTTGGACATACATTTTATTTTTAATATCGTTTGATGCATGCAATCCATGGTCATCTCAAGTTGATTCGGCGCAGTGATGAGACCATACTCTTACCCGCAATGCTGGGAATACCGTCTAGCCTTTACCAGAGTTTATCTTGACTATAGTATCACTGCGTGGTCAGCAGTGACGCGCGAAAGACCCGGTATAAGTTGTACGTAGGTTCATTGCAATATACATGTATATATACAACTTTAATACATGTACGGCCGGTCGAATTAGCTGACAGTTGAGTCGTGTGATATAATAGTATATTAGTGTGGGAATCACACAATCTGCTCATTCCGACCCACACCGAAAATTCTTATCACGACGGTGTATGGATTCCCTTCAGAGATATTGTGAATAATCGCATCACGATTTGATTACCATATTCCCACATCGAACCACGTACTACATCCCAAACGTTATCGGGATCATCCGAAGTATATTAACGCAGATAGCTTAAATTAGCGAATTAGAATGCCCGACTTGCCTCCTTTGTAACCGCCGAGACGTACTAATAGATTCCGTTGCATGGAATTGCCGCAATCAACGCAAGATCACACAACCTTCCACTGTCGAGACATAAGTGGGAAGAAGAGTCGTTATGCTTCTAATTGAAGCCCGAATGAGCGAGAAATCGCAGAAGCACTTCTGCGATAACAGCCCCCTGTTGTATTGCTTGCACAACGTCCTGTTGAACATTACATGTCGGATAGCACGTTGTTTTCATCATGACCAGATGTAGGGCCATTACCGAGTCCATCAACTTGTTTCACGATAATGAGTAGAAACTCCCAT
The DNA here is from genome assembly GCA_032622095.1 of Siphonodentalium dalli. Taxonomy (NCBI): domain Eukaryota; kingdom Metazoa; phylum Mollusca; class Scaphopoda; order Gadilida; family Siphonodentaliidae; genus Siphonodentalium; species Siphonodentalium dalli. Next base: position 25,200,555 of record CP136064.1, read on the forward strand.
TTGTGTCACTCCGAGCCAAATCATTCCAATCTCTTGTTCTTTTGGTCCAATACAGCGTAAGATAACCTATATTATGGGATGGCGGTATTTACAGATAGTGACACATCTAACAGAACCCTTTAAATACTCATTGACGGAAATGTTCATAAAAATAAGTTTGTTGAACTTATTATCTGAACATGTCCCTCCAATATATAGGAATCCCTCGGCACTTTGTATTATCTGTCATCGTATTATATTTCATGAACACACTCCCAGTTGAATAATATACAAGAATATTAGTAGTTTCCTTCGGAAATGTTCAGATAATAAGTTCAACAAACGGTCGATTATTGAACTTATTATCTGAATATTTCCCTCCAATATATATATCTGCACTTGTATTATCTGTAATCTGCTTTTATTTCCTGAACATATACCCCAGTTGAATAATATACCAGTCCAGTGTATATGATGTTATACCAGATGGGAGAATCCAATCAGTAAAGCAATGGGTAACAGGTAATGTTCACTTCGGTAGTGTACATGTTAAGAAAATGTTTTTCCTTTGAAATCCAGGAAGTGCCGTAATGAAAGATGTGTACCAAAGTGGTATAATTTGCAATAAATGTTATAACTTTTCAATGAATACATTATATTGGTTAAAGGGTGTGGCATCATTACACGCTTACTGTTTTACATGTAACATCTGAACATATACCAGAAAAGATCTTGGTCGCTGAATGACTCTCAAATATTAGCCAAAAACTGAACGCTCATTCATGTTGGTTGCTGACAATATTGTTGAAATGTATAGTTTCCATCGTTAGCAAAGCAGGAAGCCTGCCCAAATGAGTATCACGCACCATTGTAGTACCACCAAGATCTAACATTCAATGCCCAAAGCGGAAAGACTTTGATGGGAAGCATGCTGTAACAGCGGCATATCAAGTCATTGCATTGATTGAGACCATACCATGTATAGGTTTATACAGATAAAGAACTTCCGCTTGAACCAATTCTGCTTAACTCCAACTTAGTACTCGCACATGTCACGTGTGTGTGTGTGTGTGTTTGAGGAACGCAGCTCTGGTAGAGTCTTTATAGGAATGTCATGACATTTTGTATCCCAGTTAACATCTCCTACTGATGATTGTTAGTTGCGTGACAAGGGATTTCATTCCACTAATGGTTTATCAATTACAGCGTCATCCTCCGCGGAACAAAAATAACAGCGTTGTCTTTTTTTTCAATTTCAGACTATCGAGCGGCGATACAGAGAGGAAATAGCTCGAGGTGAGTACAGAGCCGTGTCCCATACCGGAAGTCCCTCCGCGCAGTCTTAAAAGCCGTGTCAACACCGAATCAGAAATCGATATATCACTACGCACCAGCCAATCAAAACTGAGAATCACCTTCCGGTCATAGCTAGTTTTGTCTTGGAGTTTCCTATTGCCGTCATGCGCCTAATGTTGTTCCACGGTACCGAACTATTTGCTTTCGGGAATTTGCAAACATGTAGGCAACGCAATATTCACGAGCGTAGATCCATTGAGCCAAGAACGCGACAAATAACCCGCCACATTTCTATAGAGTCTGCATCTCATACGAGACCTCATCTATCGATTTGTTCACGTTTTCGGCGCAATAAAACCGAAGATATACAGTTAGTAATTAAATTGATTTGCTTCCCTTTAAGAACACAAATTTCTGTTTCTCGCATGGTTTACCATGTTCCTTGTTGGAGTCTCGAGAAATAATAATAACATCATGACCGTTGTAAGCTGCCTTGTGATATCGATCATATTATACCGTATTTAGATTGCGCTGTGTTACGTCTACGTTGGCGCCCGTGCGTCGGATTCAGTAAAAGCAGATTTAGTATGAAGATTCGCTGATTTATATGCCAAATAATTGGATCGTTTTTCTTCGACATACAACATTAACCTCGATCTCTAGGAAATATATTTCAAAAAGCAAATCGCATTTACCTAGTACAAAAATACCACAGTTAAACGGAAACGGAATAAAACACTAACCCCGTGGGTGTAAGCATATTCACGATTAGTTAAGTAGATAAATACATGACATATGTTCATACAAATACAATTTAGTGCAGTTACATTATATGCAAATATTTTTCAAGAACTATATATATTTCTACCCATGCAGCTTTTCAAAAAATTAACAACACGCACTCTTTCTCTACTCACAAGACAGAAACGGGGTTGTAATATATAGTGCATGGATGGAACCTTATCTCTTCACCGCGATGCGACAGCTTGTACATGATACATATGTACACATTTCACCTTGGTAAAGTCAGGAAATACGCCGTGTCTGCACTACCAAGTCCAATTACATATAAATATACACTCCTTAAGGAAAAATTCATAGTTCTATGATCTCAATTGGAGAGAGGAAACAACTTCTTACTAAGTCGGTCTTGCTCCGGGTATTTGCAGCCGATAATTCCCATGTGAACACCCCCTGAAAACATTTCATCGCCTCATTCATGTGGTGTTCCATCTGACCGAACCAAATCAACACAGTCGTCCTCCTTGGAATTGGAGGGCGCATGATAAAACTAACCCGGTGAGTAATGCAGAATGTGTGGGTAATTGAATGAACTTCCTTTCGCTTCAAAAATGACAAGTGGGGGAAATGCTTCTTGACTTGCGAATTGAGCACAGTCCTGAAAAAAGGACACCAATGTAATCAACCAACAAGCTATGCACATTGCTCGGAATTCTGGGTCATCTGGGTTAATGGGTTACTTTCCAATATCGACAGCGATCGATATTTCAGTTTATTAACTTCTGACTGTTGGTGAGATTAGTTTTATTCTCGACGTCGGGTCCTCTATTCATCACAAGACAGCGTAATTCCAGTATTAGCGTCCGACTGGTGTGGTAAAATAAACAGATACAGAGCTGACTATGGCCCATTAAATACGCGATAGAATTCTTATTCTAATAAACCCCCTACCGCGCAAAGAGGCTGCACATTAAAGCTATGGTGTTATCAAACGTCGGATGTCACAAATCGATTCCAAATCAACTACCATCGATCTGATATCAAAGAAAGCCTTTTACTGCTATATAGGCCACACCTAGTATTATAAAATGTATTCCTCTGGCTATAATCGTCACCAGCCGGTATTGAAGATGCTGACCAAGCCTGCTCACTTGGACCAGATAAACTACGTTGATGTTGGTCGGCCCTGGTGATTTAGCGACAATTTTGCCAGGGATGCCGAGTAAACACTAACAATTTAGTGTTAACTCACTTTATCAGCCAGACCTGTGACGTTAACTTCATCAACGAGATGTAAGTTAAATATGATGTTATATGACTTCATAGTGAGCCAGACCGGTGATTATTAAATGACTATATCAACCAGACGGGTGAATTTAACTGAATATATCGCTGTTTTTTAAGTTGTCAATTTGGAGGACTTAAAGGGGTACTGTACGCCATTTTCAATAAATTCCCGGTGATAACAACGATCTATTATCGATACTATATAGAAATATAAGTAATTTGAGTCGAAGATGTATTCTGTAAACGCTCAGGTTAATAGGCTATCTTAAAATTTAATAATTTAAAAGTTAATAATTTAATATAAATTGATTTTATGGCTCCAGCCATAAAATGGCGTCTCTTAAAATTCGAATTTCCGTGTACAAAACGTAATCAAATTATAATTGAGGGATACTGGATTAGGAAAACAATTGCACACACGATCGTTTGAAACATTATGCTTATACGGGGAGAAAACCCAAGCCACTCGTTGACTAGTGACGGTACACTAACTTAAATGAGTATATGGGACTACTAAGCATATAATATAATGTTTATTTGATTCATTTGGTTGAAAACTTTACAAAAATTACTCGACAACGACAATTTGTATTTTTGCATTCCGGTAAATTTGCCATCCGTAACAATACTTCGTACTCAACAGACTTTCAAAAAATGGAAAAATTGTTACCTTATTCTCCGACTCGGGGATTATAGAAACCAACAACAACATCTTGGGTACAGTACCCCTTTAACCAGGCTTGGTGCCACACAAATGATAAAACAAATTCTGTTCACTGATATGTAACATATAGCAGAAATAAGAATAAGCAGGGACCACAAACAACTCAGGGGCGAACCCTGATCATACTACCACAGTGGTCACAATGTGCTTACATCGACACTCATGATTTCCGCCACTGTGCTCATAATGACCGCAAGAGCAATAAATTCTCCAGCTTGTTATATGCCCATTCCCCACGCTGGCCGCACATTTGCGGATTTTTTATCGATTAGTTTAGTTTAAACATATTTTATATCTGTATCAATACACAAGGACAAAGGGATGAGAAGAGGTAAGTGCTTCCACTTACAATAACGTCTTATCCCATCGATTGCCAGAGCCGTCACAATAGTCTCAGTTAGGCTTGATTTTCGCCAAGTTCTTCCACTAATTGTTCATGCTGGTCATGGTGGTCTATCTGCAACATTTTAGCATCGGTGCTCGGTATTCACGCTGGTGACATGGTGCTCTTTACATCGTATGGTCAAAATACATCTACTCTGACGAGGATGTGACTTCTACTACATCAGTCGGAGCATAAAATACGCACTCACGCTGCCAGACCTGGTAGGTAGTGTATAAATACAGGCCATGCGGGATATATAGCAAAAACTGGTGCTATTTTGACTGGCCCTCTTACCATGACATGGGTCTGCAAGCCTGGGTTTAATGTCGTCTGACATTTGCAGAATGAGGTCCACAGAGGGTGAATTTAGTCACACTACACGCTCAGCGGGCTAGCATCACCAAACTCACCCTATGGGGACCTAATTCTACTTAGGCCTCATCTTCTGGGAAGTAACTATAGTCTCAAATTAACATTGTTTTTAGTTACTTTTTCAGTTTCTATATCCCACAATTTGCAGAAGATAATGCATAATGGATGTGACTAATGAGAAACTTCAATCTGACCATAGGTCTCACATATCAGTTGAGGCCTAAGCAGAATGAGGTTCCCAGAGCGTGAGTTTGGTGACCCGGTGCATGATAGCGTCACTAAGTTCACACACTGGGGGCCTCATTCTGCAAATGTCAGACACACTATATCCAGACTTGTTGGTCTGTATGAATAGTAACCCCATTGGACGTTTTACTATGGAACAATACTTCTCTGTGGTGTCAAATTCCTCAACTCCACTTCAATTAGTGGAGGTCGGTGCTTTCTATGTGTAGTGGCGTATAGCTCAATTTCGCTGCAGTGGCGTGTAGCTCCAGTTCTCTTCCGCAGACCATTCTTTCACATATAAACACCACGACGTCGTGACATGTCCTATTGACGCTAACCACAACATATCAGGGTTGACAACAGCTCATGATATATCGATATAACTTTACATTTAGATATCTTGGTCACAGTCTTAGTTGATACCATATGTTAAGTAATGTCGAGCCCGATCAGTCCTTAGATGCAGAAGGGTGACCAGTGAGGATTCCGGGCGCTGCTGCCAGAGAGCAATGTAGCGGTCGCTGTGTTAAACTAAGTCTGATGGCGTCTCTGTGCGATAGGTTTAGACATGTTGGTCACAGTCGTTGTCCGCATTTTGATATCATGGAGGTTAAGCAACGTCGAGACCGGTCAGACCTTGAATGAGTGATCAATGAGGGCTGCTATAACTTTCGGCAAAACCCCACACGTCTCTCTCGGTCTGTTCCACAGATAATTTGCAGTCTATTTGAAAACAATTAGATCATGATATCTGACCGTACGAGCAATATTATTTACTGAATGGTTTAATGTGTCAAGTGTAGTTTTCCAGCCACAACACCAGGTCAGCATCCTATAGAAATGGCCAAGCATCTCATATATTGCCCTGGGATTCGCTCCTAGACACCATCTGACACTAAGTGTGGCCTGTGCTATAAAATCTCTGCTCCGCTATTACCATGATGGCCGTCATTACTTGATCAATATTCATGTGTTGACGCAACCACTGTAAATTTACTCTGCAATACTGGCGTTGATTGGAATGGCGATAAATAATAATTTATATTGCGAACACGGATATCCAGAGCTCTTGCCGGGTCATTAGGTTATGTCGAAGTGGTAATGTGGCTTTCAAACAAAGCATCCGCCCCCGCGCTTCCTGCAAACATCCACCCCTTCTTCGTATTATCAGTTAAATATAGCGTTATCAAGGAATAGTTAATCTTCACGAGAGCCCTCACCCGGCGGAGAAATCCCAGCAGACCCATATATATTTCCGGATATCGTCCATGTATTTGTCAGTCTTATCCCGATAATCATGCATAAAGCCGCCCCATCGTTCCTCCAACCCCTATATAGTTTCATGTAGCTGACATTCCCATTGTTCAGTGCCACGCAGGAAGTATTTTTAGCACACCTTGGTGTCTCAATCGAAATCATTGCTTGTGTGTGTTATTGCGAATAGTAGGTCACTTTACTTGTGTCACGCAGGACTAAGATCAGTATCATCTGGTATTTATTCAACTATATATTCAAGATATATACTTACCCTCACTCTCACCCATCAAATTGAAATCTTAGCAATTAACGATACAGCGGTTGACAGCTGTGGTCGCGGTCAACAAGAATTGTACCAATTTGGATTGTGCACCGCAGGCGAGGACTAGATGATCAATGTTCCGACTACTTCGTGAGCCTGAGAGTAATTATTGGATTATCGGGCGTCGCCACCATGACAAGCTGGCTTCCACACCGTGAAGCAATCGATGATTTGTTTGTTATATTGCCGAAACCTCACACAGAGTGCCCAGTAGACACTCGAATTACGACCGCGCCGATCGGCACGTGTGAGTATGTCGTTGTTTTTGTCCAGGAAGTTCTGATTCCGTTGGACGTTTGCGCGTTTCCACTACGCGGTCCTTCTGTCAGTATAGATATACTGTAAATCTTATGTAGAGCACAATCACATTGTTACAATAGTTCCCTGATTTTAGAAAAACACACCAATTTCCAAGGCATATCGCCAGTGCACGGGTTATGCGTCGTGATCAACATAGGCTCAATGGCGATTTCCAGTTAATTCCATTGTGTGCGGTCAATTGTGTCTTCGATTCGATTAAGTCTGGTAAAGAACTATTCTTATGATTCAACCCGTACTTAAAATGTGGAATAGTGTACACAACGCAAGATCTCAAGCGCGTTTGAACGATTGCGGTATATGTAGTGGACACAAAGAAGATGTTGGCAAAGGTGGCACACATGTAGACCAGACAGGGATGTTTACACGTCCAAGTACTTTGAATTCGCTGAATTAGAATGACCACCACACGCTCCTCTACCACTGTAACTAACATCACGTGTTGACTGGTGTAAGATGTCATGTGGGGCCGTGCATATCCCCGTCATCATTGGAATATGTAATGTTATCTCGTCCTTATATACGAAGAACACAATTTGAGCATGAATCATACCTGAGTTTCATGTACATGTAATATACTCAGTAAATGAAAAAACTAATAAGAGGGTATCATGTGAAAATTAATCAGAGTTTCGGACATTGATGGGCTCAGCCGATTTATGCAATATCTGTTTAACTGGATGCTGGTGTGGACGACTATCCTCCCCATCTTATTACTAACACGCAGTTTACACCCACATTTGGTGATGGGGGACATTTTCTTGTCTGCACATTGGACTTCTAAAAGTCTATCTTCGCGGAAACATTGTATGCTTAAGTATTCATAACAGCTCCAAGTTCTCATCTCGAACAGTCGAAAGGGCCTTGTTTATTGTCTTTTTCTATTGGAAAAGCATAAGGTGCCATCCCAACTACATGTGTCCAGCATTTACTCGAAGGCACGGGCGGCGTTCGTTGCTGAAATATTCATATTTGTTCAAATCGCCATCAACAGAAGGAATATTAAAAAATATATAGTTTTGTTCATATGCCAAACATAATCAGCGCGTAAATAGTATATATTGTCGTCAAGACGTATACGATGGTGTACGTAAACAAGAGCCTGATCGTGTTACATAAGTTGTGCTTCTGTTTACATAACACAGCGCAATTATATTGGTTAATCACACACCAATGATATAAACGCTATTCATTATTTCCATGTCAGGAAAACATTGACAAATAACGCTCTTTATGTTTACCATATCCGGATCTAAACAAAAGTCAGGTAACGTTACGTTTTTTGCTTTTGTTTACATAACAAAGGGACAATAACATACTGTTTATGCCATATTTCTGATTGGTATAAGAACAAAGTCTGTCTATATTTTACTATTTTTTCTGTTTATGGCGGTTTTGACGGAGGTGAATATATTAACAGCATACCCACCGCCAACGCCATCCATATCTTTAATGTACATTTAGCTGTGTGGTGATTATTGTGCCCATTAACAAAGTCGACCCTGGGCTATACGAACATAAACTACGCGTGATCGGTCGACACCTGCTGTGGAGTTAATGTATCTGGCGTATAACGTCATTGACCGATTGGTGCTGGGATATATGTCACGCCGTGGTATTGATCATACCACCGGTTGGTGCGGAACAGAGTATATAGTAGGCGTGCTATGGTGTGACATGTACTTCGTCTCAGTAAAATCTGGTGAGTCCAAAAACACCAATCTTTGGATTGCGGCCCATGCTTGTGAGAAAGTCGCTGACAGAACTGTTTGGTCTTTGTGTGTTATATATATGTAGACTGTTGACGAATACATACACAATGTAATATCATCAGCACCCAAAAAAGAAGCCATGTGAACCATTCGACATGTATATATCGAGGGGTATAATGCATAAATGGGCTTCCTTCTTTGTTAGTAATGAGTTATTTCCTTTCTGCACGAGACACTCGATATATGTAGTTTGGTTTTTGGCGTTTATCGTCGTTTCAGCCGATGGGCCATATCGCGATGTTGTCAGATTTACGGGTGGAGGAAAGACCGCACATAACGAATTACTTATAATGCACATTCGGAATTCTGTAGAAAAAAAGGTCTATTACAGTCGTATACGGCTTATTTCCATGACAGCGGCTGGACCAAGTTATATAACGATGTAATGGGAAGAAAACTCTGTGTATATAGCGCAATTAAACAGAACAATGGGTAAAACTTCGCTATGCGCTCATATACATGTATTAAAAAATGAAGTTAGTGATAGGTATGATCATATGTAGGAAAAGTATGACTCTATATATGTTCGTGAGAATATGTTATATGACATTAGTCCGGTTTAACATGTATGTATCCATATTACATATAATGGTGTCCATTGATGGCCGGCATGCATGCATCAAGGCTGAGATTCCTCCCATATGTCATCCTTTATGGCGGGTGTAAATATGCAATGCGGTTTCTTGGTCTTATTGCACGTGCCCGATTAAATGTTTCTGTTGTTATCAATCTTACTGGACCCTTCTGCACCACTACACATGCAGGTTTTATTTCATCAGTTCATCAATTCCAAAGCTCTTTAAATCGTGTGCCGCCTTATATAAAGAGTTTCCACGCACGTTTGATCGTTTCCGTGCTAGACGCGGGGGACATTAAACACATAATTCCCAAGAGTTATCAATCTTTAGCATTGGTTACCCTGGAAATCAATACAGGTACACGCTCTGTGAGTTTGTCCAAGACGCAATTACGCCCAGAGGAAAACGCGGCGCGCAAGATAACGTGTCGGTAGCGTAGGTAACGAGACATTAACCGCCGTCGCTCCTCCAGGGAGAGGGGATATCAATGTCATGAAATCACGTAAAGATCTTCCGGGATCAGCAAGTCACGATCCGAATAGAACGATATCACACATTTCTCGCGTGTTCAAATTCCCGACCATACTTCGTCGTATGTTTATTGGTCGTGTCAAGTTCGTCGTATGTTTATTGGTCGTGTCAAGTTCGTCGTATGTTTATTGGTCGTGTCAAGTTCGTCGTATGTTTATTGGTCGTGTCAAGTTCGTCGTATGTTTATTGGTCGTGTCAAGTTATCACCCGTTGAGTTATGTTTCTACATTTTTCTCGACATTAGATATGGTCCAAAAGTATCATTCTGCCCTACAGTGTAATACGTGTAATATGCTTATATACGACACTGCATGATGCAGGTGTGCACTGTTTGTCCCAGCATGCGACAAAGACAACCCAACATTTAAAAAAGTTGAAAAGTCTAACTTATAAATGCTTAACTGCGCGAATTTGAACACAAAACACCATAACGTTGTTTATATAATACATGCATTGTATTTGCCTTCCAGACTATACTATTTCACGAAAGCACAGAACTAACCCCAGCAGTGAAATTTAGAAATTATGTGCAAGCTTTAAGCCTGTAAAAGTGTTTAAAATATTGGGATTAAGACATATGCTGATAATTATGTACTGCATAGTACATACCACATTTTACCAAAGGAAATATGTTCTGGACTTCACCAAACAAATACGAAACTCGATAGAAATATGGGTTCTCCATCCAGGTTTAAAAAATAAAGGACGTTCCTGTTATTGTTTCTTGCTGGTAGAAAGACGGTTCAGTTATTAGATGCGGAAATGTGGAAGAGGGGGAAACCACAACATTATATTATAGATATCGAAAATCAGTATCACATGATATTTTGTTATCTAATTTGTATGATCATATAACTTCGATATAACTTTGTTTTGGAGTCATCTCTGTCCAGTTATAAGTATAACGGAATTTAGGCTTGAGCACTATACTCGTTTTAAGTGAAACAAGCAAAATTCCATCAGTATAAAATCATCACAAATTCCCAACTCATATCGACGATGAGACAATACCACAGAACATTATTTAAATCGATATATAACGTCCATTCGATCGCTCGTATTGTACGTCGAATCCACATGCATGATTTACCGAATACTGAACAATTTCATGCATTTATGGTTCTGCAGACACTCGCGAGTTGGTTATCAAACTCATATTTCCTGTTTCCGGATCAATATTGCTATAGACTGGTGATGTGGGAATCATTCGATTTATTGCGTTCTAGATGTCGTATAAATTGTACTTTATACCTTATCTTTTTCCGATATCTCATTATTGAATCATCCAGTCTTTGATCTGTTTGGCCTTTGCGCATGCCGACATTTATTCCACCTTAATTAAAACAGTCGATAAAAAGCTCAGGTATAAAGGCAGCACATCAGATAAAATATCAATTATTCATTTGAAAACAACAGCGCCATCTCGACAGAGCAGACATATGTTGTACCAGAGCCGGGTTCTAAATCCGAATTAACCCTTTACCCAACAGAACGGCCCTGTGCCAATGCATTCTCTTATATATGCGAGTCGACCATAGGTCGCCGCGCATATATAAGAGAATGCATTGGCTTAACACATATTAAAAATGATAAAATTGTCAAAAAATATAGAAAAATATTATAAAAATTGTTAAAAAATGTAAGAAAAAATTATAAAATTGTTAAAGAATGTAAGAAAAAATGATAAAAATTGTTAAAAAAGAATTTGTTTAGGCCAATGCATTCTCTTATATAAGAGAATGCATTGGCACAGGGCATAACTGTAACCATCACAATGTGGTCAATGAACCGGTTCCAATGATATCCATATTTGTATGGTGTTATTGAGACAGACCGAAGATATTTTAGGCTGTTGAAGCTTTATTTGGGCGTTTTTGGCCGCTTTGTTGGGTAAAGGGTTAATTGCAGATGTGTACATTGTATATAAATGTGTACTATGTATTCACAACCCAAGCATGTAGGTTTGAAAAGGGACGCGCGCAAGATACTTGCAATGGGCATAAATGTGAAAAAAAGGTTGGTACAACTATCATCAACAAGTACATGAAAAATAGACTGACGTTCTTATTTTCTTTATAATTAATACTCCAATAGTGAGATTTTGCATGTCAAAACCATTGTTATGTAAACATTGCTGTCACAGTGGAATTACAATACATGTCTAATAAGATACCAAAGTTTAATCGGTTAAAATTTGACGGTAAACATTGAAAAAGGTCAAAGCATTGGAAGATATTCCGAAAATCATATGCAGATAAAAATATGTGAACTTACTACACGATTAGCGATGTTTGTTAAGAAATCACTGTAACAGTACTGTTCAAATAACAATGGTTTCAACACGCGAAATTTCATTATTGGAGAAATATCAATAAACATAAGAAAACAATTTTCTATTTCTACATGTTCTTAGCGGTGATGTTATAACAGACTTTTATATTTTTTGCACATTTACTCAGAGTGAGTGCCTAGAGTCCCTGTAACCCTTTCCTTACTACATGTACATCCTCAATGACGAGTAGATCCTTTATATATAATTTGTTCCGATAATAATTATCTCAACATTTTCCAACAAATGAATAGGAATCATACTCCACTTGTATTATCCATTCGTCTATATACCGTCTGCTAAAATGTCTTGGAACATCCCTTCATATGAATAATTGACCATTCCAGCACATACTTTTATAATTAATGGAAGAATCAATTTAGTAAAGATATGACTAAACGACCAGGTGTGTTCTTGATTTTACGATACGTTCAAACTTGATTAATTTTCATCACGGATTCGATTTATTGTCCTGCCATTTTTCTAGGTCAAACTAATAATTCTTGAGAACACAAAATGTCATAACGATCTTGTTCCCCAACAGCATCGAGGTTTTTACTACCAACATGGAAGATAAATTAGCACAAGTCACAAAAATTGCTAATTAGAATGACTGCATGGCTCACCGTACATTACACACACAAATAAAAACCACTTATGGGCTTATTTTGTTTGTAAATGTTTTACATGTTGCGTAAACAATGAAATTTGTTCTTCGCGACAAGATAACCTATTGGTTCTTCATTGGAACGATGTAGAACCTAACAAAGAATCATATGGTTCTACAGCACATTTTAGATGGTTCAGTGTGGAACCAACAAACTATTAACATGGATTATGGATTCGGGAAGGTATCCTCAATTCAGAACCAAATGAAGAACCAAACAAGACGCGAAGAACCAAAGTAAAATCATTTGGGTTATATAACAATTACAACAGATACATTTGGTTATACTTTTGGTTCCCATTTATCCCTGTGGTGGAATATTATAAACTATTTAATTCTTGTGCGAACGATCTAGTTCGTACTTTGTTCAATGTGTATGAACCAAAACCCACATCCTTACAAAATGGTTCTGTATCAAGAACCAAATGGCTCATCACAAAGAACCACACCAATATACAATAGTTCTTTACAGACCACCAGATGATTATTTACAAAAAACCAAAACCTACACCCAGTATTTAATGGTTCTTCACCAAGAACCAAATGGCTCATCACAACGATGCCACACCAATATATAATAGTTCTTCACAAACCACCCTATGGTCTTTACAAAAAACCAAAATCTACACCCAGTATTTAATGGTTCTTCACCAAGAACCAAATGGTTCTTCACAAAGAACAAGAGCAGTACAACCACATGGTTCCGTTGCGTTTTAGCTCAACTTGACAAAGTCAAGTTTGGGTTGGCGTCCGTGCGTGATCCGTCAACAATTACCGTTAGCACACCCTATACAGGTAACATCTCTCGTCTGATCTTCAGCAAACTTCATAAACATCTTCGGGGTGTTCTCTAGAGGGGAGCCATCATTTTGTTTCCGAAATTCGTTAAAAAAAACATGGCCGCCAGCAGGCATCTTTGATTTCAAATTTGAATCCATCGGCACACCCTGTAGTCCGCATTTATTGGAGAATTGTTTTTGAAAATTTACAGGCAGCCATCTTGGATTTTACTCATTGTATGACTAAATCCTTTGGAACACCCTACAGACCACATCCCTCATCCGATCGTCACAATATTTCATATTGATGTTCGGGGTGACAACTAGATGGGAGCTATCAAATGTTTTTGAATTTCATTGGAAAACATGGTCGACAGCTGCCATCTTGTCATGTACATTGTATATCTCCACGTTGACATCTTGTATTACTTAGACATTTCAACTTTCCGCATTCCTGATCGCTCCATTGACTGCAACATTGAAATTATCCCCTCCTTTTTTCCATGATGAGCTAGCGACAGTGTCACTCACACTTTAATGTAGACTTTTGAAACCAGGACATTGTTTTGTTGATGGGGTTCTCTGTATCAAGAACAATTTCGGAACCAACGGAAACAAATCTACAAGACGATGGCTTGGTTCCAGATGGCCCTAGTAACCATAGTAACCATATATAGTGTTGATAGTGAAGAGGAATATACCGGCAAAACACTTTATCATTTACTTGTGATAACAACAGTGAATATATAATCGGGATATCAAACACTGTGCTAAACGATTTCCTGTGCTCTCGTGTTCGCTATTCAGAGAATGCCGATGTAGTCCTATGATCTCTTCGTCAAATACGTCAGAAATGCAATTCACCAACCAGACTCTATTGTTCGGCCGTTTCAAATTTCCGGCTAATATATCTTCACGAAAAACTGCGATGTATGTAAATAGGAACGAATCTGATTCACGGATGCCGGGATTGCAATTGGGGATCCATCACGGCCATTAGGCGGACAGCGAAGTGAATAAAGCATGAAGAAAACTCGAGAGAATAGCCGCGTCGCTATTAATATAGACCCGTTCTCATGTCGTGATTGGAAATCGTAAAACTAATTTCCCAGCTAATGGGGAGGAAAATCCCAAGCGGATAGACGGGACAATACATTATGAGATATGAAAAATAATACTAAGTCTAGCATATAACCTGTCTATACATGGCATACAGCAATAAATATCTGATCAGCATCCATTCCCCTGCTAGGTTCACCGCGCTGCCAGGAGCTTTAGAAATTGTCGGTGGACCACACATGCGTTTTATACCTATATTAATTGTTGCAGCCACTCGCGATTGTGTATGTATTAAATGTATGGTCGGTGGCTGGGAACGTAAAATTCTTCCGTTAGGTTGTTGTGTTGCTTGTGATGGCTCAGCTAGAAACAGCAAATTTATGATGTGCGTTTCTCAAAGTTAACCTCAGAGCAAACATTCTCCCGTCAATAAAACTGACTTATAAGTTTAAACGAAGATAAATCACAATAAAGTAAACTAAATAATGACCAGAACATTTTAATCTTATTCAATATTCGAACAATGATTCCTGCATGTTTATAGAGTATGTCTCTATGTATTCTACATGGCCCGTGAGTAGTATACTTAATGGGACCCAAGGCCGGGTGAAGGCTCTCTCAGTGGGTTTATATGTTCAAAAATTATACTCTGTGAAAACGTCACCACTAAGGTGAACACGGAGTAGAGAGTGTAGATATATCATATAGATACATTTTGTTCTTATATTTATTATTGATAGCTCTCCAATAACGAAACTTTGCATGTTGAAACCATTGTTATGTAAACAAAATTGTTAAAGTGATTTGTAAACAAACATCGCTGATCGCATAGTAAGTTCAACAAACAGTTTAGTCTAAATATGATTTTCAGAATGTTTTTTTAATGCTTTGACCTTTTCCAATGTTCATATTACCATTAAGATTTGGTTATATTTTGGTATCTAATTGGTCTATGGTCGATAATGCCATGCACTATACAACAGTAATGTTTGCATAATAATGGTTTCAATATTCGAAATCTCGTTATAGGAAAGTATTTAGCAGTGAAAATAACGACAAACTCTATTTTTACATGCATGACTCTACTTGTTGATAGTTATTTTTTGTTTTACAGACTTTATAAAATGAGCCCCTTTAAAGGTACTCAACCCGATAAAACTCCTCTCAATTACTATTTCAATGGCTTCGGGGGTCAAAAATATTTGATTCGAGTCGAGGAAGTCACCCATCAAAGCTCAGATTTGTTAGATATCGATTTTAGAAATCTATTATTTTTCATTATCGGGAATTGTTTCTGGCCCAGAAGACAGTAAAAAATTCGTTGTTATTACCCACTTGATCATAGAGTTATCCATCATTGTCTGTTTGAATATAATTTTGGCGTAAAATCTCGAGCATGTTACCAAATTGACGGCAGTTATTGGTACTCATCTCGAGAACATAAGAATTTTCAAAAATCAATATCTAATAACTCTGAGCTTTGTTTGATGGGTTCCTCGACTCGAATCAAATATTTTTTACCCCCAAAGCCAAAGAAATAGTAATATAGGACCCTCTGATCGGATTGTTGTTGTTGGAATCTGTTGAGATGGGGACCCTCTTTACGGGTTGAGTACCTTTAAATAATCTACAGATATATATACACAGACTTATATATACGCTCTGATAAGACGGATTTTCCAACCCGTTCTAAATCTCCATCAACAAATTACTCAGTAATTTATCCCACACCCGTTGGCATGATGTATAATTATTATTACATTCAACCGGCATTGAAGACATATAGTGTTGTATAAACCACGCATTGATTACAAACCGGTACTACTTCACGTTGGCGTTGTCGCCAAGGGCATTGAATAGATTACGTCAACGATCCGCTTCCGGTGGTGCCGCGTCATCATATTTAAATCACAATTACTGTATTTATAGTATCAGCTAGCTGAAACAGGCTCCCTTCTGGAGCCTTTATTCAGTGGCAGGGGGCCCTATACACAAAGGGTTTGTGTGTTTGAGGCCTGCGTGGCCCCTTTGTGGGCTATGTATACCTGCGCCCCATTCGCGCACATTTATATATTAGACATTTCACTAGCCCCTTTGTGCGTTTTTTTTATTTGTATTTGTTTTATTGAACTTGCTCAATTTAACAATTATTTATAATCAAAATTTGGAACGCTATAACGCCGGTGTTCCCAGAGTCACCTCACCAAATTTGGTTGAAATCGGTCCAGGGGTCTGGGAGAAAAATTGCGAACAGACAGACAGATAGACAAACGGATCCTACTCCTGTATATACATATATATATATATAGAATAGAATAGAATTTATTAGCAAGAACATCCATATATAAGGACAGTTTGGTGGGAATACATAATGAATAAACAATCAAATAGCAAACATGGCGAAAAGTAGTACTAAAGCGTTCAAATAATAATACAAATGAAACTGATCAATCACATCGCGGCAATCTACGACGGAATGATTGCTTAATTTCTTACAGTTGTGCTGTGACTGTAAATACAATATCACAGTTACTGCCGGAGGCCATTGGTATCCAATAACCGTAAGCCAATTAGATGTCATTGCAAAAATCAGATCTCAATGTAAAGAACCTCCGGATCAGATTACATACACCTGCACAAATTTCGGGACAATCGTTGGTCATAATCACTTTATGTATATATATGTATAGATGAACCCACTGAAGAATTTAACATATTGGACACAAGGGTAAAATCCTTTATCGAACTCATTGCGGGCGACGAGAGTCCGCTCTCGTGAAATATACCCTTGCGCAGTCCGCAACCCATTCGATAAAAACCTCGATTAAGATGCACGCTGTGTTATGTCTATGTGTGATATTATATAAATAAAATACTTATATTTGTTACAGGTAACATACAAATGCCGATGGCGAGAACGGTCTATCCTAACTCTGGCGTCAGACGTCCAGTTGCTTATCTGCTGGGTAGCAGCGTACCACGCCATGTCCATGGAAGTAAGTCGAACCCACAATATAGACAGTTCTACCTACTGTCAGGTTTAGATACAAGCGTGTCTGGTTTCTGGAGAGTGTCACTATTACCTACAACAGTCACGCGTTGTTAACCCTTTATTTACTAAATACTCATTGACGAGTAGGGAATTTTCAGATAATAATAGAGGCCGATTATTGAAATTATTATCTGAACATTTACCACCAAATTAATAGGGATCCTTCTGCACTTATATTATCTGGCGTCTGATTATTTTCCCTGAACATCCCTCCAGATGAATAATAGATCATTCCAATGTATACTTTTATAGCTGGATGGGAGAATACATTTAGTAAAGAACGGGTTAATCTTGTATTTACATTCGGTATTTTTTCTGTTTGCGTTAATTGTGCAGTATACTTCTGTGCATACCAATACATATCTGCGAAAACGTAGGTTGTCTTGTGAATATGGAATCGACTTCAGTCCAATCGCTCGGCTAGCAGACCCCAATGTTTTGATTTTGGGGAAAAACGTCTGCAATGTACATTTTATGTTGCCTGTAATGTTACCTGTTACATCACCTAATACGCACACGCTTGACTACCAAATATAACATATCGGGGTTCACGATATGATGGCTATTGGCCTACAATCGCGACCACGGGAGGCACGCGTGGTTTCGATTGACTATCATATTTAATATGAAGGGTAATAACTCTATAAAGAATGTACCTTTACGAAATAACGGCGATTTGTATGAGAAATTGCAACACCACAATATATCAACTCTGGTGAAATATAATCGCAATATTTGACATATTATGGGATATGGGATTATATGATACTCTACATTCTGATATTCAATCGAACATCACGTGTCACCCGTGCTCGCGATTAGATGCCACTAGTGATCCAATCGTGAACCCCGATTACATATTGTTTGCTATCAAATCCTTGGCGTATTGGCTGGTTACATGATTGAATGAAAATAAGAATATATAGCTTGATGAACAAGATAGTTCAGCTTCAAGCTTTGGGGTGACACATATTATACTCGCAGCTAATTATTTCCCCAATGTTTAGACACCGAGTGCTCCGTCGGTCCATCTAGACGTCCGTCCGTCTGAACATATCACATTGTAACTCGGGTGTTAATCATCGGATTTTGTTGTCCTTTGGCATGGTGCATGATAGCACAGATTGGGGAAAATGATACCCACGTACTACGGATTGCGTCCAATAATGTTTACCAGAGTTACGGCCCTTGTTTGACTTGAAAATTTGTGATTGTTGTGTCCGTCCGAATATATCACGTTGTAACTCGGGTGTTTATTATCGGATTTCGTTTCGATTTGGCATGGTGATAGCTCATGTTGGGAAAAAAGGATACCAACCTATATACTGATGGTTTCGTCCACTGTCCGAACATATCACCTTGTAACTCAGGTGTTAGTTGTCGGATTTCGTTGTCCTTCGGCATGGTGATAGCACAATTTGTCAGAAAAGATACCCACATACTATATATACGCGTTTCGTCCATACTATTCACCAGAGTTATCCATCGAATCTCTACATAATTATAGGCGTCCTTGAACTAACACAATTTTACCATTCATAGCAACATTAAACATTGCCACTCTCTTAACTGATCATCAGGGGATATGCCATGCTTGGTGTTGTGTGTGCACAATACTGTTGTCACTTATTGAGGTACATGCAACATTCACTAGTAACATAATAGTATGGTGGAAATATTCCGAATTAATGTCTACAGTATATCCGTCAGCATACCAAAACAAACTCGATTACGACTGAACGCCAGCAGAGAGCTGAAGTCAGCATGTAGCAACGTTGATAGGGTCAGGTTAAAGGTACTCAATCCGATAAAACTCCTCTCAATTACTATTTCAATGGCTTCTGGGGTAAAAAATATTTGATTCGAGTCGAGGAAGTCACCCATCAAAGCTCAGATTTGTTAGACATCGATTTTAGAAATCTATTATTTTTCATTATCGGGAATTCTTTCTGGCCCAGAAGACAGTCAAAATTTCGTTATTATTACCACTTGATTATAGAGTTATCCATCCTTGTGGGTTTGAATAGAGTTTTGGCGTAAAATCTCGAGCAGGTTACCAAATTGACGGCAGTTATTAGTACTCATCTCGAGCAATTAACAAATTTCAAAAATCAATATCTAATAACTCTGAGCTTTGTTTGATGGGTTCCTCGACTAGAAGCAAATATGTTTTACCTCCAAAGCCAAAGAAATAGTAATATAGGACCCTCTGATCGGATTGTTGTTGTTGGAATCTGTTGAGATGGGGACCCTCTTTACGGATTGAGTACCTTTAATAGTTTTTATACTTTCATAGTTTTGACAAGGAACCAGTCTAATTGAGCACAGACATTGTGTACGCACCAATACACAGACAAATATATACTGCGGTGTAGATGGCAATATTCATTCGATAAATATGTGTATATCGTTTGAGATGAGCTGTATTGTTCCAGTGTACTTTTGTGCCCATGGTATACAAATCAAGACAGTTGTTGCATGCCGAAGTGGATTGGTCCTTGTCCCAATTCAACCAGCCCCCTATTTATAGTTAATTAACCCCATTAGTTGCATTGGCATATATCGCATAACTAACTGCATATAATATGGCATCGCTTGTTAATTATTCCAGAATCCTCCAAGGGCAGAGCAAGTCTACACTGTATATTAACCACAGGTACATGAGAAGTTCCCATCCACCGATATATACAAAGGAAGTCCCTTGTTTGTATATGTATGAGTGTGGTGGGAGGACTTCCCATCTGCCTGTGTTTAACCAGACTGTGTTCGCTCGGTATTTTACTATAGTATACGTGTTTTGCCAATGTATTACACCCATACTTAATGGGCGCCCTTTTCACATGTGTATTGGTGCATGGAGGCATTCCAATGGGATTATACACAGTTTTATATTCCTAACACTTGGTACAGCACTATATAATATGTATAACTATTCGACAATACTGACGCGGAAAACAACACGAAACATCAAACGATGTTGCAATTTTCATTCACAACTATATGACCAACATCGGCATGCAGGGAAGGATTTGGTCTCTGGCAGCGGTTCAACCTTTCCGCAGTGATACTCATAAAAACAGATTTTATCATCTCGGCATCTTTCGATCATCGCGCTGTGTTCTGGTCGGCTGTTTACTGTTGCGCCGCAGCGGTGTGCAAGCATGACGTCTTCGAACGAGAAGCTCATCAACATGCTTGATATTGTGGAATTAATTAAGTTGTGGGTTGATTAACACGTGCATGCGTTTCTTATAATTGACGAAAATCCAAACCATCCGCATAACAGTGCTTCTGGTGGCAAGTGCATCGCGACAGACCGGGACTGATGCTGAGATTGACTCAATCTGATTAAAACCATGCTGGAGCTCCTTCGCATGCAGTACACAATCTGAAGAAATAGAGTGGGTTTTCCATTACCACAAGCAAGCATTAAGTCAGTGTCAGCTAATCACAACATCTACCAGCAAACCGATGCAGCCATTCAGGCGGTGTTGTCGGTAATCCTACACAGCGGTGAATTCGCCACATAGCTAAAAAATAGCGCAATAAATTTTCTGTCACATTGATAGTTTCGCACAGGTTAAAAAAATTACAACTATAATTACACACTAAAAGCATACGCGAAGAGTCCATGCCACTTCTAAGGGTCCCTATCTACACCTGAGGTGATATTGAGTGGTCTACCCACGTCTCCAAAACCCTAGAATAAGATCCAGCCCATAAGAAACTCGACCAATAATGTCCAGGAAGGAGAATAGAAGTACGTATTTCCAAGAACACCAGTTTGAAGCGGCGGATATATAAAGAAGATATCTGTCGCGTAAATCTATTTGTGCGCTACGGCGTCATACTGTATATACATTGCATGTAGAAGTTATTTATAGCGACGGTATAATGTGAAACACAGCTATGTTCGTCATATTGTCGTGATTGCAATAAGGACCGTATTACAGAGACGTGGGCTAGATGACGATATGGGGGTTATTTCGTCTCGATGCTCTCAAAATTCAGAAAACTCCTAAAAAAAACAATATATAGGGACACAATTTGTTAACAGTTCAAGATTGTAACGAATTACTAAAGTGGTTGGATAATTTTCACTCTACATTACAATTCTTATGTAGTTCAGGATAAATGTAATGTTTTCGACGGGAAAAAAAACGGGTTACTTTTACAAATATGACATTTTGATACCGTCATTTTGGTGATTATACGCTTAAAGTTCGCGTTAAAAGATTAAGGCAACCGTACTTCGACGTAAACCAGTATATGTGACCCGCCATATCAAATCCAGTCGTAAGTCGGGATTTTTTTACCCTGTGCCAATGCATTCTCTTATATATGCGACTCGACCATAGGTCGCCTCGCATATATAAGAGAATGCATTGGCCTAACAATGTTTTATAATTTTTTTTTAATAAATGTTTCTTACCATTTTTAGGACATAAAATAAAAAACATTCATTACCCTGCAGGGAGCCCCACACATATATAGAAGCATATAGAAGAGTGTCGTCTGCTCATGTTTGTCTGGGGCTCTGTATGGGTGAAATTATAAAATTGTTAAAGAATACAAGAAAAAATTATTAAAATTGTAAACAATTGTTAGGCCAATGCATTCTCTTATATATGCGAGGCGACCTATGGTCGACTCGCATATATAAGAGAATGCATTGGCACAGGGTAAAAAAAAATCCCGACTTACGACTGGATTTGATATGGCGGGTTACATATCCCAACACATTTTCACGATCTGGTTTACGTCGAATGAACCTCGGACTACATGATGACGAACCTTATACATATCGGATTCATATTCTGTAGAAGATTATTTCACGCTTTGATTCTCCTCTCTCTTTCAGTTCTGGATAACATGTACTTAGTAGACGATTGGATCTCGAATCTGGATCTCGCATACACTCAGAACATCGTGTATCGTAATGGACGACTCGTGGTGCCAGAAAATGGCCACTATTTCGTGTACAGTCAAGTGTCATTCTTCGAGCTTTATGGCTCAATAACTCCAGAAAGTCGGATACGACTACAAACCATGGAGTCGCCCAGTATATCTCATTACATTTATAGATACAATATAATATACGAGGAAGGCGGCGAGGAACTGTTGGCGCAGAACTCCGCCACAAAATGTCAGGATTCCAGAAGACAGTTTGGTGAATACTCCAGTTATATTGGCGCTGCCTTCACACTTCGACAGGGCGATGAGATTTTCGTGAAAGTTTCGAACCTTACATTGATGTCGTCGGAGCCTAAACTGAACAATTTTGGATTATTCAAATTGTGAGGAATGGCGTGCTTGGCTCCATTCAGTTCTCGTCTCGTTCATGATCATGTCACGTGATCATGGTGCTCCCAGATTGGTCATGTCTTACGAAGAAATGACGTCAGTCCGGAAGGCATTCGATCATTCCAGGTTGTCTTGGTCGGTCAACACCGATCGCCAAAACGAACACACCTTTCATTTTGATTGAAGTTACCGTTTCAGACCGAAGTCATTGCGTACCGTGCCATTTCAGCTGTCAAATAACATGGCACTGAAATTCCCCATGATGTAGCTGTTGTGCAACATCATTGCATTGTACATCGTTGTGTATCATATATATACAAAGACGGACAATCGAAGTATAATCGCAATTTTAATTTTAACATGCATAAATCTGGCATTGGAACATAGAATGTGGTCTGCATGGTTGTTCTACCAACTGAATTATCAATGTATATGTACCCCCAACACTTTCCAGATGTGATGTATCTACTCGGTAAATAAACTCGCAGCGACGGTAACATATTTATTAAGATATGAAACTCAATCGTTTCTATATATTAAAAATGTGAGAAGCATCTGACCGCACCAATTTTCGACTAAAATTGTTCTAAAAATGAGAGTTTTAATAAAAAAAATATGCGCAGACATATATCTGTCGTCTTAATGTGCTTGTTAGTATTTGGAAATATTGAAAGAAAGAGGTGATCTCTAATAAATCGCAATTCAATACGAAATTTATTAACCGAGTGCTAAAGCTTGGCTCGAATCGAATTTAGTGGACGAGGTTAATACATTTCTTATAGGATTGCGACGAATTTGAGATCTATTTTATCACATAATCACATTTTACATGTAGCAAGGAAAAATGATTTCGAAACGGCTGGGGTTAAACAAATTAATAATGATTTCGTTATCACAACCGAAGAGGAAGTAAAGACACCTTCAACACAAAATATAGTATTTTCATGTTGACAAAATTGTTCAATCACTCTTATCACCCATGTTTATTTCACAGTCAACACTAAATAACCCAACATAAATAAAGATATCTCTTACGTCGTGGCGCGTACCGATAATACACGTGTGTCTTATTAAAATATGAGGCCTGGCTAATTATGTGATAAAATGCAATACATGATAAAATAAAGTTCTGTTGAATGGTGTATCCTGCTCAATATCATAATGTTAAACATTAAATTCTGATTCTAAAAGATTAGGGAAGAAAGATCACATCTCTAAAAAAAACACATTGTTGACTTGTTCACCTAACTGTCTTCTGTTATATACCATGTGCATTGTACATGAAACAAGCCTAAGTCTATATATGAAATATGGTATTATAACACATGTTTTTGTTTTTTTTACTTTTCCTATAATAGACAGAAGAACCATATCATGCTTCTAATACATTTCTGGCGCTCGCAGATGAATCAAAAAGGCTGACATATTATGAAAAGCTATATATATCATCTCTCATGATCTCCGTTTCATCTCGCAAACATGTTTTATTTTGAGGTTTGGTTGGACAGCTGTATAGTTTGATCATCGTCGGTTACCGTTGTTTCTCGATGTCAACTCTATAACAAACGTCATCCGATTTTGATCACATTCGATGCACGACTTTAACTCACAAATATCATAGTGAGGTCGAAAAACAGTACAATTAATCCGTATTGTATATGCGAGAAATATGTATTTTAGTTTTAGTTCTGTTGTGAACTTTCGGCCGCGCCATGATGTACACAAGACCGTTGACTCAACCAATCGTTATCCTATTTTGACCAAATTTGGATTGTGACTTCTATAATCGCATATTTCTTTAATCTAAAACAAGTCCAGCCCAGAATTAGTTTAAGTTACTCCTTAATATACCATTATTCTGAATTTATGTCGTTGTCGTACGTCGTACGAAATGGTGTATCTGTAATGCCTGAGCGACAGCTAACATCGGTTTTGGCTTCAAATCGCTTTAGAATTCCATTAGATCGACAAGTTTTTTTCAGATCTATTTTCCGGAGCCCACACAATATATCACGAAGCTAAATGGTTTTGACCAGATTAATTAGAGTTTTTCTGTAAATGAGTACATAGTACACAGCAAAGAGATTAATTTTCTAATATTGATATTCTTACATGATTATTTTATTTCATTCGATACCACCATATATCTAGATAAAATAAACAATTTTGTGGCCAGATGTTGTGTGACGTCATACGCTTTATTTGTATCGGCGTTTATCTTTTTTCGCACCATGCTAACTGGCTCAAGAAATGGGCTGGTCTCTTTGTTTTTATCATGATCATTTATCATGATTGTGTTCATTCTGTGATTCCGTTATTATCTGTATATATGTTGATGTTGAGTTTTTATAAATTGTATTCAGAATCATTTTGGGAATTGTAAACATAAACTCTGCTGATAACGTGATTTCATCAAGGACATCCAAACTAATAATAACCAACAAGCCTTGAAATAGTGTATCTGTCATTTGCAGAATGAGGTTCTCAGAGGATGAAATTACTGATGGGACCCCACACAAAGGGTTAACGTCTCCAAATTCACACAATGGGGGGGGGGGGGCATCAACTGCTATGGGGAGACCAGGATTATATTGAAGTTCCCCAGTTGAAGTTGGTGATGTTCACACATTAGTCACCTCGATTATGCATTTCATCTTCTTCAAATTAACGGATATAGAAACTGAACAGAAGGGAAAACGTAACTAAAAACAATGTTAATTGTGATACTATAGACACTTCCAAGAAGGTGAAGCCTAAACAGGATGAGGTCCCCAGCGGGTGATGCTAGCCCGCTGTGCGGGGTAGCGTCACCAAATTCACACTCTGGGGACCTCACTCTGCAAATGTCAGACACAGTATTTCAAGGCTTGACAACCAGGTTCAGTTACATGTACGTGCTACTGGAGCTCAGGTGATCTCTATATACGAATACAAACAAAACAAATAAATTGTTTCAGTCAACCCTTTCTTTACCGAATGGATTCTCCCGCTCATGTTAAAACTTTACATTGCAACGATATATTATTCATTTGAAGGGGTGTTTTGATAAAACAAGTGCAGAAGATTTAGAATTCCAATTCAATCATTTGGAGGCAATGTTCAGATACAACGTAATAAATTCAACAAACGGTCTTAGGCTGTTTTTTTTAACTTATTATGTGAACACTCTCATATTCAACTACCCTGTGAGAATAGTTGGTCATTAAATGATTAATATTGATTGTCTTGCATGTCAAATAATAAAACGGATACCAATGGGAATACTGCATTATTCAACTAAATTGCAGATGCTATCATATCATTCAGTCAATGGGATAGTAATATTTAGTTATATATTAAACCGAACCTTATTCCATATCAATAAGACTACCTGCATATGATATAGGACAATGAGATTAAGCTGTCTCTCTACTCATTCACACCATAGACGTATTGGTGTCTGCTCTTCCCGCCACCAAACCATGTAACCCTTCGACATATAAATAACACCACCATAGTAACAAGCGTATGCGTAACTGAACCTCCTAAGTACACTATAAATGCGTATCTGGAAAAAAAACATGTATATACGGTACATGCTTTCTTCCAGATATATACGTATTTGCTCGTTTTCATCGTTGATTCCATTGAGCGACGATGGTTCAATGACAGTCCGATATTTCTAGAACTTTATTGTTCCCATCGAGAACTCGCGTCGATTCGATTCATTTATGTTGATGTGGTACGTGCTCTCTCGTAATAGACTGCACATTCGAATTGCATGCACGTGCGATGATCATCATTCCCACGCGCAATTTGTCCCTCTCGCCCCATCATATCCGATTTGCAACGTTAATAATCATATCAATCATCTTTTAAAGATGGATTATCTCTTTAAATAACAAATTTTAAATAGTTGCGTGGGTATAAAATAATAGATATGAACTGAAGACCTATGTCCGGAAAAGCTTCTATCAATTAATATTGATTTTATTTCGAATATTAAATCGGGCCCATTTATGTTACTATTTTTAGAACCGATCATTCGGATGAGACCGTATTGCGATATAGAGCACTGGGCTGTTCCTACGGCTACGCATCGAATGTCAAATGTCACAGATTGGTTGTTTGTATTGTTTTGTTCCACAGATATAAGCGATAATGAGTATAATTAACATTTATTTGTGACAAAATTGCACAATATAATTTCTGGTCTCTGTTAACAGTAACCACTATTGTTCGTTAGCTGAACAAACACACCTTTTTAGACCAGAAAATATTCGAAATAAAATTAATATTAATCAATAGAAGCATTTCCGGACAGGAGTCTTCGATTCAAATCTAATATTTTATACCCCGGTAACTATATAATACATGTTTACAAAGAGATAATCCACCTTTAAGTTAATTAAAGCCAGGCGAACTTATTGTACACATTTTGTTCATCATTGAGAGTTACAACGGTTTATTCCGAAAATCATATAGCTCATGATGCGATTTAAGGTTACGACAACTAAATCTTATGATATCATCAACATAAAACTGAGGACAACCATATTGTAAGCTTGGAATAAAGGCATGGGATTCTATATTCCAAGCATGCAGACCAATATGTATTCCCGTGTGAATAAATGAAGCTTGTTGAAGCATTTTAGTCTTTAACCCTTCCATGACTGGAGCTTCCTGAAATGTTGCCAAAACAATGTGCCAATACTTTCTCTTATATATAGAGTATCCCGTGTGGAGCCTCGCATATATAAGAGAATAAGTTGCCTACAATATTTACCATGAACCTGTAAGCCAGTGCATTCTCTTATATATATGTGAGGCTGCCTATGTGACACTCGCACATATAAGAGAATGCACTGGCACAGGATCTTTAAAGCTGAACCAGCCCAGCTCCCGCCATGAAAGGGTTAAATTGGTGCATTGTTGATATTTTGCGTGATTTCTCGTCTCTTCATTTGTATAGGAATATTCAAATAATAAGCTCAACAAACCACATCATGATCCAAACTTAATTTGGCTGAAATACCAACAGAACATGGCTGTGAGCCTGTGAATATGGTATATATGAGGGTATCACCCCCTCCCCCTGAATCCTGAATACCAGTTAATTTTGGGGGGTGAATCCTGAATACATGTTAAGAAATAATATGCGATAAATGACATACAAATTGACTGTTTTAATATCAGACAGATACAAGCAGAAGTTACATAGACACATTATGATCCATTATACCTGACATGATATTGGAGTAGAGTATTATGGGCGTTATGAGGCCGATATGATACGATTAATGATACTTTATGATGGCACGGTGGTCGAATATGCCCAAGAAGCTATTCTACCAACTCATTCATACAGATAACTAGCACAAAATATTATTTTGCGCCATCAAAACCTGCGTCCAAGATGTTTTGCTTGAACCCGAATACCAGTTAATTCGGGGGTATGAATCCCGCGTACGGCTTCAAAACACCCTGAATCCCGCGTACCGAAATGGGGGGGGGGTGATACCCTCGTATATGGTATATATGCTTATATAATACACACATACAAATGAACATTAGGCCTTGACGAATCCATTCATGCGCGAATGGATGCAGAAAGTACGTTTGACATGTGTACACTTGTAACACACTACATCATAGGTGTCGCTGTAACACACTACATCATAGGTGTCGCTGTAACACACTACATCATAGGTGTCGCTGTAACACACTACATCATAGGTGTCTCTCTCGTATTCAACTAATTCGTTGTATTGTATTGCTATTACCTTGACCCCGTTCATCTGAGTCGGCGAAATACGATGTATCGGTATGCTAACTTCACAACACATTTTAAAGGGAGATTGTATTTTAATCAAAACATATATATATGCCAGCTCCAACTACGAGTATGTTCAAGCAAGCACATTTGAAGAAATGAACACTCATGCTGAAGGGTATTACCCTCCCATATCCCATGAATCCAGAATTACCATTTAACCCTTTCAGTGCCAAGTCCGATTTTTGTATCAACCCATATTTCCTTGATCATTTTTCAAATTTATTGAATTTGAAAAATGATCAAGGAAATATGGGTTGATACAAAAATCGGACTTGGCACTGAAAGGGTTAAAATAGAGGGGTGAATCATCGTTCATTCGGAACTGTTCTCATTTTCATTAATGAGTCGTGCTTATATAAGGAAAACAGAAAATTAGTACATATTGGTCAACGCCGGAGTTTCTTTCAAAGCTATGCCCATTTTAATTTTATACTCACAACTGTCGCATTCTTATAGTATACCTTTTTATTTATTCAGAATAATAAAATCTCCTTCCAATACTAGATATTACACAGATTCCCCTTGAATATATTTGAACATTCTCGTTTGTTGATGTGCCCGAGGAATGAAGTAATTCTTGATGTATGGTGTCTCTCAGTTAACCCTTTCTCTACTGACTCCTGATCAAGTGGTCCTGCTAATATGCTATAATGCTGGTGGTCCTGCTGAACTGCTATGATGTGGGTAGGGCAAATTGATACCGTTTTTTTCTTCTTCTAAAGTTGTCATTTTCGCGGTGTTTGGCTAATCCGAGCGTTTTGCGAAAACACCAGTGTGTGTATGACATATTCAAGAAGATATATATTTTTGAAAAATATAATGATGCCTGCGCTGGTGTTTCTATAAAACGACGTGAATAACTAAATTGATTATAGTTGATTTTCAACAACTAATCAAACAGTATTAAAAATATTTCGCAATAAATATGTTTGATACGCATAACGAATTTTCCTGGATATATTCAGATTATCGGAACACCTCGAAAAAGATAACGGTAATTTTGTTAACATAATCAGTTTGCCCTAACAACATCATAGCAATTCAGCAGGATCCAACCGCATCATAGCACATTAGCAGGACCAATTGACCAGGGGTGATAATATATACTCATTGATGTGCAGTTATACATTGGAAATGTTCAGATAATAAGTTCAATAAACATGTCGTTATCTTGTTGAACTTATTATCTGAAGATTTCCCATCAACTAATATGAATCATTCTGCTCTTGCATCAGTTTTTCGACTTATGTTCTCTGCATTTAATACATGATTATCCCTCAAAAATGAATAATAGACCGTTCCAAGTTATAATTTTATAACTGACGGGAGAATCCATTCCGTATAGAAAGGGTTTAATTGGTTGTTGGTGATTCTTCTCTTTGCATGTCGACTGAAGTGTGTTGCGTCATCGTGTTCATTCCAAATTGATGGTTATATGAAGTACCGTTCGGTTTCATATTGTTTGTTTATCCAGATCAGTAATTGACCTGATTCTACCTATATTTCTAATTGTGAAGAATAAATCTGATTTTGTATTA